>CM042012.1:4600000-4977500 GCA_023525715.1 Cichorium intybus | reverse complement strand
TATCTAAAGACTAAAATGGTAGATCTAAGTGCGGAAGTCACAGGTCTGGTCTCGAAAATTACAGATTTAAACGTTGGAGTAGAGTGGGATGAAGAAGACGACGCTGGATCAGGGATGAGAGGGAGGAGACAACGGAGGAGTCGATTTCAACGATGGCAGCGGCGGTGGCAGGTGGCGGCAGGCGGCGGCCGGTGGTGGCGGCCGATGGTGGCTGTGGTGTTGAAGTTTGAATGTGTGCTCTTGGAGGTTTGAGAGAGTTATTGAGTGGAAGAATTTCAACCTGGTTTTTAGATTCATTGTATAAGTTTTTATGTTAAAATCCTCAAATGACCATTGTGCCGCTCTTTGTTTTTGACCATGATCAGAACTTAAAAATATCAAGGGCTAATATTAGTTCTCATTGGTTCTCAGTCTTTTAATGGTTCTCATTTGAACCTATTCATATATATATATATATATATATATATATATATATATATATATATATATATATATATATATATATATATATATATATATATATATATATATATATATATATATATATATATATATATATATATATATATATATATCAGTGTTGCAGAAATCGACATTGGCGGCCGATTAATCGGCAATTAGTCGTTTGACGGTCTTCAACCGATTAAGATTAAGCCTAATCGGTCAGCTTGACGGTTTGCTGCAAAAATCGGTCAAATATCGGCCTTAGCGGCCGATTAATCGGTATTGGCGGTCATTTTTTCATTTTTTATTTTTTTAATTTATTATTTACTTTTTTATTTTTAAATAACGACACAAATACTCTCAAATAACTCAAGAAAACTGGAAAAAATCTATATTAAAGAATAAAAATAAGAAATATATAATCTTTGATGTGTATCTCGGAATAAAATGAATCAAACTTTGCTTATTTTTATATTTATATATTTTTAAATTAATTTCTTTATAATTTAGTGTCTCCGATTAATCCCTGACTAATCCACGATTAATTTGATTAATACCTTAACCCCACTCGACCGTCAAGCTAGCGTTAAGAGATTTTTACAACCTTGATATATATATATATATATATATATATATATATATATATATATATATATATATATATATATATATATATATATATATATATATATATAGTTAAATAGTGAATTGGGAATTAAAAACCCGTATGAATTGTAAACACGCACGCCGCGGCCCATTAAGTGTCCGCGTCGCGTGAGCCGTGAACAGCTAGGGTACGGCTAGGGTTTCTTGTAATGCCTATAAATATAAAGGCTGGTCATTAGGGTTTAGTGTCGTCGGGTTGTCAAGTCTGAAGTCAGTAGTCAGAAGAGGCCGATTTACTAGCAATCTAGGTACGCTCTGTAACACCTGTATTTAGATCTGGAATAAAGAATACTCTCTCCTGCCCGTGGACGTAGGTCATCTTGGACCAAACCACGTAAATCACTGTGTCGTTACTTTGTGTTTATATTTCCGCATTTATATTCTCGTTATTATTCATGGACAATAGGCTATAGATTTAGGTCTATTTCCTAACAAGTGGTATCAGAGCCGCGGTTTCAGGTCGGTAGTGTTATAGATCTGTGGTTATTTGTGGTTTTAGGTCTGCATGATTTAGATCTGGTTGTAGTTCTGGTTGATTGAAGTCGGTAGTAGATCTAGGGTTTACGGCCTCGCCGCGTCGCGTCTGTTGAAAAACCGCGTCGCGCTTGTTGAAGGATCGCGTCTGTTGGATCGCATCTGTTCAAACCCACGTCACGCCCTGTTGAAGTCCGCGCCGCGGTGACGATGAGCATCAAGCAGTTTCGGATTTACTTGCTTATCAAAGACTACAAGGATCGGTTGATTGAAGATGTCATCTCACAAGTTCGATTTGGAGAAGTTCAATGGCTCGAATGATTTCACTTTGTGGAAGGTTAAGATGAAGGCTCTTCTGGTTTAACAAGGATGCGCAGTTGCAGCGGAAGGAGAATATGCAAAGGACACGACAGATGCTGTGAAGAAGGAGATCGAGGGGAAAGCACATAGTGCTATTCTTTTGAGCTTGACGGATGAGGTGTTGAGGGAAGTTGTTGATCAACCCACTGCTGCCGGTATTTGGAAGAAGCTCTGTGATACGTATCAGAACAGTTTTTTGACAAATAGGTTGTATCAGAAGCAACGGTTGTACACTTTTTGGATGGCAGAAGGTACTCAAATAAAAGACCATCTTGATTCTTTCAATCGTATTATTCTAGATCTTCAAGGAGTAGGAGTAAAGATTGATGATGAGGATCAAGCCCTTATTTTGTTATGTTCACTGCCGAATTCAGATGAGAACTTTGTTGATACTATGTTGTATGGAAGAACAACAATTACTGTGAATGATGTGAAGGATTCTCTGCTGTCCAAGGAACTCAAACGTAGAGTTTCTGGGAATGAGGAGACATCCGGTTCAGGTCTGTTCGTTGGCAGAGGAAGGACATCGGATAAGAAAGATGGTGGAAATCGGAGTAAGTCACGTTCAAAATCGAAAGTTTCTGCAAAATTCAAGTGTTATAACTGCAAGGAGAAGGGTCACTTCAAGAGAAATTGTCCATTGCGGAAAGGGGGGAAGGGAGAAAATAGCAACAATGGCAGTGCGGCTATTGTTCAGGATGGTTCTGAAGAAGAAGACATAGGTGATGTGTTGACTGTTTGTACATCTAGTTCTGTTGATGCTTGGGTCTTGGATACTGGGGCATCTTATCATATGACTTTCCATCGTGACTGGTTCGAATCTTTTAGAGACTTGAAAGGAACGGTGAAGTTGGGAGATGATTGGGTTGCTCAGGTCAAAGGAAGCGGTACGGTACAGATTATGATACACGATGGTATGGTCAGAAATCTTGATTGCTGGTATGTTTCGGATCTTCGTAAGAACTTAATTTCTCTTACTACTTTAGCAAAGAATGGGTTGAAATACTCTGGTGAAGATGACTGGGTGAAGGTCACCAAGGGCTCTCTAGTAGTTATGAAAGGAAAGGTGCAGAAAAGTAGGGTTCCTGTCTTAGAAGGAAATTCGGTTAGGGGAACAGCGGCAGTTACTCAATCCTTAGAGAGTAGTAATGATAAGACAGGGTTGTGGCATAGAAGGTTGGGACATATGAGTGAGAAGGGTATGTCAATTCTGAGTAAACAGGGGTTGTTTGGTGGTGAGCTAACGGGAAAACTCAAGTTTTGTGAAGCTTATGTCAAAGGCAAGCAACGCAGGGTGAAGTTTAGTTCGGGTAAACACACAAGCAAGGAAATCCTGGAGTACATTCATTCAGATTTGTGGGGTCCCTCTCCGGTCGAGTCTCATAAAGGTCATCGATACTTTGTGACTTTCATTGATGACTACTCAAGGAAGGTTTGGATATATTTTCTGAAGACTAAAGACGAGGTGTTTGGGAAGTTCAAGGAGTGGAAGACGATGATTGAAAAACGTACCGGAAAATCTGTCAAGACACTCAGAACTGACAATGGGTTGGAGTTCTGCAATGCCCCGTTTGACAACTTCTGCAAGGCGGAAGGTATAGTGAGGCACCACACTATACGTCACACACCACATCAGAACGGAGTGGCGGAACGGATGAACCAAACACTGTTAGCGCGTGCTAGAAGCATGCGGTTATATGCTGATTTATCGAAGAAATTATGGCCGGAAGCTGTTAATACTGCTTGCTATTTGGTGAACAGATCACCATCAACTGCAATCGAATTTAAGACTCCTCAAGAGGTATGGTCTGGAAAACCCTCTGATTATTCTGGTTTATGTATATTTGGTTGTCCGGCTTATGCTCATGTTAATGATGGTAAACTTGAGGCGAGGGCAATGAAGTGCATATTTCTAGGGTATGCACATGGAGTGAAAGGTTATCGTCTGTGGTGTACAGAAGAAGAGAGAACTCCAAAATTTATTAATAGCAGAGATGTGACCTTTAATGAGTCTGCTGTTGTGAACCAAAGAGGAGGTGATACAAGTCATGTAGGGAAAGATCATGGTGCCAACCAGAAGGTGGAGTTTGTCACACAAATTCCAGACAGAATGGTGATAAATGAAGAACAGCATGTCGGTGATGATCAGCATAGACGTGATGAAACTCATAAATAGCCCAATGAGGATCAGTCTGGTGATGCTGAGGCCGATGGTGAGAACAATGAGGATGAATCTATAGCAAGGAGAAGAGAGAAAAGGAACACGAAGAAACCAGCTAGATATGCTGCATGTGTCACCAATAGTGATATTGGTTCTGTTGCATATGCACTAGTTGTTGGTGAAAATATTAGTACTGATGAGCCTCGGTCCTACAAAGAGGCGGTGACAAGTAAAGAAGGATCAAGTTGGTTGATGGCGATGAATGAAGAGATGCAATCTCTTGAGAAGAATGAAACATGGGATCTTGTTCCATTACCGAAAAGAGTCAAACCGGTTGGATGCAAATGGGTCTTTAAGAAAAAGGAAGGAATTCCAGGGGTTGAACCCGCAAGGTTCAAGGCACGGTTAGTGGCGAAGGGATTTTCTCAAAAGGAAGGAATCGACTATCACGAGGTTTTCTCACCGGTCGTGAAGCACAAGTTAATTCGGGTTCTTTTGGCTATGGTGAGTGCGTTTAATATGGAGCTTGAGCAGCTCGATGTCAAAACTGCATTTCTTCATGGAAGCTTGGAGGAGAAGATATATATGTCACAGCCTGAGGGTTTTCCTGGTTCTAATAAGGATCATATGTGTCTGTTGAAGAAGTCTCTTTATGGTTTGAAGCAGTCTCCTAGACAGTGGTACAAGAGATTTGATTCGTTTATGACTTCGCATGGCTACATTCGGAATCAGTTTGATAATTGTGTCTACATGAAGCAGTTGTCCGATGGGTCCTTTGTTTATCTATTGCTATATGTTGATGATATGCTCATTGCAGCCAAGGAGATGGCTGAAATTAATAACTTGAAGAAGCTTTTGGCAAGTGAGTTTGAAATGAAGGATTTGGGTGCAGCAAAGAAGATATTGGGGATGGAGATTCAGAGAGACAGGAAAGCGGGGTTGTTATATGTTTCTCAGCAGAAATATATTGAGAAAGTCTTGTAGTCTTTCGGTATGGATCAGTCAAAGCCAGTTGGAACTCCTTTGGCAGCACATTTTAAATTAAACAGAAGTACTATACCAACTACGGATGAGGAAAAAGACTATATGAGTAGAGTTTCGTACTAAAGTGCAGTTGGAAGCCTTATGTATGCTATGGTCTATACTAGACCTGATTTAGCACATGCAGTTAGTGTGGTTAGTAGGTTTATGAGTAATCCTGGGAAAGCTCACTGGGAAGCGGTCAAGTGGATCTTGCGATACTTGAAGGGGGCTAAAGATGTTTGTTTGGTTTATGGTGGTAATACTCATAGTAACTTGGTGGGATATGCAGACTCAGACTATGGTGGCGACTTGGTGAAAAGGAGATCGCTCACGTGTTATATTTTCACTTTGTTTGGATGTGCAGTCAGTTGGAAGTCAACTTTACAATCTACAGTTGCCTTGTCTACAACTGAAGCGGAATACATGTCAATGACTGAAGGTATAAATGAGTGTATCTGGCTACATGGTTTGGTGGAGAGTTTGGGGTTGAAGGTGGAGAAGCCGGTCTTGAACTGTGATAGTGAAAGCGCTTTGTGTCTAGCAAGGAATCCGGTTTATCATAAAAAGACAAAGCATATTGATATCCGGTTAAATTTCATTCGTGACATAGTTGAAGAAGACAAGTTCTCAATCTTGAAGATCGATACGAAGGTGAATCCGGCAGATATGTTGACAAAGTCGTTACCCAAGGAGAAGTTCGAGCTATGCTTGAACTTGGTGGATGTTCGCAGGAGGTAAGTCCCTACGGGGCAAGCTGGCAGGAGACGAGAGGAAGTTTTTTGGTTTCTAGAGCGAGGTGGAGCTATGTTGAATTCGCAATTCAAGGTGGAGATTGTTAAATAGTAAATTGGGAATTAAAAACCCTATGAATTGTAAACACGCGCGCCGCGGCCCATTAAGTGTCCGCGTCACGTGGGCCGTGAACAGCTAGGGTACGGCTAGGGTTTCTTGTAATGCCTATAAATATAAAGGCTGGTCATTTGGGTTTAGTGTCGTCGGGTTGTCAAGTCTGAAGTCAGTTGTCAAAAGAGGCCGATTTACTAGCAATCTAGGTACGCTCTGTAACACCTGTATTTAGATCTGGAATAAAGAATACTCTCTCCTGCCCGTGGACGTAGGTCATCTTGGACCGAACCACGTAAATCACTGTGTCGTTACTTTGTGTTTATATTTCCGCATTTATATTCTCGTTATTATTCCTGGGCAATAGGCTATAGATTTAGGTCTATTTCCTAACACACACACACACACACACACATATATATATATATATATATATATATATATATATATATATATATATATATATATATATATATATATATATATATATATATATATATATATATATATATATATATAATGGATTATCAAACTACGTCAACTCTTACAACTATCTTATATGTTAATCACATCTACAAAGTCACTAAATATTCACATTAATGAATATTACAACCTAATATATATATATATATATATATATATATATATATATATATATATATATATATATATATATATATATATATATATATATATATATATATATATATGTGTGTGTGTGTGTATGTGTGTGTGTGTGTGTGTGTAGAAATTCAATTAAGACAATGAAATTTTTGTGAAACGTGAGACGTAATCCTAACTATTCATATTGGAGATAAAAAAAAGTTCAAAATCAAAAAATCAAAACACGTCAAAAAATATTACAGTGGAATATTACATATATTAATAGAATATTACATTATAACTGTAATATTCTATTAGAATGTTAAAAAAACGCTAACTTTTTCTATTGTTTTAATAAAAAATGACGAAAATAATAAATAAATATATTTTTTCAATTTTTTTCATTGATTTTGTATTTTTGTAATTTTCTTTTTGTTTATATAAAAAATGAATGGTTAGGATTACGTATCCGGTATCCCCATCTCACAAATTTTCACCGTCTCATATGAATCTAACTATATATATATATATATATATATATATATATATATATATATATATATATATATATATATATATATATATATATATATATATATATATATATATATATATATAGGAATAGGTTCAAATGAAAACCACTAAAAGGTTAAGAACCGTGAGAACTGATATTCACACATTAAGAATTATGTTTTTTTTTTCGTTTTTGTGTTTTTTCACACTTGTTTATTATGTGAAAATACATCAAACTTAATAAATTTCCTTATTTTTTAATACGTTTTATAATATTCACAATATAATAAAATTTCTAGTTATTAAACTGTGAATATTATAAACAAAATTTTTTATTAAACTGTGAATCAGTGGTTCTCACGGTTTTCAACGTTTTAGTGGTTCTCATTTGAACCCTTCCCTATATATATATATATATATATATATATATATATATATATATATATATATATATATATATATATATATATATATATATATATATATATATATATATATATATATATATAACTATGTCAACTCTTACAATTATGCAATATTTATCATAATAACTCATTTTCATGATTATGTCAACTCTAACAGTTATGCAATATTTATGGTAATAATTCGTTTGCATAACTATGTTAACTTTTGCAATTATACAATATCTAAGTCGCCAAATACTGATTTTCATAAATACAAAAAGACAATATAAAATATATAAATAATTAGTTAACATCATGATGGTTCCTCCTTTCTCATTGTTCCCAATTTCACCACTCTCTCTCTCTCTCTCTCTCTGTTATCTAAAAAGTTTTCTCTAAGGCCAATCGGTGTAGAGTGCGAGGAAGGATGAGACGAGTGCGACGCCGCAGAGAACACCACCCCCACAACATTTTAACACCACAAACATATAAAACAAAGATGTATCCTGTCCAATATCTGTTATTTAATTTGTCATCCTCGTCTAAAGACGATGATTGGTTGGTAGAATCAGTTATGCAAGTCACGACACTGGTCCACGAAACTATCAAGGGGTAAAAGGAGTTTCACGCTAGAACAAAAGTGTTCTGCTACACTACGTCAAATTGCGACCAGCACCGCATTTGATTTATGGGACAAATATTTCGAGATGTTGGTGTAGACCATTCATGAAAGTGTTTACGAGTTTGCGAACACTATCGTCCATGTTTACGTCAAACGTTATTTGCGTAAACTAACGTTCAACGACATTCAAACATTGTACGTGGCACACGAAATGGTTTTCCTTGAATGCTGAGAACTTAGAAGCATTGACTATATGCATTGGGAGTGGGCTACTTGTCCCAATGCATGGCGCGGCCAATTTACACTTGGCGAACATCGACACCCTTTCATAATACTCGAGGCAGTGGCGTTCTAGGATTTTTGGATTTGGCATGCGTTTTTTGGTGTGACAGGTGCAAACAACGACCTGAACATTCTCGGCCAGTCGCCTATATATAATGACATTTATAGAGGCGTTACCACGTTCTGTCCATTTCAGGCCAACGGAGGGCACTATAAACACGAGTATTATCTTGATGATGGAATATATCGAGATTATTCCGTGTTTCTGAAGTCATTCACATGTCCACGGGATCCAAAGCGACAAATATTTAAGGTTGCACAAGAATTGACTAGGAAGGATGTGGAGCGAGTGTTTGGTGTTCTTAGGCAACGCTTTCACACTATCAAATACCCGGCACAGGCTTGGGATCTGAGGAAAATACGATACGTTATGTACGCATGCATCATATTACATAATATGATCTTGGAAGATGAAGGGAGAGCAATATGTACATATGATCCGAACGAAGTTAAACCAACGTACGAGCCGCTACTAATTGCTTCGCCAGAATATATAGAAAACGGAAAAAAAATGCAAAACAAAGAAACGCATAACAACATTCGTGCCAATTTAGTCGAACATATATATAGGCTAGAGTTTATCCAATGCGGTGCCAGACGACGAGTAAGAAGACTGAGAATGATGCTAGTAGTTTTATTATTATTATGTAATTTTTATTTTATTTTAATTTTAATGTTTTTTTTTTAATTCTTTAGGTTATAATTGTAATGTAAATTTTAGGTTTTAATTTATCTATTTTAATGAAATATTTTATTTTGAAATTATTAGTTATATTTTATTTTAAAATAAAAAAGTGGTGTAAGTGAGAGGTAGTGAGGGGTGACCATTTCCAGAGGTGAGGGGAGGAATGAGGAGTGCTGACTGAATGTTGATATGGCATGCAAAAAAGAAGATATGGTGAGAGCCCACACCTGAAGACCTAAAGCCCTTTGAGCAAACTAAAAACAAACATTAATCGAATAAAAAACATCGAGGAACCAAAAAACGCCATCAATCGAACCAAAAAATGGCATTGTGTTCTCTCCTATATATATATATATATATATATATATATATATATATATATATATATATATATATATATATATATATATATATATATATATATATATATATATATATACACACACAAAAAATATTTTTGAAAAAAAATATACCAAAATTTTTTAAATGGTGCGGCTATGTGTTTTAAGAAAAAATTTTAAAAAACTCTTTTTTTTTTGCATTCCGATATGTATATACATATGCATATGCAAAAAAAAATGTTTTTTATCATAAAATCTAAGAAAAACAACATTTATGATATTTATAAATGTTTTGTTTTGAAGAAAAAAATTTATATGCATGTTATATGCATATATGTATAGGCATAAGAATATACATATGCATATGCGTATAAATATAAAAAAAGTTTATGTTTTTTGATTTTTTTTAAATGTCTTAGTGGTAGATTTTACAAAAAATTGGTGGAATTTTTTTTTCTTTGAAAAATATTCGGTAGAAAAAAATTTCAAAGTAGTTCTTAGGTTCTCACACTTTTTAGGTTCTCTCTTGATCTCGACCATATATAAAAAAAAGTATATATATATATATATATATATATATATATATATATATATATATATATATATATATATATATATATATATATATATATATATATATATATATATATATATATATATATATATATATATATATATATATATATATATATATATATATATATATATATATATAGGTTTAGATTATATGTGAATTACAAGTATTGTAACCAATTTTTGTCCATTAGATTAAAATAATGAAGAGTTGTGATATTATGATACATGATATTAACATGGGTTAGCATGTAGTATATAATTACACTTAATTAATTATAAGGAAAATATGACATTTTCGTCGATAATCCACCGGTATTCTGTCAATACACCGTCAGTGGTCTGTCGGGTTGGTGGCAATGATAACTTGTAACGATGGTGATGATTGTCGAAGACAAAGAGAGGGAGAAGAAACAACAACCAGGTCAAATGGTTTGAGGATGTCTCATACTTATAGAAATTAATCAAGGATAATTCCTTAATTATCGAATTTTAATTTTCAAATTACCTTATTGATTGGTTTACATTTTAGGTATTAGATCATCAGAAAAAGTAAATATACTAATATACTCTTGTGAAATGAATGGACCATATTTGGTCATATATTCATACAATATTTGTTGTTCATATATAATCTTAACTATATATATATATATATATATATATATATATATATATATATATATATATATATATATATATATATATATATATATATATATATATATATATATATATATATATATATATATATATATAGGGAAGGGTTCAAATGAGGACCACTAAAAGGTTGAGAACCGTGAGAACCACTAATTCACAGTTTAATAAAAAACTTACGTTATAGTATTCACAGTTTAACTACAAATTTTATTATATTGTGAATATTGTAAAACGTATTAAAAATTAAGGAAATTTATTAACTTTGATGTATTTTCACATAATAAACAAGTGTGAAAAAACAAAAAAAAAACGAAAAAAAACATAATTCTTAATGTGTGAATATCGGTTCTCACGGTTCTTAACATTTTAGTGGTTCTCATTTGAACCTATTCTTATATATATATATATATATATATATATATATATATATATATATATATATATATATATATATATATATATATATATAAGAATCTGGACCTCTAATCTTGAAAAATGGGTGGCTAAGATTCATAGTGAAAAAATTGACATATCTTAAAAACTTGGGGGGCTAGTTGTCTAAAAATTAAAACTAGTGGGTGGATAATACAAATTAAGAAAGGTAATATATTAATTTGATCGAGTACCCCACCACTCATTGCGACACTTGTCACAATCTCATTTGCTGAGTTTTTTTTATTCCACCAACTTAGTTTTTGGGCCATAACTTTTTTTTTATTTGTAAAAAAAAAATTTGAAAAAACCAAAGTTCTTAAAATTTAATTCTCAACAAAACAAGCACCATCATGAAAATTTGAAAAAAAAAATTTATTTTTTATTTTTATAAAAAATCAAAAAATAAAAAAAATCTCCAAAAATTATGAAAATTTATGGGATCATTGTAGACATTATATTAGTAACTTTGCAAAAAGAATTTTTTGAAAAAAAATGTTTTTATGTGTTCATTTTTATATTTTTAAGTAAAAAATCCATCAAAATAGCAAAAAAATATACATGATCCAAAAATATTATGAACCAAAATATGTTTAATGATTCAAACTGTTATAAACTAATTATTTTATGAATCAAAACTTATCAAAATAGCAAAAAAATATACATCATCCAAAAATATTAAAACCAAAATATGTTTTATGATCCAAAACTTATGATCCAATATTCAAAATTAGTTATGATCCAAGATGCAAAACGAGTTATGATGCAAAACGAGTTGTAAACGACAAACGTAAATAAAAAAATAAAAAAAACCGGAAAAAAACGAAAAAAAACGAAATATAATATTTTTAAAAACGAAATAAAAATAAAAAACCCGGCTAAATATGTTGTACGGACGTGAGTAACATGTGATTATATCATCGGGTCCGTATTACGTTCCATGGACGAGCGCCGCATGAGATTACGTCAAATCCAATAATTACGTTTGACGTTATTGCCCTTAAGGAAATGAGTGGACGAGAATTGTCCTCGTAGTCCTCACCCAAATTGAAGTCCTCACCGGATCCGGACCCTATATATATATATATATATATATATATATATATATATATATATATATATATATATATATATATATATATATATTAAGGACCACAATTATTGTGTGGTCGTAAGACCAAATCTGGACCGTAGGATTCGAAATATTAATGGTCTAGATTAGAATGGCATAATTGTAATTATCCATGATGTTATTAAATGATTTTTTTAAAAACGGTTACAAAAGGGTAAAATAGACATTTTATTTTGAGGAAAAAAAGAAAAGTAACTGATTTTTAGGATCAAATCAATTTAATAATAAAATTATTAATGAAATTATTAGTTTCATCTTCAAATTTTCGGATATTCTAACAGAATCATCATGTTATCATTTACATTCTATTAGAATGAAATACAAAAGCATACATCAGAATGACCAATATTCTTATAGAATGCTACTGCAAATTTGAAATTAAATTAACCATTCTGGTAGAATGGTTATATACATTACAAAATCATATTTATATGAAAGTAAGTTAAACATTCCATTAGAATGAATTACAAAACCATACTTACATTTTCTGTTAGAATGAAGTACATAGATAAAGTTGTAACATTTTTGTATGTAAACATATTTAGAATCTAGAATTTCAAAATATGAATGACTAAAATGAGTAGAATATTGTATTAGAATATTATAGTAGAAGCTAATAGCACATTCTATTAGAATGACTGACTTCAAAGCACATTTTGTCAGAATCAAGTTCTGTAAAAATAACTATACATAGCAATCAAACTCTAGGGTTCTTCTCTGATTCTTGTATGTTCTGATTGCACATAGAATTACCCAAAATCTTCAAGAATCATGGACCGTCTCTCCATAAAATCGATCCCAGGTGTGTATTTCAACCCAAAGAATAAATCGAAGAATTAGGATGTGAGCGATTGATGGTGAATCGATGGCGGTGCAGGTTATATGATATGATGATGGTGGCGTGATGATGGTGGTTGTCGGCTGTACGAGATGGTGATAGAGCGGTGGTCGACTGTATTTGTTAACCGACGGTGATTTGAGGCTGTGACGGAGGATCTGTGATGGTGGTGATAACCAGTTGGTGGTGGCAGGGAGTGGTTAGTGGTGACCGGCGATGGATGTATGGTGGCCGGCAGCAATAATATGGTGATGATCGGTTTAATAGGAGAAGAGTCAACGTCAGTTTCATATAAGAATGAGAGAATGATTTCTGTTGCCTTAATTATAGGTAAATTTACCATAAATATATGTCAATTTACCTTAATTGTAGGTTTTAATTTTAATTTAATTAATTAAATTATAAACTGATTTACCAAAGTACCCTTGACGAATTCTGAATTCTGATTGGGTCTTACATCCACACAATAATTAAAGTTTTTAATATATCCTAACTATATATATATATATATATATATATATATATATATATATATATATATATATATATATATATATATATATATATATATATATATATATATATATATATATATATATATATATATATATATATATATATATATATATATATCCTAATAAATAAGTAACTCAAAGCCACATGTCACCACCACATTCATTTGGCCACATGTCATTTTCTCATGATTTTGAAATTTTAAAAAAATAAAATACTTTGTTCATTACTACACTTTAATGATCGGTTACAATTTGCCATTACAATTCTATCTTTCTAATCATGCTTTTATTAATACGAACTATCAATTAAATGTTTAACCCCAAATTTCGTCTTACGATTTCAAAAATCAAATTGCAATTGTGAATATATGTTAGGTATGTTTGTATTTTTCCCAATGGTAAATCGAGATTTTTAAGCACTAGTTGCAAGATATAGCAATGTACTTCAATTTATTTGTGTATTATAGCATTCTACTTCTATATATTTCTATTACATTTCTATATTCTCAATTTTGTGTGTTTTTGTTTATTTTTAAGATAGTGTGTTGTTTACTTTAAGTTAGTATAATGTTTGATGTTTAGATGTTCTTATTTAACATTTTCTTTTAATCAACCCGTGTAATACACGGGTCTCACAACTAGTGTATATATATATATATATATATATATATATATATATATAAATATATATATATATATATATATATATATATATATATATATAGATCTAGGTTCAAATGCGGATACTAAGTATTGTGCGATCGTAGATCCAAATCACGTTCTTTCATTGTTGAAGGTTACGATCGGTATTTTCCCCCTCTCCCTCATTCTCTCACGCACACAATCATCGTCTTCAACCTAATCTCCAATCTCATCCCCTTCCAGATAAAATCGATTGCAGAAGCAAGAAACTCGATCCCATTCTATACCTCCTGCCCTGCAATCATCCAAGCGAAGCAATTGCTCTTGAGTTCAATCACTCGAAGCTTCATCCTACCCTAACCCGGTTCATCCTCTTCTCTCTTCCCCTTTCTCCCTTACGTGAACTACGACTCCATCTCCACCCTTCCCGTCCGATCTTCTTATCCGACCATGCTCCGGTCGTCCGTTGCAACCACCGTCGGACGTCATCGCAGCCACCAGCCAAACCACCGCTACTCTACCCCCTTCTCTCTCCTTCGCCCACTCGCGATCTGCAAACCTCCAGCCGCCTCTCACTCCGTTCAACTGATATGGAATCCAAATATGACGGAGAATTTGCTGAAATCGCCAATCCAATTTGCAGCCATCAGAACGGGAGAATCTGTGGAAATTGAGGCTTTCGTGATATGAGGAAAGGCCAGAAGAGACGAGATTAGGAAGAAGGATGTGACATTCTCTGAGAACGTGGCATTCTCTGAGAATGGGGCATTCTCAGAGAATGGGTGTAAGGTATTATTTGAGAATGCTTCATTATCTTCTTAGTCCTCTGTAATCATTTCATTCTTAGAGAATGTTTTACGTATTAGTAGATAATATTTAAACATATTCTCTGAGAATTTGAAAACTCTTACGCAACTTTTTTTTCTTCTGAGAATTCAACTTTACTTCTCGGAGAATGCATCTTTATATTTGTAATCGTTCATTCTCAGAGAATGGACTTACAAAAAACACAAACCAATGAAAACTAGCACCCATTCTCGGAGAATGGACTTACCTAAACATAAAACCTAACATCCATTCTCAGAGAATATGATACTAAAATCCCATGTGTATCCGCCTCTCAGTCGCTCATCAATGTCTCTCTCGAGCCCTCTGATTCTCTTTGTCAATCAGTCGATTAACGCACACACACACCAGATCGGTGACCAGATTCCCGATCCCGACCAACAACGTCGTCGGCGACCATCTTTGTTGCCTCCGGCAGCCGCAAAACCACCGCGTCGTAATTAAAAAGAAACGGCGTCAGTTGAAATGGATTTGGGGATTTTTACATTTTTACCCTTAAGCGGGGTTTGTCATTTGAAAACACGCGCATTGTCAATTGTTTTATTAAAAAAAAACGGGTTTTTTTACAACCATTGATTATATTAATCTAATGGCCCACATTGAGTCTTACAATAACACAATATTTAAGAATTTCATTTAATACTAACTCTATATATATATATATATATATATATATATATATATATATATATATATATATATATATATATATATATATATATATATATATATATATATATATATATCAAGCCAAGAAACGAATCAATTGACTGTTCTTTGAATTTTTTTCATTGCCCATAATGTACACAACATTAAGATCACTATCAAATGCAAAAAGATGACAAGAAATACATGCCGATAAACTTAACTTCAAAAGGTTAAGAACTTTTTGTTTTTAGATTTGTCATCAACGTAAGTCGCTCACATATAACCTAATGCATATTGTCATCATACTGTAAGCAGTTCCTGAAAGTGATTGGAAACGTATCAAAATTTGTTATGCTGTATAGTGTAAAAGAATAAAAAATTATGTGGAAAGTACCTTTTCTTTCTGTTTGAAGATGGATTCAATCTTCTTCATGTACTCATCAGTAACTTTCTGCAAGAATAAAAATATTCTAATGATGGTGTTGTAACATCATAGTTTCAATTACCAATTATAAGCACCTTAGGTTTTTATTGCTAACGGGTGGTCAAACAACATTAAATTTTTAAAAAAATAGCTGAAAAGAAACCAGGTCAGACAGTTTAAAAGTCACTCATAGCATACTCTTAAGTGTTTACAATCACCTAAATTGTTTTATTTTAGAAAAAATAAAAGAATCAGTGCCAACAATACCTGCAAATCAGCAGATAAATCCTTTACGTTGTCTTCCGAGAGCTTTTTCTCCTGCACACCATAACAATAATGGTTTACAGGTGGAAGATAAAGAAATTAATGCACAAGTGAAAATCAAGACTTAAAAAAAAATCCCAAACCTTTTCAAGCTTGTCATACGATTTAATCGCATCTCTTCTTATGTTTCTGATTGCTACCTACATAACAAATGAAAACAATAAGTTTTTTTTTGACAAAAATGCGACGTGAAAAATGCCAAATAACACCTACCTTCCCTTCCTCAGCCTGCTTAGCAACAATCTTTGACAACTCCTGTTAGCATAAAGCATGATTGAATTATAAAAGATTTGGAAACATGTCATCAAGATGTGTAGTAATTGGTTATGGGTATTATCATAAAGAGAGAGCACCTTTCTCCTATCCGCTGTGAGCTGTGGAATTGATAATCGTATCACTTCACCATCGTTACTTGGAGTCAAACCAAGATTGGAGTTGACTAGTGCCTTCTCAATAACCTTTAAGCTGAAAAAAAATGTAGCACATTAAGTGTTGTCTGGATAAATAATGTTTTAAAAATTAGTTACCGCGGGAGATAATAATGTACCTTGATTTGTCATAAGGTTGCACTAAGAGAGAGCTCGAATCAGGAGTGCTGATTTGTGCTATGGTCTTCAAATTGACAGGTGACCCGTAGTATTCCACCTAGAGAGAGACTGAATTTATAAAACAGAATTCATAGATAATTGTAATAAAAAGAAATCTACAATTTATGATTGTAATCCCATAAAATAGAGACCACCATGATATCATAATTCTAAAATTAGCCCTAACCTCGACTTTATCAAGCATTGCTGGATTTGATCGTCCTGTCCTTATGGAATTGAAATTTGATAGCACGCTGTCAATAGCCTTCTCCATCCTTTCTCTCTAAGATTTGAGAATGAAAGCGTGTGATTGAACACAAATTCATAAAATCTGAAAAGTTAAAATTGATACATAGACTTTGTTACTTAACTTACAACATTCTTTTCGATAAGGGTTTTTTCAGCCTCGATTTCTTCCATGGTGGCACACCTGATGATTGCACTTCTGGAAGGGAAAAGAAAGACCAAAGGCAATTTCGCTATTTCAATAATCAGTTTTCTCACGCATACAAATCTGATTATTTTGACATAATTACAATCACTTTTGTTAATCTGCAGAATCAGATACGTGTGGGGATGTGCTTTCGCTAAGTTGTGATAATGGTGTTGGGTGTTTTGCAAATTTTGATTATTTTAACGTGGTAATAGATTCAAAACCTATATCACAAATAAGCTCCAAGTAAACTAAAGCACTGGTAATGTGTAATTAGTAGACCAGAATCAATGATTAATGATTTCAAATAAGATATTAAGCACAAAAAGTAACAAAACATAAAAATAAGTGCCAAATAGCCGATTAACTTGCCTCTTCTGTGGCAACCCTTTTACAGCAAGAGTACTCTTAACTTGTAGTTTCACATAACTCGCAGAAGAGCTCCATGACAACAGATTTCCTGAAACAAATTTGCAATGCATAGAACAATAAGCTTCAGTTTATTAACAATTTCACAACCCAATTGAAGAAAACCCTAAAGGGTCAAATGAACATAGAAATATAGAAGAATTTTAGGGACCTTGAAGAGAGATGAGAGCTTTCGGAGGGCTAATTCTGGGTTGTCCGTAAATGGAGCGCACGGATGATGTAGCCGGTGACAATGACGACATCGCCATTTTTATCTGAAAATGAAGCTTGAAAATTTTTAGAGGAGGGGGCAACGGGTTTTGGATTATATAGTCTTCATTGAACTCGGAAGACCGAAAAGTGTCGGAGATGATTTTTGTGGATAAGAGGTCTACGAAGTAGAAACAACCAGTCAAATTTTACAGCGGCAGCTCCTCCATTTTCATCTTTTTTCCCCCACCTCGAAGGCTCGAACATGGACTATTTGGATTTTGGGCTTCCATTGCGTTATGTATTGTTGCTGGACTGACAGAATTCGGGCGGGGTGAGAAAACCCAGGTTTGTTGGGTTAGTTTTTATTGAAGTTTGTTAAAAACTAGAAATTGATACGTCACGATTTCGAAACGAAATAAACGGATTTAGAAAATAGTTTTAATCCATATAATTAAGGGAAGTGGTTTGTAGTTGTACTTTGTACGAGATAAGTTTTCTCCATACACAACAATACATGCTTTAGTAGTATTGTATAATATGAATAAAAGACATTAAATAGTTGTGTATGAATAAAAATTGTTGTATACAAATCATTCCCATTTAATTAAACGATCTAAAACGACATGACATGATTATTAAAAGGTTAATGTTAAGGTTGCAAGTTTAAACTCGAAATTACTATTTTGTATATATTTACACAAGTTTTTTAATTCTTTAAATAAATTCGACAGACCTAAAGCCAAAACCAGATTTAAAATAACAACCTTAGTTTGAGTCACTTTGTAATATAAAAACAGACTTTGTCGCCTAGTCAATACTTCATTTTTAGTTTTTTCATTCTCTCTTATGCTCCATGGTTGGGTTGTTAGAGCAACTTAATGCCACTAGACAAAATATGTGCAATGGATTTCTTTTAAAATGGCATTGTGATCTGGATTTCAAATTTAAAATAATAACAAAAAACGTTAAGTATAAAAACTTTAGAATATTTCATAAAGCATATAACTTTCTATTGGGTGTCTCTGTCTCCTGTGTTTATTTGTTGAAAGCAAAAATAATATATGTATACCAAATCTCTAATTTCAAACACCTAACTATGAAACATTTTTCAAAACTCGATTCATTTTTTGAGATATGAGATGACAGCTTTACATATTTCTAGTCCAGTCATATTGGTTCCAATTTCGGTTCTGAATTGCAAGTTCCCAATTGGTTTTGGTTTCATAAAGGGGTATCTAATCCTGATACTGGGTGTCTCCTGGAATTGCAAGTTCCCAATTAGGGTTAACTTCGTAGAAAACGAAAACGTAAAAGGTTATAATAGTACATGTAAATGGGATGGGAAAAAGATGCTCTTGATGGAGTCGAACCATTGACCGTTGGTTTAAATAAGAAACACATTACGACACAATACTACTACGACAACTTGAATTTTGTTTATAACTTTGCAGGAAATGGATATGAAATAATTTAAAAGTTATTGTTCATCAATTGATAATTATAAGCGTATAGAATGTTTAAATAGTATATTGATGGTTGTTAAGATCTCGATCCTGATACCGAAAAACGATCACAATCATAGTAGGATCTATCTGAAACAAGATCTATACTGGGGTCTTAAGATCCTAACTAGGATCTTAAGATCTCAATCCGATCCGATCCTACCACTTTAGTCTTCATTACGTAGTTAAGCCTAAAGAAATCATCTATTAAACTTGAAATCAAGCAACATATATCGCAATATGCATCACATAGCAGTTACACTTTATGTTTCCCTCTCGAATTAGGCATAGTATCGTGATAACCAACATTAAGTTATAATAGATATTGCATAAAGTATGATATTGAGAGCAAATTCGGAGACTAGTTCATTGGTAGTATCTCTCGATCCCGATCCTAATCTTATGATCACGATCTTGCAAAGCATAAATCGATCTTAGGTAAGATCCCAATCTTGACAACCTTGGTATATTCTTTCAACGCATATAAGTTTTTGATTGTATGTTCAAATAATTATATTAATATTAAACTATATAATTTTTAATTTTTTATCATATCTAGGACATTAAAATTTCATAATGCATTACAAGATATTGGACAAACGTGTTTGAGTAAACTGATCTTACACATCTACTATACCTAATAAATAAAAATATTTTTTGCCACGTGTCCAATTTTTAAAAAGTATTATCCAGCTGACACGTGTAAGGTTTTTAGATCTTTTTGGAAAATCTTTCCTGCCTAAACCTTTGACTGCGTATAACTTCCTTCCATTTTTACCAACTGTGAATTTCCAACTAAAAAGCTGATAAATCGGCAATTAGGTATGCAGATATTGCTCAATTGATACGATGTATCCCAATATATGAGGAAGTAAATGGATTCCATAATTAATCTTCAATCTCTGATGAAAATGCATCTACAACACCGTTGGCTCAAGACGATATGGGAGGTTTAGAAGTTAAACGAAAAAGCGATGGGGAGTGGATTTTTGTTAAGCCGACACCAAATTCCTTCATCATCAACGTCGGGGAAATTATCCAGGTACGATTAAGATCATCATCTACTATTTGCATGTTCCCGTTTGTTCTAGATCTGTTATAATCTATATTTACAGTCATAAAAATTAAACTTGATGTTGTTGTATAGGTATGGAGCAATGACAGGTACGAGAGTGTAGAGCATAGAGTGAAGGTGAACTCCACTAGAGAAAGATTTTCGATTCCATTTTTCAGGCTTTTTAATGTGTTGGGAACATGATTTATCTAAATATATTTTATGTGTATGTCAGTTAATTCGGTTCTTTATGAGCTCAAATTTGGAATTGAGTGGACTACGGATCCAAAATAATCCAATGTTCCATGTGAAATTTGACGGTTGTGAAGGGGTGCTCATAAACAAAGTGTCCATTTCTTCTCCTAAGCTTAGCCCCAACACAGATGGTATCCATATCGAGAACACAAAGTCTGTGGGCATTTACAATTCGATGATAGGCAATGGTATATGATTAGTTTAATCATAGTTTTTTTTTCTAATACTTTTATAGTAAGTATTTAACGTTTATGACTTAAAATAATTGTTGTAGGTGATGATTGCATTTCAATTGGACCCGGTTGCGTAAATGTTGATATAGAAGGTGTTACTCCACTTCATTGTCTCGACTCTTACTGATAAGGTTTTTGTTTGAAATTTAGAGGTATGTCCCGTTGACATTATAGGTCAAACAAATAAATCTTTCAAATTCAACTTTGATATGAACATGTTGGATTTTGAACATCAGTACACTTCATTGTTAATGCATGTTATAAGGTAAAAATGGTTAATCAATTTTTTTTAAAACATTACATATTTCATGTGATTTAAAAGTTTTAAATTTATTTAGTTTGATTTTATTTTTCTTGAATAGATAACAAGAGTGGGAACTTGCCACCTCTCAGGAAAAGAAAACAAAATGATTATAAACATACCTAATGAGAAGCCAATCAGAGAGGCCTGCTGCTGAGAATATGGAAGTGGTTGCTGTGGTGCAGAAATATGGTGAAGGAAATTGAGCAAGCATCGTAAAAATGATATTTAGAAGGTCATACAACTGCCTCCAAATTGTATCAGGTTTATTTTATTTAAGTTCAAAAGGTTTAGTGCCATATCCATGCAGAGTATATATTATAGCAATGTACTTCTAAGTTATTTGAGTATTAAAAATATCAATCGATTTCCTCTGAGTGTGATATGAAATTTGATTTCATTTGAGTGGAAAATAAATTAGCACAAAGTGGTTTAAATTTAATAACCTTACAAAGATAAGGAGTGCAAATGCAGTTCTCATGGCATGGTCTTATGTATTCAATATTGTCAATTTCATCAAATTTTATTTATTTTTACGAACGTAAAGTTAGTAGAACCAAAAATATATGTTTATATTAATTTGTCTAAACATCAAAATTTGTATATTGGTAGCAACGTGATGGTTGATGTTGTTTTTCTTGTAAGAGATAAGAAGGCAACATGACTCTTATCTGTATATTTTGAGTCTTTTTAAATATGATAGATATTTTGATTATATTCGTATTTATATTCAAGACATTCATATTTTAATTATTGATAAATTGATTATTACTATTTGTGACATTCATATAAACAAACCAAATACAAGTTCTTAATAATGAACCAGAGTTCGAAAGTCCACCTTAATAAGCATCTTGAAAAAACTCGTGGTCCTAGAAAATCTCTAGGTTTCATATTTGTTTTCACATAAAAAAGTAAGCTTTGGTATCAAACTTATTATGAGTGGTTAATTGCCACATGAATTAAAGTCATAAAACTATCTACAACAAAATAGTTTGGTAAGAGGGAATTCTATTAAGTTTTATCATATCATATAAAATATCAAAATAAACAAAATCAATAAATGATATTTTTATCATATGTAATATTGATATTTTTCTTATTATTTTATATATTTTTTAATCATCTCGTGTATTACACGGGTTTCTAACCTAGTTTAAACTTATATAAAAAAAAGGTTATTTGCCTAATTGCCTTGGCTTGTTATAGGATCCGTTCACTTTGTCATCTCTAATTTTAGCATAAAAAATAAAGATTTAACAAAAACTATCAATAAAATACAACTAATTATTGTGTATCGGAATACTGTAATTAAGTCTGTAGCAAACACAAATATTTGAACTTTTGGTATTATATTTGTCTATTACAATTACAATTACAACAGTTTTACATGAATAACGTGAAAATTTTCAAATAACTAACTAAAAGTTTATTTAGATTTGAAACAATTTCATTGGTTTTATCACACGTGAATATTATGGCATGTTACCATATCAAAAAGAGCACAATGTAATTCATTATTATAACGTACACTTGACAACTCATCTCTGTTTGCCTCATTTCGTCCTCACTCTTCCCCCTCACATTCTTTTGAATGTGTTGTGAAATATAATTAATTTTATCGTGTTTTGTAAATTCAAAGTTGGTTTCATTTTCCAAATTGTTTTAATGTACTAATAACTGGATTTTATAAATAAAAAAGGTAAACAATTGCTACAATATATTGTCTCTTGACGTTAATAATTATCCATATAATCTATAATTATCTGGTTTTAATATAATATCGCAATCCAAATACGTGGTAATTAATAGCGTCTCTTTTTAAGTATTGCATGAATACATGTTTTCAAAACGAAGTGATGTTCTATTAGAAAATTAAATATTCAATTAAAAATAGAAAAACTTCCTAGAACAATGTGCCAAAGATAATAACGGTTAAAGTTTTAGTTTGAAAAATATCACATGAAAATGCAAGGATACAGTAAAAACAGCTAAGAAAGGAATATAACAAACAAAAAGAGAACGTTATTCACATACACATATGCACAAAAAATACCTCACGAAATGTAAATAATGTGACGATATACTCACATAAATTGTGGACTTCGCACTTGCTCCTAATCAATCTCACGATTTTCTACAAAACCTTTTCACTTGATTTCTCTCTCGCAAACATTAAAAAAAAGTGAAGGTAACACTAACAATGGGGCGTTTCACTGAGAGATTAACAACAAAAAAGATGTTGTGTATGCTACTAATGATCCAGTTAAGTCTTAGGGCCATAATGGTTAAGGGAGAGGTGTACAAAGTTGGCGATTCTACGGGTTGGGCCGCTAATACAAACTCTAATTACTCAACTTGGGCATCTTCCAAGGTCTTTCGTGTTCATGACATTCTTAGTGAGTACTGCTTCCATCCTCTCGTTTTTTAACTATCACTTTCCTTTCACGTTTATACTTTATATGGTCACTCATTCAACACGAAACCAGGATTTTAAACTCATAATCGGTCTTTAATGGAGTTTTGTTATTTGGATATCTAGAGTTCAAAATGATAACATCAATTTCCTTCTAAGAAACGAGTTTAATTAGCTGTTTGCTTTATTCACATGATCATTTATTGATTTAATAAATAAATGTATTAGTTGCATAAAACAAAACCATGTATATGTCCATAAAGAAACACCATGAGAGAGATTATAAAACTATGTAATTAACTTCTTGTATGATGAAACAGTGTTCGAGTACAACGCGACCAACGATAATGTAATACGAGTGACCCATTCCGACTTCCGTTCATGCAACACATCCGCCCCGATCAAAACATTCAACTCTGGCAACGACTCCTTCACTATCAAGGCACATGGTCACTACTACTTCACTTCCGGGTTTTCCGGTCACTGTGTGGCCGGTCAGAAGTTGGATGTTAGGGTTCCCAAATCATCTCATGGTGCCACCACCCCACCACCAAAGCCAACCACCACTCCCAGCCCAAGCCCCTCTCATTCTACAGCGTCTCCAGTAGAGTCAAAGGCAACAGCACCGAGCCCGGCTGACAATGCCGCCACGGCACATGATCCCAATTGGTTGCTTATGAGCACCATTGGTGTGACCATAAGTGGTTTTGTGGTTATGGTTTGTGGTGCTGTTTAGTATTGAAATGTAAGAATTTTGATATTGTAATAATCAAATGTAACCTTAACTAATTGGTTTTTTATGGAATTTACTATTTCATATATCAACGATCCTTTATTGATCCTAAATGTGCTCTATTGTTTATATTATTATTAAAGGGACAATTATAAGTACCAAGTCGCATGAATTGCGTTTTGTAATTTGTGGTGAGCATTTTGAGATTTTGTCACATGTTTTAAGCATGTTGGAAAACTACAAGGTAAATACAGAAGGAAGCCAACATTTTTGGCACTTATGCAATGTGTGTTTATTACAAGCTACATAATTATTTGAACGGTACTCGAGATTAAATTATACTCGAAGAAACTAGAGAGTCATTAAGTTAGTGACGGCGGTGATAAGTCTTTTGCATATTTAATAAATTGAGTGACTTATTGTACCACCTTGCTCTATCATTTTTATGGAGAAAATTTATACTTTCTTGATTAATTGATCGGGTCCAAAATCAATACACACCCATCAAAATACATGATCATTTTGTTTTAAATTGGCCAAATTACTTCCCCTTCAAGGATTATTAATTGCAAGTTTATTAGACACTCATCCAATTAAAACGTTTACTAATGGTTATGGGTAAAAAAAATTATGTTTAAGGGCCCACTTTTTAGTTTTTACACAGGGCCTCTAAAATCAACGGATCGGCTCTGATTATTATTATTAAATGGACACTTATAAGTACCAAGTCGCATGAATTGCGTTGTGGTGAGCATTTTGAGATTTTGTCACATGTTTTACGCATTTTGGAAAAATACAAGGTAAATCCAGGAGGAAGCCAACATTTTTGGCACTTATGTAATGTGTGTTTATTACAAGGTACAAATTAATTGAACGGTACTCAAGATTAATCTATACTCGAGGAAACTAGATAGTCATTAAGTTAGTGACGGCGGTGATAAGTCTTTTGCACATTGAATAAATTGAGTCTTATTGTACCACCTTGATCTATCATTTTTATGGAGAAAAAATGAGAAAATTATACTTTTTCAGTTTTTTTGATTAATTGATCGGGTTCAAAATCAATGCACACCAACAAAAATAGATGATCATATAGTTTTAAACGGGCCAAATTGGATTCCGCTCCTCACTGAGGTTACTAATAATAAAAGGAGATATTCGTTAAAACGGTCATAAAAAGATGGCCACTCTTTTTCAAGATTTTTAAAAATGACATCTAATCCGTGAAAGTAATCCCGCGAGTTTGTGTTAAAAGCTTGTTTTGACTTGCAACGAATGCTAAAAGCTCATGTTAAACAACTAATTTCGCAATAACAAGTGTTGGCATTGTAAAAATGAACAAGTTGGCACACGTAAGATAAAAAATAAAAAACACTAATATTCATTTATTAACAAGTTCATATACATTCTCGTTGATCTTAGAAAAGTTGGGGTTGGACACAAAGTGTTGGAAAACTAGTAAGGTCATGCGGTATGGTGTGAGAGGAGAGGGTGCAAAGTCGATGTGGCATCACAATTACTATGGTGAACATCCCCCCACCCCATGTGGTGCACTGCAAAATCTTCATCGCACAGAGACAAATTCACTACACGTAGGAAAAACAAAAACTAGTCGTTCAAGTATAAATTATAAGTATTGTGTGATTGTATGACCAATTCTGGATCAACCACCATCTAGGGGCAAATTGTCTATTTGTATAATATAATTATAGTTTCCCTTTACTAATTAATTAAATTACCCAAATTAATATCATATATTTATGGAATGCAACCTACCACAACCATATTAAGTCGTCATCCTCTTCACAACCCTTGTATCGAATAACGACTACCATCATTATACAATGCCACCACCACCACCATCATTGCAACCATCAACATTAGCCACATGTCTTCGTCTCCATGCATGAGTAAACACTTTCCATGTTCCTTGTCTAACCCTGATCATCATCTTATCCATGCTAATCACAAAGAAAATTTTAGTGATTCATTGTTCATTTTCTGAATAACATCTTCACACCTGAAATTCAAAGTAAAAGTCGGTGATTCCTTGTTTACCGAGAACCCACAAATCACATACATACCCACACACGGAAGGAACAATGATGTTTAGAACCCGATTTGAAGGGGAACTTGCATTTAATTTGATTGAAGGAAAAGGGACACATAAAATTTTCTATTTTTCACACTAGACACACATAAAGAGAGGGATGTAGAGAAAAAGTTCATTCTCAAAGATTTTTTTGCCATTCACACTAATTCTCAAATTTCTCTCTAATTCCCATGTATTCTTTTACATATATGTGTGTGTGTAGACAAACACACACACACACACACACATATATATATATATATATATATATATATATATATATATATATATATATATATATATATATATATATATATATATATATATATATATATATATATATATATATATATATATATATATATATATATATATATATATATATATATATATATCTGTGTGTGTTTTTGAGAAATTTTTAGAGCATCACCGAAATGGAAGGGGGTTTCAGAAATGGGGATGATTTGAAAAGATAAAAAACGACGAGGACCAATTACACGACGTCATCAGATGCACATGTTGGGATTGACCTCAACGAGGATCATGCCGACTTTGAAAGACTGATAGGTCGAGATAGAGCAAAAGGAAAATGAAAAGGTTCGTCTTATAGCTCGATTAATAATGAACGAAGTAATCTGATTAATGATAAATTCAATCAATTTTATTTGACTTTTACCTAGCATGTGGAATTTGAACAACAACAGGGGCTTTAAAAAAAGCCCGTGATGAGAAGCGAAAAGCTATAGATTTGCATTTGTTTATCTTTTGTTTAATTTTAATTTTAGTTTTATGTTATTGTATTTTTTAAGTTATTAGTTATGTAATGAATATTTTATTTTAAAGTAATCATTAATTTTTAAAATAAATTGTTTTTATTTTAAACAATGAGATATGACAATTTCCAAGGTTAAAGAGAAAATGTAAGGAGATGACTAGATCATGAGTTGGCGGAGAAAAAGACAGGCGTGTGGGATGAATCACCCCACAAACTAAGGGTCGAGACTATCAACGATGGTGACTTTTTGCAATTGAGAAGTTCTTTTGAAACCAACATCTAAGACTACATTCAATTTTTCGCATTTTCCTCGTCAAACATGATCATGGTGGAAAGCGGTGATGGTGGAGGGGAATGAAAAAAAGAGAACGGTGTAGACAATGGTTGGTGGTGATGGAGGAGGTGAAAGATGAGTCTTAAAGAAAGAAATAAATAAATAAAATGATAAATTTGTAATTTCACAAGTACTCAACCTATTTTAACCTACTTAGTCAAAAGAACAAATAATCTAGGATTTTGAAATCATAATGACGAAGCATATAACGATTCTGACAATTTTTTTAACATAATACTTTTTGTTTGTCACGGTGAACGATTGTGAAATTTTGTCTATAGTTTTTCTTAAGCTTGTTAATTTACAAACTCTTTACATGGAGTTTTTTTATAAATTTTAATTAAATCATTATCTTATTAACTACAAATAAATAAGCTTTTACAAATAAGTTTTTAAAAAGTTTTATTATAGTAAAAGTATTATAAGCTTTCATAAATAAGTTATAAAAAAGTTTTATTATAGTAAAATTGTGACATAGAAAACCTTGCAGTATAACATTATATCTATACTTTTAAAAGATTGTTGTTGAATAAATATTATACTCCGTATATAATAAAAATTAACTGCAGTTACATTCAGCAAAAGAGCAAAAGAATGAAGCATTAACAAAGGGACAACAATCCGTGAATAGCGAAGAAATTGGCGTTGGAACCAGCATTATTCTGTTCGGAGTTGTTAAAAAGGATAAATAGCACTGAAGTTGATATCGACCTTGCAGTTATGACTATATATTAGGATTTAGGTCCCAAGTAAAAATTGAGGGCTAAAGAAAGGGACCAGTCTAACGTCATCACAAGATTAGCAAACCTATGATGGATTTATGGATGGACACCGGCTCTCTTAAGTTATCGAATTCAAAACATATATTCGGGTTTAACTGTTGTAAGTTGAAATTTATAACTAGCTGCTTATAGAATTATTTTAATTTGGAATCCAAAATAAATTTGATTACATGTGAAATTCCACGCAATTCTCACGTGCGATGAGACAGTGATAGGATGTACTACTTGCATAAAAAAAGGTAAACAAAATAAATACTGCCGAGAGTACACAATTATCACCTACACCACCAAACACCATAACATTATCACCCCTTATATAAATACAGCGTCCCACCACCTTCGTTCCACTCTTTACCCCCACACACACAAACTGTGACACTGTTTCGATCGACCTTGCTCCATTAATGTATCTCAGAAAGAAAACGTGAGTATCTCTTGCCTACAGATTTTGGGTCTACAATTTGGCTCCGATTCGAGGCGAATTTTCACGAGTTTGGGGCTTAATTTGGTAAGATCTCAATATCCGAGTGAAAATGGCAGTGGAAATTAGTAAGGTTACGTTGGAGATATTTTCGAAGCTTGAGAAGAAATGGCTGTCACACTATGAAGGCACTAAAAAGACAAGAGTGCTCAGCATTGATGGCGGAGGAACCACTGGCATCGTCTCTGGGGCCTCGTTGATCCATCTCGAAGACCAGATCCAGGCAAAAACCGGTGATTCGAATGCTCGAATAGTCGATTTCTTCGACATTATCGCCGGAACTGGCATTGGAGCTTTTCTCGCTGTAATGCTTAACGCCGACGACGGTAACGGCCGCCCGCTATTTGCTGCCAGGGACGCAGTTAAGTTTGTGAACGATAGACGGACGGAACTGTTCAAAGTAAAAACTGTAGGCTTTTTTCGTAAGAGACTGATGTTTTCCAGTAAGAGCATGGATAAGGTTTTGAAAGATGTTTTAACCAGAGAGGACGGTAAGGTGTTGACGCTCAAGGATACATGTAAGCCTCTTCTTGTTCCGTGCTTTGATCTCAACAGTTCCGCGCCATTTGTTTTCTCTCGAGCCGACGCTTCCGAATCGGCTAGCTACGACTTCGAGCTCTGGAAAGTTATCCGTGCCACGTCCGCTGATCCGTCTATGTTCAAGCCGTTTCCGCTTACTTCCGTTGACGGAAAAACATCGTGCTTAGCTATAGACGGCGGTTTAGTGATGAACAATCCTACGGCCATCGCTGTCACCCACGCCTTGCACAACAAACGCGATTTTCCGTCACTTACCGGTGTTGAAAACCTGGTAGTTATTTCCATAGGTAATGGTCCATTGAGCATTTCGCCGCAACGGAAACTCGATCGTCACGGCCGATGCCTCAAGTCATCCATCGTAGACATTGCTCTCGACGGTGTATCGGAAACTGTAGACCAAATGTTAGGCAACGCATTCTGCTGGAACCAAACGAATTACGTCAGAATTCAGGTAACTTTCCTGTGAACAGAATCATTTTGAGTTTTTTGGTGATGGCGTAACTGACGCCGTTGAAAATATGCAGTCAAATTGCTACACGAAGGGAAGCGTGGGACCGACATTGGAGGAGGTGTTGATGGAGAGAGGAGTTGAGTCGTTGCCGTTTGGCGCTAAACGGTTACTGACGGAGACTAACGGACAAAGAATCGAAAGCTTTGTACAACGACTCGTATCTTCACGAAGGAGTAGCTTGCCGCCTAGTCCTTGTAAGGATGCCGCCGTTACTCCACTTGTTCACGGCCGGTAGGGGTTCCGTTGTTAGTTTTAAGTTTTAACCCATCTCGGGTTTAATTTTAGGTATCGCAGTTAACGGTGGTCAATAAAGTAATCTCTATGTCGCTATGTGTAATTTCGAAACTTTCGAAATTTCGTTTTGTATTAGATTTTGTATTTATTCTCTTGATGTTATTGCAATACTAAGTAACACTTGAAATTTTGAATTATAGTTTCTTGTTTTCTTAACTAATTGAGTAAAAAATTAAGTAGCTTCTGGGCTAATAAATGGCATTAAAAGCCTAGCACCTGCCTTGTAAAAGCAAGATTCCAATATCTGATAATACTTAATTATGGTTATTAAAATATTATGGACCTTTTTTAAAAGCTTGTAATAAAGAATCAGATCTCGATGTATTTGTGTTTTATCATGAATAACGATCCCCTCATCTCAATTTCATATTAAATATTGAGCTTTGATTAAGACAAACTAACATGTAAAGGCGAAGTTTGTTATGTATTCATGACCTCTCACTCTAATTATTTTTCGTATGATTGTGTGCCTATGTTATTTTTTGTTTACTGTATCTTACATACATTTTTTTATTGAACGAATAAAGATTTTATTATAAAATGAAACTAGCAAGATGCTGGAGACAGCCACCAAAGCAGCAAGTGAAATGACAAATTGACAATAATTAGGGAGAGTACAAAGGGAAAATTCACCATGAATTCTATTCCAAGCTAGAAATCTTCGTCCTATTTTTGATCCATATGAAATATTCGCATTCGCCTTGATTAGTTCTATAGTCTTGAATGTGGTTACCGATTGGTTCTTGAATGCTTTGTCAAAGGGAGAGCGCCAAATAAACCAACAGTCCGAGAGTATAATGGCCTTGAGTAGTTTTACTTATTTGGAGATAGGGATGGCAAAAAGAACTGAAACCGACGGGGAAAACCGAAAACCCAAATAAATGAGCGGGTTCGGGTACGATAAACGGGGATGGGGAAAAATCGAAAAATTATATCGGGGATGGGGACGGAGATGGTATTAGTATCCTTCCCCGATTACCTGACCTGAATACCCGATTAACCGGCCCGCTATAGTATAATAGCATATGACATTTTTAGTTTTTACTTAGCACATGACTAATTTATATCTATTATGTCAATTTCAGTCCAAAAATATTGTGAATTGTGATTTGGATTTGATTATGTAATGTGTTGTATTTTGGATGCATTTGGATTTTGGGACTTTAGAACTTTAGTTTTCTATCTGTGGACATGCTTGGATTCAAAACTTGCGATTAAATATAAACGGTGACGGTTATCCCCGCGGTGAAAATTACTCATTTAGTTATCCGTTTAAGTTAAGGGGGATACCGATTACCCGCGGTTTTACCCAATTACCCGATGGGGATCCCCGATTAAATCCTCGCGGTTTTTTAAGCGGGTACGGGGACGAGTTTTTAAACGGGGACGGGGACGGTATGACCAAAACCCGTCTCGAAACCGGCCCGTTGCCATCCCTATTTGGAGATGAGGCTTTACAGATATTTTAGGGAGAGAAAGCATGTCTTTAACTGTTGTTGCATCAATTTGCCCCAACCTTGCATTTACGTTGTGTTTAATTTGCGTCTGATCGGGTCCTGTCAGACCTGATTTCTGACTTGGTCCGAGTCCGGGCATTTGATAATGCTAAAAATCATATTTGACCGAGTACAAATACGTTTGACCGAGTCAGCAATAGGATAATGCTTACTAGGTCAGACCTCTTACTCATTCAGGTCTGTAACTATCAAACGCAACCTAATTTGAGTCCAAACATCTTTAGCAAAGTTATAGGTTGTGAAGAGATGATCCGTTGTTTCTTTCATTGGCCCACAATGATGATAGCGGGTAGAGGTAACACCAACACCACATCTCTCTAGAGCCCCTAGAGTTCGTATCCAACCGATTGCAACCCTCCAACCAAAGCAGTTCAATTTTAAAGGCACCCAATTGATCAAACAATGTTTATAGACATCAAACTTGCAAATGTTTAAATCGATTAATCTCCTCAATGAGCTCACCAGGACGTTTCCTAATGCGTAGATCCAATTATCGAGCTCTTTAGTGAGATTGACATGGTTGATTAGTGTAAGGCACTACTGTAGTCGTATCAGTTTTTTCAATTCCGGATCCATCAGTTAGAACTCTTCTTTATTGTAAATCTACTTTAAACCAAATATAATTTGGATGTTTCAAGGGAGAATAAGACAGAAAACAAAGTGCTTCAGGGCCCACATGTTGAGAAAAGTGTGGAGCTATTAGAACCGAAGTAAGTCCAGAAACCAAAGAGGATCAGCTGACCGAAACTGAAGGGTTTTCTAGCAAACAATGAACAAATAAATCTTATGGTTCACATGCAACCCTAGAAAAGATCTATGTTTTCTTCTATGAAGATAATAAACTAAAGCCTAAAGGAAACAATTATTTCTAAATATCAAAACTGAGAAAACCAACCTTTTGATCTTATGATCATTGAAGCTAGCAGCAAAACAATCCTGCCTCAAATGCAAGTCACACCCAAAGCAATGGAGAAGACAATCCAGCAGAGTAATCTTGGTTCAAGTTGGCGCAGAAAATGAGGGGCCAGGTGCCTCCTTTTATAGCCTCCAAGGGTTACAACTGAAACCCTAAAGAGCCTCCTTAGTGGGCAAGCCTGTTGACCACTTGGACCAGACCTCATAAACCTTGATTAGGGTTTCGACACCTATGGAGAAGCCTCCATAGTTGGCGCCACTTTTGGTCCCTGTCCACTGGCCAGTCAGTATTCAACTATTGAATAATTACATAACCAGTCCCTGCACCTTTAATTAATTAATTTAATCACTGAATTAAATCCAATTAATTCTAGATTAAATCTTAATTAATTATTATAGTTTCTAATTAATATATTAACACTTAAATATATTAATAAACCATTTAATTAATTCTATTGATTTATTAGACAATTAATAAATCAACCTTTTACTCTACTAAACTCTATCCTAACCTCCAGCTATGAGGGCAACCAAATGGACTTTGCTTCAATTAACAAGATAAATATAAATATAAAGTCATGGCTTAGACACCTAATCCAACAGTCTCCCACTTGGATAAGTCTATGACTTTAATTTATCTTCTGATTAATAAACAACCTGCAGCTGCCAAGAAACTGCTGCCGAACTCTGACCCAGTCAGTTCTGTCCATAGATAAGTGATCATATGATCCTTCGTCCAACAAGATATTTTCAGACACGAGACATGGATTGAGATCAATCTCTGTCCGATACTCTGTTTCACGATCTCCGATTCTGCTTATGACTTTAAGACTTCTAATTGAACACATCAATTTAGTCCCGGCTGGCCAGCACTTTAGTCAACTTTAAAATTATCGAGAGGCCTACAGATATCTGTTTCCCACCAGGGTCATGGAACGAATAAGCTTTGACTCATATGCTTGTGTCTTTTACTTACCAAATCGTACACAACAATGCGTTTTATAACATCGAGTTACCGATGCGTTTACGTATTATCAATGCACAACCGACTTGCAAATGTCAACTCATATGTCTCCGCTTTAAGATTATAAGATATTATCGTCTCAACATTGCTCGTGATGTAATCCATGAAGCACTCTATTGAGCGCGGGTTTATCCAATACTCAAATATCTATTTCTAAGTACTCATAAACGTTGTAGCAGTCTTACTGCAATGTCTAACTCCTTAGACAATCTACAAACCAATTCATGACAATCTTCGTTCATACTTACTCCCGAAAAGTATGAGCGATTGTGGACTTTTGAATAATCAAATTATTCGGGAAGTAAAACATGCAAAATTGAAACATAAAATCTGACTGGTGGCTACTCTTGCCTAATTACCAAGTCTCCACGAGGTAATCACCAAGTCGGATTTTACATAAAACTATTATCGGTTTCTAGATTCCTTTTAAACTTTTTAATTCGTGTTATGTATCTATGTCTAGTTGACCTTTCACTCTTTCTATGTATTCAAATGTTATACATTTATACACTTCATCTGATCGGATATCCTTCCGATGATATTTCAATTTTGGTCATACTGTCATTCTCACTAACAACTCCATTTTATGTACTGTGACTTTCCATAGTTCTCGGGATCTTTAGTTCACATGACTGCACCCTAAGACTATTTCGAGGTGTTGCGATGTGCAGGTGACCCACACGCGCTCCATCGGAATGCCAACGAAATTCTTTAACCGTTAAGTCCTTATTTGAAAACTCTTTTCAAATTGTTATCAACATTCACCCCAATCATTTTCCAATGATTTCTCACGTATGTACAAAATCCATTAAGTATTCCCAGCCAGGTCATATCCTGAATCTGACTCACTATGCTCTAAGCATTGAGTCATCAAGGCATGTTCATGACACTTCTAATCGATCCAAGAAACTTGTTGGATTCGATCTAGTCCTATTCCAAACTCTTTTGGAATCATAGGATTAGTTGCAATCCTTGTGTCACGACTTTCAATAACTATTTCCTTTCGGAGACTCTTTTCCATGTATTTTGAATCTTATCAAGATCATGCTTACTATGGCCAGGTCTATACTGATGACAACATCTATCTGATATATGTCAATGGATTATGTGAGGATGTTGCACCTTTTATATCTCTCATACCAAATCATCACACTTTGCAATGACAAGAAACTCCTTTCCTGAACTATGCATATTGAGTCTCATCAAGATCATCTTGGCAGAGTTTCGATCTATCTCATAGACGTTTGTAACCACCTGAGCATGCCGTATATTTATTAAGTCTTTCATAGCGATCCGTTTCTTAACACCAAGTCATTAAACTTTGTAATGAAAATAGACGTTTCCTAGAAACTGTATGTAACCTACATATGGAGATAACAGCGACACTCCCACTGGCTTTGACACGGTTATGGAATATTCTCAAAATCCAGAACTTTTGGTACATTTTGAGAATCCAAACTTTCTGACATCTTAATGGAAATCTTTCAGCCCATTCTCAAAATCCAATCCTTTGGCATATTTCGAGAATTTGAATATCCTTTCTTGCGAGATGCCCACGGGGAAATCCCGGGCCCAAGTACCTTTATACTGGCATACTCTTTGTGAGTCCCTATTAGTGTGCCGGTGATCCACACGCGCTCCACTAACAACTTACAATATGCAGTATCCTTTCGGATTTCATCTTCTATTGAGAGTGCTTCTCTCGGAGTTAATTACTTGACTCTGAGTATCGTCTCACTCAACCAGATGTTTTGAAGGTACGTTTCTGTCCATGTTGGTTTCTTTTGATGATTACTCCCACTGGTTTTAAGACCAGGTGTAGAATCAATCAAACTGTCACATAGACTGTATCTCGTTCTAAGGTTCTCTTAATTGGCAGCCACCGGGCTCACCAATGCTTCCAAGTAGTCGGATTGCTAAACCGTACCAACTATAGTGTTTTACCACCAATCGGTATGTCACCCCGATCATAACTACTTATGATGGTGATCAGTACTACTGGTCAAGAGAAGATTATGTCAGTATTTAAAACAAAAATCTGATTTCTGCTCTAAGCCTAGTGATGACTAAAGGTTATTTCACTTGGCTAATCCTGAACTCATTCAGGACTGTCCCAACTCCCACTGTTTCCTTAGAACATGAGTGCTTTCTAAAAGAGCTCTTTCTTTTCCAGGTACAGCGGGATAGCCAGTGAAACGACATTTCTGATTAGGTTCAGGCTAGTCATGAGGTTCGGACGAACACTACAAGACCCTGGACTTTTAATGTACAAGTGGGACAATTCCAGCTTTACATTTCAGACAGTGTCTGCAAAACCTACTTAGTCGAAGGATGTGGTTGGAATATGGTTTATATGGTCTGACTGGTATAGTATTCAATTTATTGAAAACTAATTGGCGACCAATGCTCCATCATCTTTCCTAAGACACATTATAACTATTAATGTTCTCGGAAGAAAATAAACTGTGAAACATTTTCCCAGCTTATATTGTCACTCAGGTTCTGTGGATCTTGTACTTCTTTTGAAGTCCTTGAACTGTTCAAGGTTTCAATTCAATCGCTTATTCTGATAAGCGTAGCCATATTCGTCATTCTGAATGACAAATATCGCGAAGTACAAACAATTGTGTTCCTTTTGAAGATTCGAGCAATACACAGCAGCTGATGTGTACGTTGCTCCTAATCTTAATTTCTTTTACATCTCTATGTAAACTTATGACTTTGTTAATTTTGTTCAAGACTTGCAATCTTCAGTTGACTCTAAGTTAACTGATTCCAAAATCCTATCCTCCGGATCTTTGGGTGATTCATTTATTGTCATATGTGCCTTATAAAGAACTTAATCATCATTTGACTCTGAGTCAAAATGATTCCAAAATCCTGTCCAACTGGATCTTTGGTTGATTCATTTCTTGACACATTAAGAACTCAACTCATCAAGTGACTTTAAGTCAAGTGATTCCAAAGTCCTGTCCAACTGGATCTTTGGTTGAATCGATTCTTATAACATTTAACAATCACAAGGGACACAATTCCTAAAATCCAAACACTTTGGATTGACACGTCTTGGTCGTCGTGCGGTCAAAAATAGTAAAATAACCTCACTCTCACTTAGCACAGTGGTAGTCAGGGTCGATCCACAGGAGTTACGTGGTTAGGATAAGACGACAGTATACCAACTGTAGTGTCACTCTAGAGTCAGCGGTATTGTTTCTACTTTCCCAAAAATCAAACAAAAACCCAATACCAAAACAAGTGCCAAAACCCAATTCAAACATGATCTAAACTAAACTAACCCAAGTTCTAAACTAAGATTACTTACTGATTCCAAAAGTAAATTCCAGAAAAATCAGAAGCAATTACAATCCCAAAACATCCAAACAAGCATTCAACAGAAACAATCCCGAAAAAGTGCAATTAAACATCAAACCGAATGATTAACTTTTATAAATCAAAAACCAAACATCAAACCAATATCCAAACACTCAAATCAGATCTAAAATACCAAGTATTTGCTACTGAAATCAGAAACTACAATTCTAAACGAACATCGAGTAATCGAGAGAAATCCCGATTGCGGAATACCTCGATACCGAGTTGATAAAACAAGAGAAAAACTAAATTACTAACCAAAATATTGATTCACACTGAAAAACTGACGAAATAGTGCCTTTGGATCCCTCCTTCGCATCCCGGGATGAGTGAAAAGTCGGACGGGACTCCGGTATTTATAGTTGTGCGAAATTAGGGTTTCCGCATCGCGACCAAGCTAAATCCGCGATGCGCGTGTTGCCTTATCCCGCAATCTCGGAATTTAAAATTCAAAAACGAAGATTTTATCCGGTCGCGAGATAGCGGCGCTATCTCAAGAAATAGCGGCTCTATTGTCGATAACCGCTCTATCTCTGATAGATAGCACCTCTATTTCCGCCAGATCCAAATTTTTGCCTTTTTTGCTCCACAACTTCTCCAGAATTGCAGTAAAACCCCTGCATTTACACTAAAAACATTTCCAAGCACTTTGGCACAAAAGTAAGTGATATTAGTCAATTAATAATGATAAATTAACTAAAACACGGCTAAACAACACCTAAAATACTTAATATTAATAGGCGTTGTCAAACACCCCACACTTGTGCCTTTATTGTCCCCAAGCAATAGTGTTTTTAACAAATTATAATAAAGACTCAAACAATTTTTGAACGTGTTTAATTTCAAAGCTTATTGTTTCCAGAGTTAGAGGAAATAGTTTATGAAAACATAACCAGAATATTCTTTGGAATTTATGAATTTCTAAAGAATCCTTGATTACAAATTTTCTGTCCACAATGAAGTGTACATACTCATTCAGATTCTAAAGACCATTAAAGAACTGTCCATGACTTTCGATGTTGTCCGTGTAACAAGCTTTCAGAAATACCATCCCAAACCAGACAATCTTAGGTGGTAAGGTGCATAAGTGCCTCTTCGAGGCCACCCTTTTCGGACCTAGCGGCTCGAACAACAAAGGCCACTGATTGACCGTCTCTTCCTAAATTCCAAACTTAAAATATTCCAATCTTCTAACTCTTAAAACTCAACTTATTTGACTAAACTAATAGCATGATAACAACTAAACAGTATTTCTTGAAAAATACATGCTGCTATAACATTCAAAAGCTATTCGTTTCAAAATTACAATCTATTAAATTTTTTTGAAAAATTGCTAAAATTTTTGAAAATTGACTCATTTCCCGCAAAAAATTCAAAAAAAACTCTTTCGACCGTCCACACCCCACACTTAAAACCGTACAACGTCCCCGTTGTACATAAAAATGTCAAAACAAGGGAGAAAGAGTTACCCCCTTAGGAACGGCGAATTGCTTGATTATCGGGATCAACTGTAACAGGGTCGATCATTCGGGTTGTCTCAATGAATTCCAAGAGTCGGGGCACAGCAGTAAACACGGCCGCATAACACGAGTGTAGGGGTATGGTGACCCCATACTTGCGTTATGCAACTCCCTCGGTTGGTGCAACAATCATGGTTTGGCTAGATACTATTCACACTAACAAACATATTAAAAAAAAATAAAAGTTGCAAAACACGAAAGAAGATGATATATTGCGAGTTGTCCTTGCTGATTCCCCGTCTCCGCGACGCTGGAGTGTCAAGGCCGCGACGCGTAGACGCGATGAAATCCGGTGTCTGTCGATCAAGGTTGAAGGTCCGCGGCGCCAAATGAAGTGTGCCGCGTCGCGAGTATGCGCGAAAAGCCCCTATGCATCGGGTCTCTCCTCGGTCCGCGTCACGGTTTGCTGGTGTTGGCGGCGCGAATTCCGAATTTCCTTTATAATCACTCATGCTCACCCCACACTTGGGTCATACAGTATCACACTCAACAATAATCATCCTCAATGATATTTTGACTAAAAATAAAAATAAGAATAAAAATAAAAAGAAAATACTTATCGAAAATCGGGTTGCCTCCCGAAAGCGCTTCTTTGCTTGGTCTTTTAGCTAGATCGTCTTTCTGCGGCTACGGTGGGTCGTACGCCATATGTCTCTGCTGCATTTCAGCCTCCACCATTCCCTCGTTGACCCGATACTTTAATTTCCCCGGGTCAAATAGTTTGTCGGTTCCTCTGCTGCTGCCCGGTTGTCGTTTTCTGATTATTTCGCGGGAATGCTTAGAAGTAACTTTAAATCTCCTAGCTCGGTCTTTCCTTCGGTATCTCTTCAAGATTACCGGCTTGATGTGAAGCGTGCCCAGTGCTGCTCCCAGTAAGTGTTCCCCAAGTTGTTTGTTGCTCGCATCTCGCATGGTGTCTTCATTTTGCAATTTTGGCTTGCAGTGCCAATAGAAATTTTCCAATCGAATGGGATCGGAAGGCAACATATTGAGATGCTCCCGAATGTCCTCATCGATGGTATTAATCACATCTAATTTTCCATTCATGAATGGATCATGAGTGGCCATAAAATCATGTTTCTTATTTTCAAAAACCAACTCGTCAGCATCATCTTCTTGATCATCGTCCAACAGGTGGATCGGGACCAAGAGTGAGCGGCTGGTTTGATCTGGTGGTGGTACAAAGTCACCCATCACCAGATCTTTACTTTCAAAAGACTTAAAATTTTCAAAAATTCTAGGTTCGGGGGTAGTATTGTCATCTACACCCCCTTCCCCAATAGTATCAACAACTTCAACAATTTTGGGGATCGTTGGGCTGGGGTTAGTACTGTCACTTACAGCCCCCTCTTCAACCTCACTTTCAACCAAATGATCTGGTGATGGTATAGGTTCGCTCATCACCGGATCAACATTGTCCACATTCTCGAAAACATCAAAAGTTGTTAAGTCAGGGGTAGTATTGTCACCTACAACCTCTTCCTCAACAACCGTTTCGACCATCTCAGTGGTCTCTTGACTTTTCCAAGGTGCATGTCCTTCCATCACATGTTCAGGTGATGCAGGTTCACACACATTATCATTGGTATTAAAATTACTCACCTCGGCTTCTGGAGAGTTTAGCGGAAATCCCAAATTCTGATCGTTCATAGAACACGACTCATCACAATTACCTTGACGGTTGCTGTTGTATTGATGGTTGTAGTTACCATTGTAATTCTGCTCTCCTTGATTATTCGGCATATATGGTCGTCCGTTGTTGTTGCTGTGGTATTGCTCTTGACCATACACTTGATGAACCTCTTGTGGTCTTTGTTCTTGTTGACCGTGCTGCTGTTGATTTGGCGGTCCTTGCTGCACGATGGCCAATACTGTATTAAGCTTCCTGCTAAGGGCACCGATCTCATTCTTCACCTCCTTCTTCCAGTTGTTATCGATATCTACTATTGCCACCGATGAGGTGCTGTTTGTCTTCCTTGCTGAATGATTAAACTTGGATCCATTACTGAGTTGCTCCAAGAACCTCCATGCCGTCTCACTATCTTGCAACATAATTGTCCCTCCAAAGGATGCATCAATCATGCCCTGGCTCATACCGTCGACACCGTTGTAGAATATCGTGACCAACTGCCATTGTGGAAACTCGTGGTGCGGACATGAGCGTAACAGCTCCTTCAATCTCTCGAAAGCATCATGGAATGCTTTCCTGGGATTTTACTGAAATTCCTGTATATCTCTTCTTACTTCCATTGTCTTGCTTACAGGGTAGAACTCCTGCAAGAACCATGTCCTCAACTGCTTCCATGTGGTGATACTATTGGCTGGCAGCGACATGAACCAATACTGAGCCTTGTCCTTGAGTGTGAATGGAAACAACTTAAGCCTAACGATATTCCTATCAGCATTTCTAGGTATGTTCACGTTGGCTATAGCTAAGAACTCGTGAAGATGATTATAAGGATTATCATGCTTATGACCCCTAAATTTAGGCAACACACCTAACAACTCTCTCCCAATCTCTACATGACAATCTACACTTTCTGGAAAAATATAGGCGATGCCTCATCGTACTCCCATGGCTGGAAGTGCGATGCAACCTACTGCCCACTCGGTTGTGCAAAATAAAGCGGAGGAACGAAATTACCGTTATTGTAGAGCCCATTATTATACCGTTGTCCTCTCCACTGATTGTTGTGTTGTTGTTGTTGTGGAGGTGCTTGACCTTGGTTCCACTGGTTGTTATCGTTATAAATCGGGTCACCATAACATGTGGATTGATCTGTGTACATGTAATCGCCCATTATGAAGACGTACACATACCAAAAATCAAAAAACTAAAATCAAACATCAAAAGAAACAACCCTACTGATCGTTTATCCTAAGCGCACAACTCCCCGGCAACGGCGCCAAAATTTGACACGCCTTGGTCGTCGTGCGGTCAAAAATAGTAAAATAACCTCACTCTCACTTAGCACAGTGGTAGTCAGGGTCGATCCACAGGAGTTACGTGGTTAGGATAAGACGACAGTATACCAACTGTAGTGTCACTCTACAGTCAGCGGTATTGTTTCTACTTTCCCAAAAATCACACAAAAACCCAATACCAAAACAAGTGCCAAAACCCAATTCAAACATGAACTAAACTAAACTAACCCAAGTTCTAAACTAAGATTACTTACTGATTCCAGAAGTAAATTCCAGAAAAATCAGAAGCAATTACAATCCCAAAACATCCAAACAAGCATTCAACATAAACAATCCCGAAAAAGTGCAATTAAACATCAAAACGAATGATTAACTTTTATAAATCAAAAACCAAACATCAAACCAATATCCAAACACTCAAATCAGATCTAAAATACCAAGTATTTGCTACTGAAATCAGAAACTACAATTCTAAACGAACATCGAGTAATCGAGAGAAATCCCGATTGCGGAATACCTCGATACCGAGTTGATAAAACAGGAGAAAAACTAAATTACTAACCAAAATATTGATTCCCACTGAAAAACTGACGAAATAGTGCCTTTGGATCCCTCATTCGCGTCCCGGGATGAGTGAAAAGTCGGACGGAACTCCGGTATTTATAGTTGTGCGAAATTAGGGTTTCCGCGTTGTAACGACCTAAAAATATGTCCAAATGAAAAGTAAGAAGTAAATGAATAATTAATAAGTAATTATTCATAGTTTGAGCAAAAAGGACATTTTCGTAATTTTGAAATATTTAATCTCATAATGAGATTTTTATGTATTAGTATATCCTTAATATGTATATTAAGTTTATAAGTGGGGCAAAGCTATAAAACTTAGAAGTTTCGAGAATTAAGTGAGTTTTGTGCCTAAAGTGAAAACTAGGAAAGTTGAGGGACCAAATAGTCATTTCATGAAAGATGTGAGGTATAAAAATGGGATCTCTCCCTTTTCAGCCATAAGTCACGTAAAATTCAGAGAAAAAGGAGAGGGAGATGTCGGTTCTTGAAGAATTCATGAAGGTTTTGAAGCTAGCAACGTTATATGATCAAATTCCTTGAATTCCTAGCTTACATAAGGTAAGATTTCATCATCTCTAGCTAGAAATTTTGTTTAGGGTTTAATGGTCGAATTTCATATGTTAGAGGAGGAGTAATTCCTGTGATTCCAAGTAATTAGATTATGTTTCTAGTCACCTTATGATCACTATCCAACATATGGATGGTTTAGAATCATGGTTTGATGAAATTGATTCATATGAACCCTAGATATTGGGGGTTTTAGATCATGGTGTTAAATTGATGAAATTAAGTAGTTATAATTATGTTTAGGGATGAAAGAAACCCTTACAAGTGGTTTCCTAATGATTCCAAGCAATCAAGAAAAAGTAGGAACAAAATGATAATTGGAAGGGTGGAATGGAATTGGTGATTCCATGAATGGAACCCATAAGAATAGATAATTAGGGTCATGTTTTGGTAATGAATGGAGTATGTTTTGGGTTGTAAAACCCCTAAATTAGTTCCCCTTGATTGTATAAATGTATATATAGAAGTTGGAAAGAAATGGACTCTTGTATTAGGATTGATGTGCACATGAGCTTCCTTAGAGCTCTTGTGACATCCTATGGTCTTAACCATTAAGTCATGAACTAAATAAGTCTTAATGAGAATAAAAATATGTTCTTGACATGTTAGAAGGTCAATAGAACCTATTGGTAAAGTTTGGTTAAGTTTGGGAACAAATGGAACCAAGAAATGAACTAAAACTACAAAGAAAGAACAAAATTCGGGGGCTGGAAAAATGGGTCTGTAGCCTGACACGACCCGTGTTAGGTTACACGACCCGTGTGGGGAACCTGGGTCTGCAATTCGAATGTCTGAAGGTCCTACATGACCCGTGTGAGTCCCACACGACCCGTGTGACCTCAATTCTTGAAATTCACTCCCGTTATTGCCCTATTTGTGTAGTTTGATCCCCGAACTTCTAGTATAAGCATAATAATGTGTGAGAACATGAAAATAAGTATATTAGGACATGGGTTAAGTGGTCTTTATATGTATTTTTAAGACCTATCATGTATTAATAAGAATGTTAATGAACTCCTTAGGTAATTAAGGAGTAAAGTTTATGGAATGGAAGGAGCAAGGGAATGGAGTAATCCTAGTTAGACTTCTCTAACTAGCCAAGGTGAGTACATGCAACTTTTACCCACTTTGAGATATATGACAAATATTATGAAATATTTATTTATGTTTTCTACATGAAGAGATGAATATGTGTTAATACTTATGTTAAGTTGATAAGTATTATGTGGGATAATGGTATTGGTGTTCTAATGAGAATACCATATTATGAATACTATATGAATGATAAGTAAGATATAAGTAATGATATAAGAATTGGTATTTGGCTTATAGCCGTAAAATACATAGAAGTAATGATGATACAGTAGAAAGAGTATATGTAAAAGTACAAGAATGTTATGAAAGATAATAAGTTATATGGGGATATAACTCTCCATGAATAATAAATAATGTAGTTAAGGTATATATGTTGGTACATAACCTTAAAAAGGTATATAAAGTGATATAAATGAAGAAATAAAGCGTTGGGGGACATAACTCCCCATAAATAATGAGTAATGTGGTAAAGTATATGTGTTGTCATATAGCCTTAAAAGTAGTATGAATGATATAGATGAAGGAGTAAAACACTGGGGACATAACTCCAATCACGAAATGAGATACGATGAATTGTTGTAATCGGGGACTTAACTCCTCGTAGTAATAGTATAGTGAAATAAAGTGATTATCTTGGTTGTGCATATACATGTTAAGTAATTGGTATATAATGAAAGATATGAAATTAATGTACGCATGCAAAGAATAAATGAAAGTTGGGTGAAATGTATTGACATGGAATACAATAGTTATGAGATTAATGTAATAAAGGTGAATTGTGTAAATAGCAAGTATAGACTATCTTATGCAATTGAAATGTTATGAGTTACGAAAGTTGAGTCTGTTAGCTAAAGAAGAAAGTAAAATTAATATATTTCGACCCAGGATCTTACCCGCGAGAAGGGGGATCAATCAGAATCTTACCCGCTTGAAGGGGGATTAACTAGGACTTTACCCGTCTGAAGGCGGGGGTGGGGGGGGGTCAGAAGGCACTACTGGGATGTTATTTCCTTTCGCGAGGTAGTTGTCTTTTGCACGCCATTATGGTTGGATTTGTTCTATGCCATGAAGGGAGATAAAAACTAGCACACCCTTATGATTAGTTGTTCTATATCATGAAGGGAGATGAAATTAGCACGCCCTTATGGATAGATATGTTCTATTCCATGAAGGGAGAGGAAACTGAGCACACCCTCACGGATGGATTAATTCCATTTCGAGGAGGAAAAGAATACAGAGTTGCTTGTAAATAAACATGAATAGAAAGAAATTATGATTCAGAACTAGTTTAAGTTTATTTATATATAATGATATTCAATTATATGAATTGTGTTGTAAGTGTGGAGGTATACCTACTGACATAAGAATCCTTAAAAGGATAAATATATTGATACTAAGTATATTCATATATATTAAAGATATGTGCATGTTTGAAGAAGTCATCTATATGACTTAGTAGATAATGTATGATTTATCGTTATATATATCTTATATATATGTGGAAAGTATGAGCGTTAGTAATTAACGAATGGTTATAACGACTCAATAGGGAGGGGTTGTTTGTGTAGCATATGTCGTAACGGTTGTGTATTCAACCAGTAAGTAAGGAGTTAATAATGTGTAAGTTTTGTGACAACAAGAGTATGATGTATAATATATATATATATATATATATATATATATATATATATATATATATATATATATATATATATATATATATATATATATATATATATATATATATATATATATATTCTAAGTAAAATAGATTATTAGTAAAAGTAATGTTGTGGAGTTATATTCCACAAAGCGGTAAGTAAATGAGGAAGAAATTGAGAATAAGTAAAGGTGAATGTTTTAATGAGATTTCACAAGTAAACAACATTCAAATGAACATTTGTATCAAAATAATACAAATCCAAATTCATGTAACTCACAAGACTTTATAGTCTTACGAATTTGTATTTTATGTTGTGTATTTCAGGTATACAAGCATTAAAGAAGATGAAGTAAAATGATGTAATTATGGAATTGAATGTAATTGTATTCAATCGTTATATTATGTGTAAATTCCGATTAACTGCTATGGTTGTATTGGTATTCAGTTTGTGATTACCCGTATTTTGTTACTTGTAAAAAAAAAATTTACGGGTGTCACAAGCGTCGCGGCCAAGCTAAATCCGCGACGCGCGTGTTGCCTTATCCCGCAATCTCGGAATTTAAAATTCAAAAACGAAGATTTTATCCGGTCGCGAGATAGCGGCGCTATCTCAAGAAATAGCGGCTCTATCTCTGATAGATAGCGCCTCTATTTCCGCCAGATCCGATTTTTTGCCTTTTTTGCTCCACAACTTCTCCAGAATTACACTAAAACCCCTGCATTTACACTAAAAACATTTCCAAGCACTTTGGCACAAAAGTAAGTGATATTAGTCAATTAATAATGATAAATTAACTAAAACACGACTAAACAACGCCTAAAATACTTGATATTAATAGGCATTGTCATGGATCCATTCAACATTCAAGTTATCATCAATCATGCATTCAACACAATCATACAACATTTCAAGGATAATTCAAACAACAGGTGTTAAAAGAAAATTGAAAATTTTATTAAAACAAAATCCTTGAACAATGCATTATATGATAGACAATGTCATACGCATCTAATAAGCTGATAACATGATTTCAATATCTAACTAAACTTCAAAACTGCATGAGCTGGAAATCCAATCCAAATGTGCTCCTATGCGCCAGAGTCCCGTACCTTACTGATTCCCTACATATAAACCAAAATGTGACTATCACATTATGCATCAAGGAATTATGGAACAGGAGTTTTTTGAGGTTTTTAGATATACATGAGCTTTCAAAAGTTTTTGACCTTGGAGCGTCTTCCAATCTTTCCGCGACTGTATCCGATTGTGTGGATTTCCAGTTTAAGACATGTCCAGACGATCTGGATCGTTTCTTGTTGCGTCTTTTCACTAGACTTAATCCAGAAGTAGTTGAACCATTGGAGCTATGCCTATCCAAGAGTGACTCGTATAAAGTCAATAGTGGACGCATTTCCATAAGAGTCTTTTTCTGGTCTTCCTTTCTGTACGTCTGAATGAACAGATCATACTTACTAGTCAACGAAGCGAGTAGAATGTTTACACTCATCTCTTGACTCATGGAATAACCAAGTTTGTACAATTCGCCTATGTAAGCTTCAATCTGAAGAACATGCGAATCGATGCTACTTCCTTCCTTTAGCTTGGACTCTGCAAGTCTTTTGAAGATCCTAGCTCGTTCCTCTTCAACCGGTTTTTGGAACTTTTCCTCAACCGATTGCATTAACTCATATGGCCCCAAGGATTCAAAATCCTTGCGGAACTCGGGGTCAATGGTCAATAGCATGAGGTCACGAATCCTTTTGGATTCATCATAAGAACCTTTTATGATGGCTTGTTCCGGTGGAACCGGGATCGGATACTCGGTGAGATGTAGCTTGCCAGCAATGCCGAGAGCCTGTCTCCAATTGCGGAGTCATTCCTTACAGTTAAGGCCAGTCAGCCTTTCCATATTCAGCAGGTGCTTTCTGATGCTCTCAGAAATGGGTGAAGGAGGAGAGGGAGGAGAACAGACACTTGATTCAGACATCTACAATAAACATAATTTATTAGTTCAATTAATCCTTTTAAATAATTACCCAATATATTATTTATTAAGGCTATGACCCAAAATGCCCCAACTATGATGTGAAGAGGGATGCCGTAATCTGAACATAATGGTCATTAAGGTAGATAATACACTTATCAATTTCATCTTATGAAATTCCTAGATCTGTTGAGACACATTGAACTATTCAATGGCATGTTTAGTCTTGGATGTGCCCCGCTGTTTGTGACTGGGATGCCGAGGATCACAAATCGGGTGTGAATAACCATGCAAATTCGCTCGGTACTCTCGAAGTCAATTGCCATCTCTAATTAATGTGCCGGTTAACGTCACACGCTCCGTTAATAATGACAAAATCGAGAAACCCATTGCGACTCTTTGCGGACCCCAGTTGGTGTGCCGGTAAACCACACACGCTCCACCAACGTTCCACAAAGTGCAATGTGCAATTCCATGGATTAGCACCAATTCACATTTTTTACCTAAAGTAACTAGATTGGGTTTTTGTTCAAGGTTCTAATACTTTCAATTATAGCATTATACTTTTAAGAGGCTTAGCGGTTCTATCAAATCCATTCGGCTAACGACACTCGACTGACCAGGAGAGCGGTGGGCAAGAGTAGATACCCATTAGACTGCCATTTTATAGGCAGTCGCCTTATACCCTCTTTATAGGACAGTTTTGTGAATGAGGCATACTAGCGGTAAGACTAACCATTTAATCTTATATATAAGTATTAAATTTTAATCATAAATATATAAGATATATTTTAATCTTATTAAAATATTTTAGAATTAATTTATTCTTTATTTTCACAAATTTTAATCTATTTTTTTGAAAATTTAAATTAATTCTTTAAACCGATTTAATTGATCATTTAATTAACAATTAATTAAACTAATTAAATCTAAGATAGTTTTTATGAAATTAATCAAATTAATTTTTCTATCTTGGTCCCTAAGTGATCGAAAATTACAAGCCTTCACAAAAGGGTTCTAGTTATTTTAATTAATCAAATTACCAAAAATAACAACATACTTTTAAAAGGCAAGTAAATCAAGCAAATAAGGGGGACCATGGGGCTTGGCGGCTAGGGTTAGGAAACCCTAGCCTTGGCAACGAAATTTTGGCCTCATCCAATAGGTGTTCATCGCAAAAACACCCCAAGGCAAGAATCATACATGCAGTTTATATCAAACATAAGAAACAAGCCTATGCTCTGATACCATTAAAGAGTTTTCTAGCAAACAATGAACAAATAAATCTTATGGTTCACATGCAACCCTAGAAAAGATCTATGTTTTCTTCTATGAAGATAATAAACTAAAGCCTAAAGGAAACAATTATTTCTAAAGATCAAAACTGAGAAAACCAACCTTTTGATCTTATGATCATTGAAGCTAGCAGCAAAACAATCCTGCCTCAAATGCAAGTCACACCCAAAGCAATGGAGAAGACAATCCGGCAGAGTAATCTTGGTTCAAGTTGGCGCAGAAAAGGAGGGGCCAGGTGCCTCCTTTTATAGCCTCCAAGGGTTACAGCTGAAACCCTAAGGAGCCTCCTTAGTGGGCAAGCCTGTTGACCACTTGGACCAAACCTCATAAACCCTGATTAGGGTTTCGACACCTATGGAGAAGCCTCCATAGTTGGCGCCACTTTTGGTCCCTGTCCACTGGCCTGTCAGTATTTAACTATTGAATAATTACATAACCAGTCCTAGCACCTTTAATTAATTAATTTAATCACTGAATTAAATCCAATTAATTCTAGATTAAATCTTAATTAATTATTATAGTTTCTAATTAATATATTAACACTTAAATATATTAATAAACCATTTAATTAATTCTATTAATTTATTAGACAATTAATAAATCAACATTTTACTCTACTGAACTCTATCCTAACCTCCAGCTATGAGGGCAACCAAATGGACTTTGCTTCAATTAACAAGATAAATATAAATATAAAGTCATGACTTAGACACCTAATCCAACAAAAACAACTAGAAACGGAAGCAAAGTCAAAGTCAGTGTTGTTGAAGTTTGTACTTCAGACGGATCCTCATACCTCGGTAGACGAAGTCATTTACTCCGGTATAACTAACCAATAAGATATGCAGTTGGGCTACGGTCATAGGAGTGAATACATTAGCAACATAAGAAGATGAGACAACAGTGCTTTCAGACCGAAGCTCAATTTGGATAGAAGAAGTTTTCTCAAACAAAAAGAGTTGGCCCTTAACCGAAGTTTAGTCTGTCGGAAGTGCAAAAGCATAGCCAGACAGTTACACAGTCTCACGCGGAGGATATCACTCAAACCAAAGACCAATAGGGAGTCATCTAACCGAGGTAGGAGTCCTCGGTTGGACCAGTATTGGTATTGTCACATCGACTGTCAGATTTATCTTGGGAATACGCAAACGGGTACTGTTCAGCATGGGAAGCATGGAACAGTCACTTTACAGGCTATAAAGTTGATTAGGTGTTCTAGGTCTATGTTTGACGGTTCCCGTCCAAGACCTTCTGTATTCAATCTTTTATATTTTCTTATAATTCTCATCGTCTTTTTCTAAGACGATATGTTAAGTTGAGTGGTAAATATCCAATGTTCGAGTTATGAACATTTTGAAGATAGTCTTAGTTCTCTCTTGTAAATCATTGAAGTTTATCAATGAAATATTTTTATCATTTCTCACAGTGGATGTAACTCGGTCCATCTGGTGAACCACTTTACATCGTTGTGTTTCTCAGTTCAGTTTTGTTCTTCGTAATCTCTTTTGTTTAGACAGTTGCATAGAAAATCGTTTATCGAAAAAGTGCTTAGTCGTGTTTGTTGGCCGCTTCCGCCCAACACCATATCCAACCCAATTATCGAACAAAAAGGATAAACATTTTTCGATGGGCCATCTTGCTTTGGAAAAAAACTTGTCAAATCAATATTCATATTAACAAAAACCTTAATTACTTTTGCAATACCATCCAAGTTTTGCTAATCTCGATTAGCATAAATGAATTTCCAAATGCATGTGTTGATATGTATAGCATTAATCATTCTGCCCAAAGGAATGTTGGATCTCGCTTGAATCTCCACCATCATTTTGCTAGGAGTGCAAGAAATGAGCTTTAAGATTTCGAACCTCTAAGTCGGCTTGAGATTTTAGATCCAATATCTCCACCATCCTGTCGCACCCTTTGGTCATACGAAAAGCATCTACCTCTGATTTAAAAAGTGTTGGGTCTGTGGTCCAAACAGCATTAATCAAGAGACTATTTATTCTTCAAGAGGAAGTATTAAATATTAATTATACCATGAAAAATTGTTGGAGTTTTCATCCCCATTAATTGTTAGATGTGAAGGCTTTGACAAATCAACCAAGGTTGGTAAATGGTTGGTGAGTCCAAGGTTGGTGAAGGTTGGTGAGTCTAAGGTTATGGCTAAAGACTCATCAAATATGTTCATACATGCATTTCACATTACCTTCTCATGTATATAAATAGAGACATTCAGTTGAGAACACTTGTACCACACCACAACAATGTAGTTGAATATAAATTCCTAGTTACCCACTGTGGACGTAGGTCAGTTTTGGACCGAACCACGTTAAATTATTGTGTTATTAATTTGTGAGCTGAGTGTGTGAGTCTAGTGTTCGTATGCTAAGTGTCTCGATCCTAACAAGTGGTATCAGAGCCTTGGTATAGCTCCAGAGAGTGATTTTCTGTTTTTGGGTCGAAAATTTTTTGTCTCAAAAACGATTTTGGTTTACGCCTTTGGAAAGGTCTCGTTCCGCAGATTCCGAAAATATATTTTTTGGAATTTTTCCACCACTGGAAGACCTCCAAATCGCCGGTCAAATGTTCGCCGGAATAGTACTAAAGAAACCAGATCGCCGGAGAAGACGACACTGTAGCGCCGGAGTCCGCCGGAGAAGACGACACTGTAGCACCGGAGTTTCGCCGGAGAAGACGACACTGTAGAGGTACTGTAGCATTTGCAAAACAGGTCCCTGAGGTTTCAGAATTTGCAAAATAGGTCCCTGAGGTTCCAGAATTTGCAAAACAGGTCCCTGAAGTTCCAGAATTTGCAAAACAGGTCCCTGAAGTACCAGAATTTGCAAAACAGGTCCCTGAAGTTCCAGAAAATTGCAAAACAGTCCCTGAAGTTCCAGAAAATTACAGTTTGGTCCCTGAACTTTAGGAAAAGTGCAGTTTAGTCCCTGAACTTCAGGAAAATTACAGTTTGGTCCCTGAACATTCAGAAAAGTGCAGTTTAGCCTCTGAACTTCAGAAAAATTACAGTTTGGTCCCTGAACTTCAGAAAAATTGCAGTTTGGTCCCTGAACTTCAGAAAAATTGCAGTTTGGTCCCTGAACTTCAGGAAAATTGCAGTTTGGTCCTTCAACTTTGTCAAAGTCGCAAAACAGTCACTCAAACATTTGTTTTGGGCAATTTTACCAGAAAATAATTTGGGTGGGGATTATATTTTGCAAATAACGAGCCAAGAACAGTTAAATCAAAATTCTATTTAATCGGTGAAGAACAGTTGAACTCAGAAGAAATTTAAAGAAATCGAAAACCAGTGCCAACAGCGTTTGTCGGGTTTTATCGATTCAGTTTAAATTTTCAGTTTCTGATTCTCAGTTCGGTATTCCGCTGTAGTTTAAATAGGTTGATTATTTAACAGAGTTCAGAAGAACAGTCGTTAAGTTCAGACAAGGCTTCGTTTAGTGAAGATTGAAAAGTTGGTGGAAGATGCAGATTGAGGCATTATGTGTCTGAAAGTTCAAGATGTGGTATTGGTAAAGGGAGAAAATTAGAGAATTACAGAAGATCAGACGTTCAGACAAATCCAGCGATGATCAGAATTTCACGAGTTCAAGAACAGATCATGGGATGAATAGATCAATTAATTAAGAGAAAATCCGTTTTCGGTAGATCCAGCAGTGATTAGAAAGTCATCAGACTTAGGTGTAATCACGGGATCAGAAAGTTCGGTGTTATTCATGACGTTGAGGTGTGGACATTCTTTAGAGTCGATGTCCAAATAGAGGAAATTCTGCTTCTGAGAATGTGTCTGGGTTTGATGCATTGGGACTCAGTGGAAGGCAGTGAAGACTCTTAGGTCAAGAATTCTGGTGCTTCATTTCACGCTACCCACAGCAGTGAAGCACTGCAGAATCTGAAAGTTGGAGACTTTGGAAATGTAAGACTTGTGAACGATGAATGTTCGCTGTATATGGTCGGATTACCGTCTGAGGGAGTGACCGTCCCAGTTCAGAAGAGAAACAAAGTCCGGTTTACAGAATCTCATGGGCAGAAGAGGGTGACCTTTTGCAAGTAGGAAGCCTAGAGCTACAAGGAAGATTCAGGTTGAACGAGCATGGAAAGGTTCAGAAAAATCAGTCGAAGGATATTGTGGCAATGAGAGCACAGAGTATTGTTTCAGTTGCAGGGTTTTGCAACAGTGGGAGCATAGGTCGTGTTTCAATCATAGGTCCAGGACGACAGTGTATTTAGAACCAGTTTTCAGCTGTAAAAGTCTCTCCGATTTTGATAACTTGCTAAATATGGAGAGTGTTGTTGTTTGTTCTCAGATTGTTCCAGGATTCGGTAGTTCGTTTTCAGTGGGAGCCGATAGGGACAGAGAACGGGTCAAGGGCAGTTTAAGTCATGACGAACATGTTGAAACTCATGGGAGTTTTAACGGGCCTTTCAGGTTAACTGAAGAGAAGGCCGGGGTAACTAAGACGGAGCTAAGATCAAATGTTTTTTGAAGGTTCGTTGCAATACTTGGATGGCAGAGAAAGACTACATTGTTCAAGCCTTCAAGTGGGAGATTGTTAGATGTGAAGGCTTTGACAAATCAACCAAGGTTGGTAAATGGTTGGTGAGTCCAAGGTTGGTGAAGGTTGGTGAGTCTAATGTTATGGCTAAAGACTCATCAAAAATGTTCATACATGCATTTCACATTACCTTCTCATGTATATAAATAGAGACATTCAGTTGAGAACATTTGTACCACACCACAACAATGTAGTTGAATATAAATTCCTAGTTACCCACCGTGGACGTAGGTCAGTTTTGGACCGAACCACGTTAAATTATTGTGTTATTAATTTGTGAGCTAAGTGTGTGAGTCTAGTGTTCGTATGCTAAGTGTCTCGATCCTAACATTAATTACCTACTTATTGTTGGACTTTTGTTTCAAGTCTAATTTTTTGTCGATTCCAACTCCAACAACATTTTTCTCTAAGTTGGTTTGTTGTGTTTCTCCTCTTCTTGTAAGTGTCTTATTCAACAATTATTTCCAGTTTATCTATTTTCAGATTTAACTAGGAACAATCCTTGTTGTCCTTTTCCCGTTTTGTTTCATTACGGAAACTAATAGTTGATTTAATCGCTTTCAAACGGGTTAAAAGTGCTTTTTCGGCCGAGCATAAGTAACTACGTTGTTGGGGACAATAATCGATAGGTTATTCCAACAATAATAACCATCTCTGGGAAGTTGTCATTTGCAATCTAGCTATTGAAATTTTTGAAAGGGGCAGGACCAAAGTCTACCACAAAAATGGTTAAATTTAATAGACAACTAGTGGGAGCCCGTGCTCCGCACGGGTTCGGGATTGCTGGAGCACGGGTCCGGATAAATGCAAGCAAAAACAGTAGCAATGTCATAATTGGGTTAGATACACTTTTCAAAACACAAAAAGAAACATGAAAGTGGAATGATGTAACAGAAAGAAACAAAAGTTGGATGCTAAAAAAAATTAAAGTACATTGCCATTTATGGAAATTACCGGGACAGATCCAAGCATCCATACCCCAAACGTCTTGGCGACAGCTCGAAAATCAACATTGTGACATTTATTTAAATGTCATGTACTCCATGTCATAATAATAATCACACGGTGGAATGGACTTCAAATTTACCTGTCAAATAATAGAAAATGAGTTATGAATATGACGTAAAAAAACATGACATTAAGATAACAGAATTCATATGGGGGTATTTTGGTCTTCTTCATATAAAATAGAAACCGACCCACCCCTAGAATGTCAAAATATAGAATTTAGTGAATTTACTGAAAGTACGTTGCTATTCCTTGCATTTAGCCTAAGATTATTAGGGTATGAAAGTACATTGCTATTTTTTGCTCCCCTCACCAACATTACAGACAGCATAAAGTGTACTCCAGCAAAAACCAACAAATCCCCTTTAATAGGATTGCTCTCGCTCTCTAAGCATATACATAAATTAGTGAAAATATGTATAAGAATACTAATTCTCATGTAAAATTTTTTATATACAAAATCATAAACTAAAAGTACAATGCTATATATGCTCACGTGAACGACCAGCTGCATGTACATCTGAAAATATCACAAGCACAAGACCCGCAACACAAATGGCAACACCAGCAAGTTTCTTGAATTTATGTTTTCTTTTCAAGAATAGCCACGGCAGGATTATGACTGATGGGATTGACCAACAATCCAGCAACATATCACTTGTTAATGACGTGTATTGGTATGCCTTCACCACTGAAATATATATATATATATATATATATATATATATATATATATATATATATATATATATATATATATATATATATATATATATATATATATATATATATATATATATATATATATATATATATATATATATATATATATATATATATATATATATAATTTAATAAGGAATAAATTAAGAACATTGATCCATTAATGAACATATGATTCATAAATTTACCAAGATAATTTGCCTCTACGTCTATGAGTCGAAGAAGTATATAATAGTACCAATTTGCCTGCAATGTTAAAGGTAAAACGAATTAGCATATTGTTCAATATGGTGAGTTAAAGGTAAAACGAATTAGCATATTGTCGAATATGGTGACAGAATGATTTGGTTGTGCAACTTGAAGAATTTAATATTCTTTTATTTAAAGTATAATGTATGATATCTTGTTGGAAATGACCTGGTAAACAAACCCTGAAGCACTACAGCATATACTGATGGAGATGCAAACGAGGACCAGCAATGCGGAGAATTCCTGCTCCAAGAATACAAATCCCATTTTTGAAATTACAGACGCAATCCTGCATTCCAGAGAGACAATGAGGGCATTCATACATTTTTTACTCACTAGATAACCTGTTATGTTATGTCATGTTCTGCAAATATAAACGGTTCTTGAAAGAGATAAAATATAAAATACCCAAACAAAATGTCAGATTCCAATCCGTATACGATCTCATCGACAACTTCAGATTGCATCTTCATAAAATCCCAAAATAATAAATACTATTATATATATATATATATAAACCTATGGAAAATATCATTTTATAGGAAATAAGGGTACCAGTTCTTGCTCTCTTCATTGGCGTCTGTAAACACGAAGCCATCCGTTCAGGAGTACCTAAATATTATAAGATGGAAACTTTTATCCTTACTTATGATATTGGTACTTTTGTTGCAAGTAAATAAATGGACAATTTTTAGCATTAAAAGGACAAAATACAAAAACCTTGAAGAATAAGATACCTATAAACAAAAATGCAACACCAGATGCCACCCAAGGTAAGTGCAAGATAGATATTGAAGAGACCTTTTGCTCCTTACGTCCAGCACCAACTCCTACATATACAGCAAAAAGAAAAAAGGAAAAAAAATTATTTTACTAAACCTATTGTTTGTAATATACTTATATAAGTTTAACCTGGATATACGTAAAGCTATAAAGTTATATCATATGATCACATTGGATTAAAGTTTTATTTTTAGATGAGAACCTTAGAAATTCACATTACCTATGTTGCCAAGGCCAGCCAATGTAATACCCAACCAATCAACAGCATTGATGACTTCCTTCAAGTAGAGATGAGAAAACACAGAAAGGATAGCAACACCACATCCGAAAACTGGTTGAATCACAGAGACCTACAGCATAAATATATGTGTATTCAGACACTTTTGAAGTCATATGAGTCCTCACTGTAGCTGACGTTGCAGTTCAATCTCAGTAAGACTAATCTAAAAAATCATGCTTCAATCACAAAAGTTGAATCATCTAACCAATCGAAAAACGAACAAAGAGTAACTGCGATTAATCAGGTTCAACACTTTAATTCTTTCTTTTATTCATAGAGACCAAGACTAATTAGTAATTAGCTCATATGCTAACTCCTCATTTTGTTGATTCCTATCAAGTGCCAGTAGTACCTGCAAATCACCACATTAACATTATGGTAAGGGTATTCTCATCTTTTTTCAAAAACAAAAAGATTGAGAGAAAGAAATTACATCTGCAATTCCATCAAGGTTAAAACGCCGTGTTCCATTAGCCATAGTAGATGAAGTCTCTGTATCTGTAGAAGATGAAACCATTTCAGCATGCGAACTTGAAGTGTCATGATTATCAAATTCAGCTGTGTAAAGAAAACCCTCACCTGAGTCGGTTTTGAATTCGAGATCTCTTTCCAGATTGTTGTTGACGGCTAGAAGAATCTATCATTCCAAAACTTCAGAAGCTTGTGACAAAGAAATTAAGATGAGAATCAAAAGATGTTAAATAAAATGATAAACGGATTTAGGGATTGATCGATCTAGGGCTAAGAGATGTAAATGGGTAAAACATTCTTACTCAATACATATGCGGAATCATCCCGTTCAAGCCCTACGTCGTTTCTCCGTCTTCTCGTATTTGTACTCTGACTGAAAAAACAAACTAACTAAAAGAGAACATGAATCAAAGTACCATAATCGTTGATCGGAAAAATTGAAATTTCGAACAGTAAAAAAAATGGGGTGGGGATTTTAGGAATCGATGTGTCATTAATATAAGCAGAACCATCACCCGGGACACATACCTGAATCTTTTAGTCATCTTCTTCACCTGCAAACCAAAATCAACCTAGTTGTGTGACTTCAGATTGAGCGAGAAACCACTAACGACGCAAATTCACCACATTGGCGTAGGAGGTAAGCGACCGACAAAGAGAGGGAGACGAAACGGTAACCATCGAAGTAAAAAAGCTCACTCAAACAACACGTGTCACACCCACAAATAAAAGATCCGAAAAGATTCCCAAAACCGGTCGTAAACCCGAAATTCAAAAACCCAAAAAAAAAACCCAACAAAATTAAGACAAACAAAGTGATCCGAAAACATTATGTAACACGCGAAATCAAACGGGTTTTAATTAATAGAATAATTATTAGAATGCTCACGTGGGAGAGTCGTTACAGTTGTGTTTGGCCATTTGTTAACAAAATCAGCACACACCAATATTCTATCTATCTTCCATAGTTCGTCGGCATTGTCTATCATATAAGTATATCGTCTCATCCTAGAGTATTCTATAAGATTGTCTTTGTCAATAAAATTGTTGAAGGTTTAAGCATCGGATTGACATAAATTAGAACTGAATCTACCTTCTATAATTCTTACCTCTTTGAAAGCACCAAGTAAAACCCACAAGCCTATCATCGATTTTTTTTAGGGGATAACAAATAATTAGCTTTCTCATTGTATCATGGGTGTGTAAATGTTGAAAGCAAATGCAATCATTGTCGAGCTCTATGATCGATCCCACAATTGAAAAAAAGTAGTGTCTTATAATGCTTTTCAATTTAAAAATGCAATTATCCCAAGCATAAAACAATCCACCAAAAGATGTGGAGTTTTAGAAATTAAGAAGTTGTATTTGCGAAGAAGCGAAGAACTATGACTCTTAAAACGTTAAAAAGTTTAGATTATGATTCTTTTTTACTTTTTAGACCGATTCCATTTTGTGTGATCGTCCTACTCCATTGATATTTAGAGTTGGGAAATTCATCTTAAAACATATTCATCTTTATCGCCTACAACCAAGTTTTTGACTTGGTTCCTGTAGCCATTTAGTTCAAATCCCACCATATTGTCGATTTCCATAGTACCTTCCATTTTATATTCGTATTTTGAAAGAGCATTATAGGATCCACTAGACTGAGCATCATATATACATTGGGGTTTTTAATTGATTTTGTACAAAGTGGAAAGGAAGGACAAGTTTGGGATGAGCATATGGACTGGAAAAACCGAATCGAAACTGAAACCGACCAAAACCGGACCGAATATACATATTCGGTTCGATTTTCGGTTTTTAAAAAATGCTAATTTAGTTGCGGTCCGGTCCCCGAACCATGCTTACCCCTAACACTACTATTGATTATGAAAAATCGAACCGAACCGAAAACCTACATAATCGAACCGAACCAGATCTTCGGTTTAAAAAAGATTCTGATTCGGTTTCAGTTCAATTCAGTTTTGGTTCGGTTTTCAGACCACGCGCATCCGTAGTACACGATGCCCAGATGGAATCTCCCATCTTTGGAGAGTGGGATCCAATTCAACAAGGATCTCGAGTTTGAGATTTTATGTTGAGGGTAATTCATTGAAGATCGGGAGGGGGTAGATTTATTTAAATCGGGTATGGATTGTTGTGCAGAGTCATGAGTGTGCAATAGACTTTGTACTTTTTCAGGAGAAAATTAGATAATTCTAAACTTCTCGATTTCACTGAAAAACTAGAAGCAGTATGTATTGGTACTGTTTAAATCTGGAAAGATGACAAATTATATATGTCTATTTCCCTTTAGCATATGCGTACAACATTTCTATATGTGGACATTAACAGTTACACAAATTTAATTTATCACAAATGTACTTTAAAAATTTTATACGTCTTAATGGATTCACTTTGGTATCCCTAATATTTAAGTATAAAAGAAACGCTTTTTCAAAAATAAGCCTATTGTTTGATAATTGATTTCAAAATTTACATTCACTTAAAAAACCCATTATAGTACACAAAAGACCAATCTATATGTAACTATACGTACATACCTGACATAATTGCCATATGCTTTAACAAGATCACAATGTCAATCGCCATTTGTACGAAACAACAATAAACAACGATTATTAACGCGACTCAATATAATAGCATCATTCTATAAGTTTTTTTTAGAAGCTCCGCTGTGAAGCGCGGTAGCAAAACCTCGTTATAAAACAAATTGTACTTTAAAACTTATTATAAAATGATTTTTTAATTTTAAGATTGTTCTAAAATTAAAGAGCTTTTTTGCCAGACTTATTATTTGCATGCAATTTGTTTTGTAGCACCAATTTTCATTCATAATGAAGATGCAATAATAAAATCCAACACCCTAAATTTAAGTCATGTCATCTAAGAGTTTGAAGAACTTGTAGGAATATTTTTTTAAAATAATCAAACCTAGTCATGTCACCCCAATGTGAAATTTCTGCCCTGGTTAGACCTAAACGAGAACTTCACATCATCTAGTTTAAACGATTTAATTGTTGCTCTGGTCATACCGAAGCATGAGAAAATGATGAAACTAAGAGTTTTTTGTAAAAGTAGGTTTGTTTTGAAAAAGTGTTGTAAAAATAGGTTAGTTTTAAAAAGTGTTGTAGAAATATGTTGTTTTTTGGTTAGTTTTCGTTTATAACCCTTGAATGTTACACTAGTAGCCCTTCACTTTGTTATCTATTTTATATTTATATCTTTTATAATTGAATAATTTAATTTTTACCCTTATTATATGTTACACAAGATTAATTTAATCCATAATATATGATTAAAATTTACGTATTATTTTTAACTAGTTATACTATTAAATAGATATTATGAATACCTTCAAATAGATACCAATATTGAATATATTACAACGTCGCGAAATTACACGATCAAATTAAAACGATATTATAATACAAATTAAGCACAAAATTACAATACAAATTAAACATTAAATCATAACATTCATAATGACTTTTTTAATTATAATTTATTCGTAAATGTTGGAAAATCTTTAGTCTGAAATTAATATATTCTCTTAAATTGATGATTTTTCTTGGTTAAATATATTTATAATTAATGGTGTATTGTCAAAGCAATGAAAAGAAAGTAATTTCGTGTATTGTCAAATCATAAATATATTTATGACTCACCTGCAAAAGCAAAGTATAGTATTCTGCAGAAGCATTGTCACTATTTATGACAACTCAAAAAAAGCAATTGAGTGTATTGTCAAATCATTTTACTTTTAGGTATTATAAATTACATTTGTTATACTCGTTTTTTTCATCCCTTCCAGCCACAAGAAATTCTTTCATAATATTAGAGTTTAAGTTCTTTCATTCTTCTTTATGTTCAACAATCAGTCATCCATAACAAGGTACATATTATTGTTTATATATCATATATTTAATAATAAATATCATAAGCAACATACTGATTAGTCTTTTTTTAATCTTATGATTTACTTTGCAGTTCGATTTTGGTATTTTTATCATTATGACTAGTTTTGTAGAGCTTCTTCGTACTTTTGACATGCATAAGTCCAATCCTTCAAATGTACCATTTCCTTTGCCTGATAATGATACATTTGAGGGAGATAATGAATTTGGGTTTGATGAAGCCAACTCACAATATAGTGAGAATACTAGTAGTGAGTCATTATCTAATGTTGTGGAAGATTCTGACGATGATTGTAACGCCAAGATACTTTATTATATAATTATAATAAAAGGGTAAATTGGTCATTTTACCATGTAATGGTAAAATGGTCTTTTGGACAGAAAAGTATTTGGTTTGAAATAATATTTTGAGTTTTGGACTTAAAATGTTATAAAAACTGATTTTTGGTCGTTTTACCGAAAAAGGGTATTTTGGTCATTTGACCAAGTCAACGACCAATTATATAAAAATATTGTTAGTTGTGGCCAAAATGTAAGAAATGGAAGTTTTATTGTAATAAAACTTGATTTTGGTGGTCAAAGTTCAAGAAATGGAACTTAGGACCAAAAATGTAAAATTTGTGATATATATAGAGAGAGTTGACTCTCTTTGACTGGCCATTGTTTGCAGCTACGGGAATAAATTTTGGGTGCAATTTTCTGGAAGATCATGAAGCTTGAGGCAAGGAATTGGAATCAAGGCTTGGAATTGGTGATTCCTAAGCAAATTAAGGTTAGTAACTTGATTCTAGCCAAGCTTTTGTGTGTTCTTGATGAGTCTTCATGGAGTGGACGGGAATTTCTGATTTCAGCCATAATCCATGATGTTTATATGATTTCTGGGCTTAAACATGTTCAAGTAGTAAGAACATATGTCAAAAATAGCAAAGTAGATTGCTATTGTTGATAAATTGTATTGTTGCCCAAGAACCCTAAATCATGAATTGGTGTGATTAAGGTGTTTATAATGGTTTAAAACTAGTTGTTAGTCAAGGGTTTTGGTCCTAGAACAAACCCCAATCGATTAAGGACCTGATTAAGGACTTAATGGACCAAAACTGCTTGCTACAGTGCAAAAACCGCGGCTGGACAGGAGGCACCTGCAGGTGCCAGGCGCGGTGCGCCCAAAATCCTGGCGGGGTGCGCCCAGGCGCAGTGCGCCCATATCTGGGCGGGGTGCGCCCCTCAGACAGAAACTTTGAAACGCTATCTTTTGCGTTGCTTGTCCGTTTAAGCCCAAATTTGGACCATAGGCTCGTTATGGTCTGAAAAGTTTGGGAAAATTTTTAGATTGTGTTTTCGACCCCTCGGGGGCACTGTAGACCGATCCGAATGTCCCGGTGAATAGTAAAATTCATATAAAGTTAGTAAACGGAAAGTTTATTAACTAGGCATTGTTTATAACAATGTTTTATTGAACTCTAATGTATTAGAGTTAGTTGAAATGGGTATTAACCGATAATCATGTTGAAAATGATTAAATTATAGGTGCGGGACAAAATTCTACGGATCGTATCGGAAGGCAAGAAACAACCGGGAATTTGATGCAGCTAGCATCCAGGTGAGTAATCTCACTGATATCATATGAGATATATGATGATTGTATTGTTACAGGTTGAAACGGCTTCGAGAGACAAAAATGACAAGTGTAAAAATATATATAAAAGACAATACCAGATAAGCCGTGAGTCATTGCGATGACAAGAACGGAGCTGTGAGTCAATACATATATATATACACTAATACATGACAATACCAGATAAGCCGTGAGTCTGATAAAGACAAGAACGGAGCTGTGAGTCAATGACATGACAATACTAGATAAGCCGTGAGTCTATAATAGACAAGAACGGAGCTGTGAGTCAAACCTATATGGACAAGACCGGATAAGCCGTGAGTCATTTCGAAGGCAAGAACGGAGCCGTGAGTCTAGGCAACAGCGGGCTAAACCGTGAGCCATATTTGATTTTGTATTGTGTGATATTGGATGCTATATCCAACCGGTACGGCCTATACGGCTATGATATTGTTACAGGAACACGGTGCGGCCTTATGGCTATGATTCCGGGTCGTTGAACCCAAGCTGGTGAGGCCTATGGGCTATGATTTATATGCTGAAATGATTTGGTACAGCTTGTATAGCCTTGACAAATGACATGACTTATATAGTCATGATATATGATACAGTCCATTGAGACTAAGAAATATGGGACAGAAATCGTTAGACATGATTATAGATGCAAATAACTAACGTGGCTTGTTAATTACAGGTCACTATGATTCAGCCTGTAAGGCTACAGAATAGGATGTGAAATCCTAGAGTATATATGGTCAGCCAGTAAGGCTAGGAGTTGGATTCGATATCCAGACAGTTATACGATTGTATTTTGATACATGTTATTTGCAGATTTGATTACTCACTGAGCTTTGTAGCTCATACCATTGTTTACTGTCCCTGCAGGTTAGCATGATACTGTTAGGGGACAAGATAGAGTCCGTGACTCGTGAAGTAGGACTCTTAGATGCTGTTAGTAGCAGCCCGGCTTAAAAGGAGACTACGGTATTTTTACTCTCCTTGATACACTTGTACCCGTATTTATTAAAATATACCCCTTGTTATGGTTTTATGTATTGAAACCTGTGTTTTAAATGAAAAATTTTTCAGGGGTATTTTTGTTAAAAAGCCGGGTGTTCCAAGTTGGTATCAGAGCCGAGGTTTAAGTGAACTAGGTTTCTATAAAGTAGATTCCTGGACTTAAACCCTGAAACAGTAGACATGATGAACTGTTAGGTGTATATAGTTGTTATTATACATATATAACCTAACTATTGCTGACTTCTAACGTATAAGAAGTATGAGCAGCGGATGTTACTGGGAGAAATTAAGTGCGTGTAACTTTAAGAGGCGGATCAGCCTTTTCTCAAGACTCCATCGAACGAGGGGCAACGAGACAAGTAGCGGAAAAATCCACATGACGAGCAATGTTAGCTGATGTGGTCAGATAAATGAATCTGTTGCTCACCTTAGTAGATATTCAAGGTGAAAGAACAGTAGTTGAGACTACAAGAAAAGTAGAAAATAAAGTGGACTTCTCAGAAGAAGTTGTCACAAATTTGGGTCCAACCTTATAGGGAAAGGACCAAAACAGAGCCACTATGTATAGTGATCAGTGCAGGAAAGGCACTAAGGAAGATTGTAGAGTTGAGACTCTACTGTTTGACATGATGAAATTGTAGATGATAGGAGCAGATTGCTCGAGCTTGTTGTATGGGACGGAAGTGGTTCCAGCGTGGAACTATAGATCACTTCTTTATGAAATACTCACATGCTAAATGTGGAGTGACGGGTGATGAACCCAGGAAAGAAAGAAGGAACAAATGGTCGAAAAGGACCCATGGTACCATGAGCATCCCAGTAGATTGTGGAAGAAGCTCGTGAGGAGACTGATATAGTCGCATATGTCATTGTTCTGAATATAACTCGTGTATGTTATATTTGATCCATGAAGTTATGCTTTGGATCGATGACTTGATGTCTTGTTTGAATTTTTCATCAATGATTTTGGATGAAATATTTGAAATAGCTATTGTAGATAGCAAGTATGTTCAAGATATTGAACACCTGGAAAGTAGTCTGCCTAGGATTTACGGGACCCTTTTCCCTATGAATCTGAAGCCGATGACTACCAGTGAATCTGAAGCAATTGTGCTTATGAATTGGTTAGCAATGAATTATGCTAACATGAATTGTAGAAATATGAACATGATTGTTCAGAAAGCAGAAATGAGCGGATGAAAATCCATGGTAAATGACCGTTGTTGAGAATACCGGTTAACTTCTTTGCTTAAACTCGGAAAAGAGTTAGTAAAGGAATGATGTTGTAGTTGGCATACGTGGTATGGGCCAAGCTTAATAAAGTGGTGATAGTAGTGTAATACTTTAAATAAATTTTCGGATGATTCTTTTGAAAAGAACTTCCAAGATTTCTGCCAGATTGGCAAGAAGAGCTTATGATTAAGCTGGTATTGGGAGCCGTTCCTGTTATCTAAGCTCTGTGTTTATTGGCCTCTGCAGAGATGGCAGAGTAGTAAAAAAAAAATTGAAAGAAATTGTTTTTAAATTGGGATCTCATATGACTGTAAGTGTCATCAGATGGAGCCCTATCTGTTTGAAAAGAAGAAAGATAAGTTAATGTGTATGTACATTGACTACTGAGAATATGATATTCTCGAGACCAGATTGAATATGAGGTACATTGTACCAGATACTGGAATTACTTCACTGAGTTCAGTGATATGTGAAATTCTCCAAGTATGAAAATTTGGCTAAAAGAAGTTTCAACCCTTTGGGCATGATAATAGTGTCAAAGATGATAAAATAAATCCAGTGGGATAGATGATGTGATAAAACTGGAACCGCCCGAGGAATCCGACTGACATTGTAGTTCCTTGGATTTGGCAGGTTACTATAGGAGAGTTGTAGAAAACTGCTTCTTGATTGCCGGTTAGCTGACTAAAGTTGACCAAGAAAAGTGTAAAATCTGAGTGGTAGAAAGACCACAGATAGGTTGTAAAGGTTTAGAATAAACCTTGTGTGAACCTCTAACATTAGCAATGATGCTAAGTAGAGAAGATAGATTGGATCGTTCAAATGTATTCAATGTTAACTGTGGATGCATGATATTGCGGTAGCAATTATGAACGTGGCATTTAAGCTTTGGAAACACTACTTGTATGGTGTAAAGCTTATTGCGATGAGATAGCAAAGATAGATGGGTTACTTAGAGATTTCGGGTATGAAATCTTGTACCATCTCAGAAAGGCGTATGTGATTACAGATGCCTTGAATTAGAAAGAGTAACCTTTGTAGGTTACATCCACGTGTATGAACGTGGCAAATTGATTACCTGAGTTGATTCGGGTAGCACAGAAAGATGTGTGCAAGTCTGAAAACGTGAAAAGTGAATGAATGATTGAATAGTAGCGGAAGTTAGTTGGAATATCACAGTGATTTAACACCCGTGGAGGTTGTGAATGTGAATTCCAAAGTCAAACGAAACATGAAAATCATCTTGAAGAGATGTATTTTGTATTAGATATGCAGCATACCCGAGGCAATACCAAACTGTATAGGTCGATAAAACCTATGTGTTGGTGGCCGGGGCTGAAGAAAGACATTGAAAGATATGTGAAAAATGTTTGACTTGTGTGTAACTACAGTCAAATCATTTGAAGTATGCGGACTGTCGGTCCCAAAAATGAAATGGGACGAAAAATATCATAGACTTTGTAGTAAAGTCTTTGCAAGTACCGCATGGGTATGACACCATATGGGTGATTGCGGTTCGATTGATGAAATCAGTATAGATTTATACTGGCTAAGAAGAAATTAAGAGTGGAAAAGTAGTGAAAAACTACATAGAAAAAGAAAATTGTCGACGTGAGTTATCGGCGCGAATTGTATCGGACAGAGATAACAGAATTATTCTTTGAATTTGACATAAATTTCAAGAATAATTAGTTCAAAAGTACTAGTAAGTACTGTGTGCGAATCCCAGATGGATTGACGAGATGAGATAATGATGCAGACCTTAGGAGATATGCCTGAAATTTGCATAACAGACCCTAGCGGAAAACTAGACGACCGTTTATCCTTGGTAGAAGTTGTAGATTAGTATAGGTATTATACTAGTGTTTTATTGACCCGTAGGAAGTATCGTTTAGACTACCGTGATGCACGTCGATTTGCTAGACAGAAGTTGGGATGAAGCTGTTGACGAAACCTGAGATTGTATCTCAAACAGAAGAAAAGATTTGGCAAGGTCGGGAAAGCTTGGAAATAGACCAAGATCGACAAGAGTAGTATGCGGATTGTCGAGTAAAACCATTGAAAACCCAAGTAAGGGAAGATAGTGGAACTCAAAATGACCCTCCGGAAGGACTAGAAATTGATGTGGGACAAAAAGGAAAGTTGAGTCCTTGTTGATCGGACCTTTCCGTATATCCCAAACGCAAGAATTGCGGTGTACTGATTGAATATCCTTGATGAACTTCAAGATGATTGTAAAGTTTTCTATGGGTCTCAGGGTTCTGAGAACATAGATTGATAAATGCTAATGAATCCCTCATGATGAAATGAGGAAGATAAGTGATTAAGGTACCCGGGACAACCGGATGAGTGATATGCGAGTGGTGATATAACCACGAGATAAGAAGACTAGTATGGTTAAGTGCTTAGGCAATACCATAAAAGTTTCCATATGATATGGGAAACCAGAATTGTAACGAGAAAGAAATACCCTCACGTGATAGTATGATTTCGGGGACGAAATCTTTTGAAGGAGGGGAGAATTTGTAACGCCAAGATACTTTATTATATAATTATAATAAAAGGGTAAATTGGTCATTTTACCATGTAATGGTAAAATGGTCTTTTGGACAGAAAAGTATTTGGTTTGAAATAATATTTTGAGTTTTGGACTTAAAATGTTATAAAAACTGATTTTTGGTCGTTTTACCGAAAAAGGGTATTTTGGTCATTTGACCAAGTCAACGACCAATTATATAAAAATATTGTTAGTTGTGGCCAAAATGTAAGAAATGGAAGTTTTATTGTAATAAAACTTGATTTTGGTGGTCAAAGTTCAAGAAATGGAACTTAGGACCAAAAATGTAAAATTTGTGATATATATAGAGAGAGTTGACTCTCTTTGACTGGCCATTGTTTGCAGCTACGGGAAGAAATTTTGGGTGCAATTTTCTGGAAGATCATGAAGCTTGAGGCAAGGAATTGGAATCAAGGCTTGGAATTGGTGATTCCTAAGCAAATTAAGGTTAGTAACTTGATTCTAGCCAAGCTTTTGTGTGTTCTTGATGAGTCTTCATGGAGTGGACGGGAATTTCTGATTTCAGCCATAATCCATGATGTTTATATGATTTCTGGGCTTAAACATGTTCAAGTAGTAAGAACATATGTCAAAAATAGCAAAGTAGATTGCTATTGTTGATAAATTGTATTGTTGCCCAAGAACCCTAAATCATGAATTGGTGTGATTAAGGTGTTTATAATGGTTTAAAACTAGTTGTTAGTCAAGGGTTTTGGTCCTAGAACAAACCCCAATCGATTAAGGACCTGATTAAGGACTTAATGGACCAAAACTGCTTGCTACAGTGCAAAAATCGCGGCTGGACAGGAGGCACCTGCAGGTGCCAGGCGCGGTGCGCCCAAAATCCTGGCGGGGTGCGCCCAGGCGCAGTGCGCCCATATCTGGGCGGGGTGCGCCCCTCAGACAGAAACTTTGAAACGCTATCTTTTGCGTTGCTTGTCCGTTTAAGCCCAAATTTGGACCATAGGCTCGTTATGGTCTGAAAAGTTTGGGAAAATTTTTAGATTGTGTTTTCGACCCCTCGGGGGCACTGTAGACCGATCCGAATGTCCCGGTGAATAGTAAAATTCATATAAAGTTAGTAAACGGAAAGTTTATTAACTAGGCATTGTTTATAACAATGTTTTATTGAACTCTAATGTATTAGAGTTAGTTGAAATGGGTATTAACCGATAATCATGTTGAAAATGATTAAATTATAGGTGCGGGACAAAATTCTACGGATCGTATCGGAAGGCAAGAAACAACCGGGAATTTGATGCAGCTAGCATCCAGGTGAGTAATCTCACTGATATCATATGAGATATATGATGATTGTATTGTTACAGGTTGAAACGGCTTCGAGAGACAAAAATGACAAGTGTAAAAATATATGTAAAAGACAATACCAGATAAGCCGTGAGTCATTGCGATGACAAGAACGGAGCTGTGAGTCAATACATATATATATACACTAATACATGACAATACCAGATAAGCCGTGAGTCTGATAAAGACAAGAACGGAGCTGTGAGTCAATGACATGACAATACCAGATAAGCCGTGAGTCTATAATAGACAAGAACGGAGCTGTGAGTCAAACCTATATGGACAAGACCGGATAAGCCGTGAGTCATTTCGAAGGCAAGAACGGAGCCGTGAGTCTAGGCAACAGCGGGCTAAACCGTGAGCCATATTTGATTTTGTATTGTGTGATATTGGATGCTATATCCAACCGGTACGGCCTATACGGCTATGATATTGTTACAGGAACACGGTGCGGCCTTATGGCTATGATTCCGGGTCGTTGAACCCAAGCTGGTGAGGCCTATGGGCTATGATTTATATGCTGAAATGATTTGGTACAGCTTGTATAGCCTTGACAAATGACATGACTTATATAGTCATGATATATGATACAGTCCATTGAGATTAAGAAATATGGGACAGAAATCGTTAGACATGATTATAGATGCAAATAACTAACGTGGCTTGTTAATTACAGGTCACTATGATTCAGCCTGTAAGGCTACAGAATAGGATGTGAAATCCTAGAGTATATATGGTCAGCCAGTAAGGCTAGGAGTTGGATTCGATATCCAGACAGTTATACGATTGTATTTTGATACATGTTATTTGCAGATTTGATTACTCACTGAGCTTTGTAGTTCATACCATTGTTTACTGTCCCTGCAGGTTAGCATGATACTGTTAGGGGACAAGATAGAGTCCGTGACTCGTGAAGTAGGACTCTTAGATGCTGTTAGTAGCAGCCCGGCTTAAAAGGAGACTACGGTATTTTTACTCTCCTTGATACACTTGTACCCGTATTTATTAAAATATACCCCTTGTTATGGTTTTATGTATTGAAACCTGTGTTTTAAATGAAAAATTTTTCAGGGGTATTTTTGTTAAAAAGCCGGGTGTTACAATGATGGTGTGTGTGAAGGTGTCTACAGAATTGTCACAAAGTTGCGGATAAATGACACCGGAGGAAATACGCACACCGTCCATTATTTTCAGCAAACATGTACATGTGGTAAGTGGCAAATGAAAAGATTTCCATGTTCGCATGCTATTGCAGTTTGTCGTCATAGAGGTGATGACCCTCTTTCTATTGTAAGTAATGTCTATACTACTGTGACGTATAAACAACAATATATGTCTGCTTTTGTCCCACTTCCTCATGTTGATTATTGGTTGGAATCGGATTGGAAGATTCAAGCAGATTACTCGAAACTTTCTGTTCATCGTGGTCGGAGACGTGCAAATCGATTTCATAACGAGATGGACATTCGTCATCCGGAAGAACCTCGCAAATGTGGAGTATGCCACCAACCCGGTCATAATAGAAGAAATTGTCCAAATTCTCAACCAAGATTCAATGCGATGTGAACTTTGTAACATTTTTAATTAATGTTGTAAGTGTTTAATTTTTATTGTAATTTTGCGCTTAATTTGTACTGTAAGATCGTTTTAATTTGACCGTGTAATTTCGTGACGTTGTAATATATTCAATATTGGTATCTATTTGAAGGTATTCGTAATATCTATTTAATGGTATAACTTGTTAAAAATAATTCGTAAATTATGATCATATATTATTGATTAAATTAATCTATGTCTAATATATAATAAGGGTAAAAATTAAATTATTTCATTATAAAATGTATAAATAAAAAATAGATAACAAAGTGTAGGATTAAAATTGTAACATTCAAGGGTTATAAATGAAAATATATATATTTGTTACGTAAACTAACCCAAACCAACCTATTTCTACAACACTTTTTAAAACTAACCTATTTTTACAACACTTTTTCAAAACAAACCTACTTTTACAGAAAAACTCTGAAACTAAACATGTTGGCAAAAAAAATGTTCTCTGTCAAAAGTCCTAGAAAGATATAAGAGTTGTATAGTAGATATAGTTTGTAATCATTACGTATTCATTAAACATATTATTGTGTGTATACCATCAACAAAACATCGTAATAACCACTCAATATAGATCTTAGCCTTATTAAATTGAGTTAATAGAATGTTATTTCTAGAGGGGGTTCAACTTTCGGCCATTCATCAGCAAAAAAATATTTTTAAAGGTTAATCCTTTTAAATACATGAATTTATCCATTGACGTGTGTAATTTTAATGAACCAGATGGCGTTCCTAAATGGTGATGCATGTGTAAGATGGGTAGATATATGAAAACAATTCGTTACCATCTTGAATCAAAGTCTTTGGCTTTTATACAGATTGGTCAAAGTTTTATGTAGGGATCATAAATGGTGAAATTAATATATTTAATGGTGGGAATGTGTGTTTTGTTAATTTGGTATACATCTATGAATTAATGGAACAGTATTTTAAAATTCATCATTTCATGAAAGTAGATCGTCTAAATGAAAAAATCTTAAAAAATATTTGAGTGAGAAACGATAAAAAGATAGTAATTAAACCCTTAATATGAGGTTGATTAATCATCAATATGAGGATTATTTCTATTAAGGGTGATGAATCTATGATAAATACATAACGTCTAGTTTACAAGACGATATTGAGGGTCGGAACGAGGGGATTGCAAAGTTCATTCACAGCAAAACATAGCATTAAAATCATATATTAGTTTTTTTTGTATTTTTTAACACAAGCGAACCCTTGAAACGACAGTATTTTACTAGCTAAAACGTGATCCTTTTTGTGACATAGGTGGGAGGGAATTACAAAAGTTTCTCACGTAGAAAAACGTAGCATTGAAATCATATATTATTATGTTTTTATACAAGCAGCCCTTGAAACGAGAGTAATTTACTAACTAAAGGATGATCCTTATGTGTGACATAGGTGGGTACGGCCAGAAACGGTATGTAAGCTTACATGTTCATAAATGGGCAAAAGGTTACAAACCTAATTAACAGTCGAAACAATTATGAACTATAATAGTTATATTTATCTAATATCTGAAAAGAAACGAACATAGTGTTATCATTGTAATATCGGGATTAGTTAGTTATAGTTTTAATTAAAATGGATTAATTGTCCCCAAAGCTAAGGGTTTCCTTCAAGAGAAAGAGATATGGGTTGGTATGCCCGATTAAATTAAATAATTAGATTACTCAACCCACTAACATAAAGAATTAGAGTTGAGTAAAGAAAATGTATCATTGAATATTTGACTTCACGGGCAATACTTAAAATACATATATTACATTACATTATAGATATTAAGGAACAACTGCATCATGAACGTGTGTGTGTGTGTATATATATATATATATATATATATATATATATATATATATATATATATATATATATATATATATATATATATATATATATATATATATATATATATATATATATATATATATATATATATATATATATATATATATATATATAGGATAGTGAATATGTGGCTGTTATATACCTAAGCTTAGGTGTAGAACCTCTAAAACATCCCCGTTTTTAACAAAAATAAAAGACCAATGTACTTAATTTGTTCTCCATAGTTGTACACAATTTGTTGTTCCACTCAATTTAACTTATTTACTTCTATTTTAGTGATGTTTCTTCTGACCACCAACTTCTATATCATTGATACATGTAGGGGTGATACTTTTAATCACTCTATTATATGACTCATACAATCCCTTTTCATCTTTGTGCAATCAATCATATGGAATACTTCTATTAAGGAAAACGAAAATGCAAGTTTTTCATAAAAAAACCTAATGGATTTTGATGGTTCTACACCTAAACTTAGGTATATAACAGTCACATATTCACTTTTCTCTCTCTCTCTCTCTCTCTCTCTCTCTCTATATATATATATATATATATATATATATATATATATATATATATATATATATATATATATATATATATTTATTTATTTATATGATCCCGTTCCGGTGAGGACTCGTAAGGACACCTTAAAAAATTGAAAAATAATATAAAGAAATACAAATGATAAAATCGAGAATAGTATTATATCATTATCAAAAAAAAAATTTGGAAAAAAATTTGGATCATTGAAAAACAGTAATGATAAAAAAAAAATTGTTTTTGTGGATCATTAGTTCATTATAAAAAAAATAATGATCCAAAAGTTTTTTTTCGAATTTTCTTTTTCTCCAATATAGTACTATGATCCATTTTATTATTTATATTTTTTTTATTTTTTTTAATTTTTTAAGGTGTCTTCACGAGTCCTCACTTTAAGAAGAGTCCTCACCTGATCGTTTATATATATATATATATATATATATATATATATATATATATATATATATATATATATATATATATATATATATATATATATAGCTGTTATAATAGAGGTCATCCAAATAAATGTGGTTAAATATATGCCTCGATCTTGCAACATATTAATCTGAAACTCACTAACCTCTTCAACTTATTCTACTTAATGATTTGATTAAATGAGATGTTATGACTATATAAGAACATCATTTTCCATGCTTGGTTACTCTTAATTCATTTTATTCTCTTTCCAATTTCTTTTTGTAGAGTGCATGAAACTTTAGTACAAGGTCGTAGTCATCTCATGTGTAAAAAAAAGGTTTAACGATGAAATATGTTGGGAGATATGATCTTTTTTGGCTATATCAAATATTTGAATTGTCGAAATATTTCATTGGTTTAAACAGGGTGATGCGTCTCTACCAATGTCTCAATGCCACTTTTGAATATCTACATTGATTAAAGTAAGCAAGTTAAAATGCTTAGAGAAATTGAGTATTTCAAACATAAATAAGAATATTATTCCATGCTTAGTTAGTGTCATTTGTTTTTCTTATCTCTCAATTTTTTATGTCGACTGGGTAAAAATGTAGGAGTTTGTAGTCGTATGATGTGTAAAAGAAAAGGTTTTTATGAAATATGTAGAGGGATACGATCTTTAGCCATATCAAATATTTAAACGATAAAACTATTTGTTTGATGTAATATACGGTGACGTTTTGGCATTACAAGTTAATTGATTTTCGTTGTATTATTTATTCACTAAGATATCATCACAATTGATCCTATACTTTTGTTATTAATACTGTAAATTTTGTCATTCATTTATAATTACTTTTAGATAAATCGCTATAGAAAGTCATTAAATTTAAGACAGTAGGAAAAGTTGACACTAATGTTTTTATTAAAATTAGTACAAATATCTTAAGGTTTACTAGGATGAAATGGATGATTTTACAACGTGTGACAATTTATATGGGTCCATGTGTCTATATGGAATAATACGTGTTATGTTTATAATATTTCTAAGTACAATTAGCAATTGCTTTAAAATGAAACTTGCTTTTGATTGTTTACGTTTTATGGTGTTAATAACTTTTTTAAGAAGGTGAAACTCAAAACAACAAACATATACATCATTTACAAAAATGATAATACGAAAATTTAAATTAGACGTCATACAACCAACTATCATTTTTTTAAAATTTTAAAAAATAACAATCGATTATATATAATATAATTTAAATTGTAGATTTAGAACATCTACATGATTAATTATGGAGATGAAGAAGGAAACAAGTAAAGAAGTAAATATGTTTAGTTTTTTCATTGTATTTATTTTCACATAATTTAAATAATATTATATTATTAATAAATAGAGATAGTTTCAATATCAATTTTAAAAGACTTAAAAAAGTTGTTCAAAGGAAACCATACTTATTCGTTATTATTTCAAGTCTCATTTGATATAACTTTTTAAAGTCAGAATGTGTGCATCTTTATTAAATGAATTTGTAATGTTAAAGTATAAATAAATCGTCTAAAAGGGAAAGAGTGTGACAAATTAGACATTAACGAAAGTGTAAAGATTTTGTACCAATTTCAAGTGCTATTTCAATTAAAAGAAATTACTAAACTCGATTAAGTAAATTAAATTAAGTCTTATAAACATATATTAAGTGTGATACATAAAAAAATATTATGAGTTATAATGGTATAATGATATATAACTCTTACATCGAATCGTGGAGAGTTATATTATTTAAATAAAATTTTAACGCAATTAACAAATTTTATTTACATTCATATGCTTCAAGTATTTAATTGATTCTCATAAATATCAATTAAGTACTATAACTAAAAAGACTTTTGGGTTATAGTTTAATGTTATATAACCAGTACTAGAAATTATAAGAGTTGTAATATTAATATAAATCTTCAATATAATTAACCAATTTTTATTACATTAATTTCAAGAAATAATATTTATATTGAACCATATGTCATTGAAAATTTCAACTCTTCAGCTTCCTACTATCATCCACTCCATTAATTTATTTTAATATTAAATCTCTTCACCTCTCAACTAATTAAAAACTACAACCTAAAACCTAAAAGTTTTTGAACTTATGGTACTTATTAGCTGTTTATGACACATTGGTTTATATATATATATACATATATATATATATATATATATATATATATATATATATATATATATATATATATATATGTGTGTGTGTGTGTGTGTGTATATATATATATATATATATATATATATATATATATATATATATATATATAGGGTCCCGTTCCGATGATGACTCTTTTTTCGGTAAGGACTCGTAAGGACACCTTAAAAAAATTGAAAAAATATATAAAAAAATACAAATCATAAAATCGATAATAGTACTATATCATCATCAAAAAAATTGGAAAAAAAATTTGGATCATTAAAAAACAGCAATGATCCACAAAAAATTTTATTTTGTGTATCATTGTTTCATTATAAAAAAAATAATGATCCAAAAGTTTTTTTTCGAATTTTTTTTTCTCCAATATAGTACTATGATCCATTTTATTATTTATATTTTTTGTTTATTTTTTTCAATTTTTTTAAGGTGTCCTCACGAGTCCTCACTTTAAGAAGAGTCCTCACCCGATCGTTTATATATATATATATATATATATATATATATATATATATATATATATATATAATTATATATATATATATATATATATATATATATATATATATATATATATATATATATATATATATATAATTCACAAAGCTAGCTTATGTTGTCATAGCTTGGAAATAAGTTGGAGGAAAATATGACTTGATAACACACAATATTTACTTTAGAGATGCCTATTTATTTATACTAAACTAGAAAAGAGGAAGATAAATAAGCTAAAATAAATTACAAGTCGCAAAGCAATAGACATGTTACATGTTGCATGCTTAGTTCTACCACTAACATATACATACTTTTGGAGTTAATATTATTTGTTAAGAACAATGATATAAATTTGTAAGGTTTTTGTCAAGTCAGTAATTAAATATTTCAAATTTTATATTTCACATAAATACAACCAAAATAAAACTTTATGGCACATAGTCTTAAAAATTTTAGATATTAAGACTAACAAAAGTGAAATTTGATTACTATCTAATAATATATTTTCTGAAAATAATATAACAGCCTAATAAGTAGACTGTAAACAAACGATGTTTACTTTTTTAATCAAAGAAAACTAAAAGTTATGACGATATATATTCTTTAAATAAATTCGTATCATATTTCAAATTCCAAATTCATATTATTTTTACTTGACTCCTTACTATAAATGGTTTTCTTAATTATTTTTTAGAAAAATAGATAAATCCATTTTTCTTTATCTTATATTATTTGTTTGTATTTTTATGATTATATATATATATATATATATATATATATATATATATATATATATATATATATATATATATATATATATATATTAATTTTTAGGAATATTTTGATTTTAAATTATAAAACACAAAAAATATGACAAATTTTAATTCATTATTATTTTCAGTTCAATTGTATTTTCAAACATTTGGGGTTTCAAATTTTCTATGGGAAATTTACTAGAGGAAAAAATAGAAAGATAAAAGTTTCTAATAGAAGTATTTTTTTATAAATGAAAGTCAATAAGGGATTCGAAACTAATTGGAAAATAGTTTTTAAATAATAAGTTTAATACAAACATATTCATATATTTTTATTAAATTTTATAAGTTAAAAAAGTTTTTATTTAAAGATATATAATATTACTTTTGTTAATATTATTGAAGTATTATTTACACATGCGATTCTAACCGAAAACGATCAACAACAATACGTTTCTCATAGTAAGTGACTCCAAAAAGGTGACTATATTTCTTTTGATGTTTTGATGATAAATATTATTAATACATATATTATTAGTTTTGCATATTTTGATTAGATCTAAAGTGTTTGTGTTTATATTTGATTAGTCAATATATTTTTACTATATAAATTTACTCCTGCAAACATGCAGGAATACGCTCAGTATATATATGATCGAGAGAAAACCTAAATAAATGAGAGGATCTAAAAAAAATTTCTACATAATTTTGTTTCAAAAATAACAAGGGATAAGATTAAGAGATGATTAGTGAATTTTACATATCTTCATACAGGGGTAGGAATATGAGTGAGCAAAAACCGCACCAATCCAAAAAGAACTGCGAAAAATCGAAACCGACAGTGCGGTTTTTAATTTGACAAAAATCAATCAAAGTCGGTGCGGTGCGGTGCGGTTTTACCCTAGAAACCGAACCGCACCACTAATATTATGTGTGTGTGTGTGTGTGTGTGTGTGTGTGTGTGTGTGTGTGTGTGTGTGTGTGTGTGTGTGTGTGTGTGTGTGTGTATATATATATATATATATATATATATATATATATATATATATATATATATATATAAAATATTTTATGTTATTATGTATGTTTAAGTTTATGTTATTACAAATGTTTAAAGTTATGTATATTTTTGTTGGTAACTTAAAATATCAAATGTAGCATCATAACATAATAGTTCAAGAATAAATCACAATAATAATAGTGCAAAAGTCTCTTATATGATCGTATTTGTGAACCAAGACTATGACTTTGTTTCATGTTTTCACGATATGTTGTGTTGGATTTAGGACTAAAAGCTAGAATTTTTCAATATATATTACTCGGTTCGTAGCCAAGGAGTTGATTTTCGAGAACTCGAATAGAAGCATGTTATTTTGCATTGTTTTGTGGTTCATATTGCAGAGTATTAGTTTCCGGTCCAAGTTTCGTTAAAGTTCCCCATGATTCCTCGTACACCATTGGTTAACAGCATCGATGTTCTAAAATTCACTCCTGATTTTCTGCCTAAGAACAATCTACGTGTCCATGTTTGTTCTTTTTCCCCATGCCACCGGTCATCGTGTGTGTGCTTCGCCATGTATAAACGTGTCCTTCGTATTTCTCATTTTGTCCTTTACGAACTAACAGTTTAAGCAATTGTATGGAATTTAATCTACTTTAATTAATTGTTCACCTATGATGCTTAAAATTTTAAGATAATTGATTTTCTTTATTTTATTGTTTAAAGTAACTACCTTTGTATATTTTATTTTGATTGATGGTTGTTTTCACTGATGTCCAAGTTTTTACCTCAAATTTATTGATTACATGTTGAGTTGTTTGGCGGTTTTCTAAAACAGAAAGATACTAAGGTGTGTTTGATAGTTTTTTAATATGAAAAGTTAAGAGACTCTAACTGGTTAAGAGCGTTTAATTCGTAAAATTGACACATCTGAATGAATCAGAGCCTCTTAATGACATCAGAACCATTAAGAGAAATATGAAGTCTGAATAAGTACTTTTTAAAAAATGTACCAACAATGCCATTTACCCTAAACCCTCCTCTTCTCTTTTTCTTTCAATCGACAAGTTTCCTCAACCCCCCCCCCCCCCAAACGCCAATCGTCGGCCAAAGAACCAGCACACCTCCAACTCGACTGTCGCCTGCTGACAACTCTGGTTGTCGGCGTCTTCTTGTCGCCTTTACTACTTTTCCTCGCGCCCTTCAGGTCGACAACGCTCCTCACGTCGGACTGTTATCATCGTCTGACTGATGTTGTCTTTGCATAGCATCAAATCGTCGTTGCAACCGGGGAGCGATGTCAACACTATAACAAAGTTTCAGTTGATACCCATACAGCTCTCAAGTGTTAACCCCTCTTCCTAACAAATTCGTACTTTTGGTAAAAGGGTTATAACTCCAGTATTTTGTTCTTGACTGTTAAATGTCTAAAAGTATGTTTCTTGGTTGTCTATGGCTTTTAAATGTGTAGAACAGTAGAAGTATGCTATTGTCATAGGTTTGCTGCTATCATAGTTTATTATTCTAAATTATTTGAATATTTGTTAATATTATATGATTTTCAGTCGTCCACAATTCAAATTATTGTTACCGTAGTATTAATGAATTTTGCTTATATATAAAAAACTTATATCTTGGGTCCCATTTTTATTTTTCGCACAGGCCCTCAAAACGAGATGCCCCTGTTGAAAAATATAATAAACAACTGGTAAGCAGAATGTTTAGTGAGACTCTACATTACTTATGCATTATATCAATCTCACACATGACTGTCACACTGATCACATAGCAAATAAACACATAATACTTGACACATAGCCTGCCACAAATAACTCTTAACACATAATCTAAACACATAGCACATAACGTTGGTGCCAACTTTCAGATCCTAATCAATTCCCTGAAGGGCTCGTATTAACCTTGTTTCTTCTGACCAATTCCCACAAAGGTTTGTGTTAACCGATCTGTCTAGTCTATCTATCCAATTCCCCTGAAGGTCTTGTCTTGGCCACATCACCACATAACATGAAACACAATGGACAAAGTCACAATTAACATGCATGGTCAACACTCAACATTATATATATATATATATATATATATATATATATATATATATATATATATATATATATATATATATATATATATATATATATATATATATATATATATATATATATATATATATATATATATATATATATATATATATATATATATATATATGTAATACCGTGTTTTTATATTATAAAGATTTTGAGTTAATCTTGGTGTGATTAAGATTAATTAGATTGTTGTATGAGTTTGGGTGATTAGAAACCCAATTTAGTAAAGTTTGGACTTGTAAAATGTCAAAACAGAGCTACATGGGTCGTGTATAGCCACACGGGTCGTGTAGAAAGGCTTGTGAAACCAAACAGTACCCCTTTCAGACCCACACGGGGCGTGTGAGCCTACACGGGGCGTGTAGGAATTGATCAGGAACAAAACAGTACCCCCTTCCAGACTCACACGGGGCGTGTGAGCCCACACGGGGCGTGTAAGCTCACACGGGGCGTGTGACGCGCGCAGAATTGTTTCTTTAAGTCGGATTTCTTTCATTTGGGGTCAAAATTAACTTCTCCAAACTCTCTCTAAAACCCTAGGAACTTACTCTAAACCCTCCAAAGTTGAAATTAAGGCTTGTAATTCGAGAATTGAAGTTAGGGTTTGATCTCTTGCGGTTCAAAAGGTAATCTCCCTTGTTTTAGCTTCAATTTGATGGTTGAATTCCTTGATTTGAAATGGTTCCAAGTGGTATTGAGGAACCACCTACAACTAGCATGAATTAGAGTAATATTACTTGAATTAGAGTGTGTAATGGAGTTCTAATCTTAGAACCGAGCTAGTAAAAGTGTTAGTTGTTATGTCTCTTCGGTTGAGTAAGCCGGAAGGGTAGAATTGGAAGCTACAACTAAGATAGTGTTATTATCTTTTGTTTGTAACTTGTTCTATCTTATGAATTCTTGATTGTTATGAGTTGAGAATGATTGGGATTTCTGTTGAATATTGAGTATTGACTTGGACTGTTATATTACAGCCAAAGCTAGACAGGATCACACACGAGGTTCTGGAGTTCCATATTCCGATTCAACCTGAGGTGAGTAGTTAATTGTTAAATGAATCATGCTTGTTGAGATGTTTAATGCATAAGAATTATGCTATGTTTTGATTGGTTGAGTATAACCAAATTTGAATATATGGAATAAAGAGTTATAATGTGTATATTACACTTGGGACTGAGATAGTCCATTGAGTTTAATTAAAACGAGAATTTATTTAGACTATGGTGATATGACCAAGTCTAGCGAACAAGAGCCCGGTACGCGTAATTCGAGGGTTCCAAACACTAAGTTGTTATCAGGTGAGTACTCTTATGTACTTGAGTAGAATTCTACCTTGTGGTAAACTGAGTATATAAATATATATATGTTAGGTTGTTATTGTCGTAATTAAATTGTGGAGTAAATTGTTATCTGTGAATAACAACAACCGAGTTAAACATACATATTGATTGTATAAACTGAGTAGATATTAGTGTAGTCACATTAAAGAGTTTTGAGTCAAATTGTATAGCCATGAGGGCTACTGAACTAGAATAGAGTTGGAGTGATTATGTTATCTGTGGATAACAAGAGATGAGTTACAATCTATATTGAGTATAACAGTAGAGTATGTGATAAATTGGTTGAGTTAAAGAGTCTTTGAGTTTAATTGTTACAGGCATGAGAATTGCTACGATTGAGTATAAGTTGGTTGTTAAAAAAAATGAATATATGTGAGAATGTGGTCGAGTTACGAGTAGTACTAAGTGTGGTATTTTTATTGAATTGATGTTATTAAATATTAGCTGGTATTTGTAAAGCTAATATGTATGCAGATTTCAGAGTTAAGAGAAAGTGGATATTTGCTAATGAGATTAGCAAAAGAGAATGATAAAGATATTTACTGAGAGGGATTACTGAAGTGTAATTGAGATTACTCACTAAGCTTTATAACCTTACCCTTGAGTTGTATGTTGTTTTGCAGGTATTTGTAGCTGTGATAGGGGAAGGCATGTGATAAAGAGAGACGGACGACTTAGAGCCTGTCCTTTTGTTTGTGTTAGGTTTATTTGTAATGCCTGGTCAAATTGTAAGGACCTTTTGTGTAATTAAATACATTGATAACATCTTGTTTACGTGGTTTGAGTACAAGTATGCCCATTTTGATGTATTATTGGTTGAAAATTTTTGGGTGTACTTTGTATGAGAAACCGGGCGTTACAATATATATATATATATATATATATATATATATATATATATATATATATATATATATATATATATATATATATATAAGTTGGTGTAACTAACCTGATATTGAATGTTTGGATAATTCCACAATTAAGGACTATGAGGAAGTCCCACTGATCAACCTATAATCATTAACAATTTCCACTACTTAGATCATAGTTCAAATCGCTACTTAATAATAAATGTAGGCATTATACTTAAACCTTCTTTTCACTACTTATAAGCATTTTACTTCATTATGGTTTAAGTTCTCATAGGCTATTAAGACATAAGATTTTTGATGTTATAAGGTATAATTAAGACTCTTTTATGATGTACTTTCAAGGGTTGATGCATAAAAGCTCTTAATCCCATTTTTTATAAAATTTCTCATACTATGTCTTTTCTAAACCATTGTCTATTGTTCTGTCAATAACTTTTGGATCGTAAGTTTGAATGACATGTTTTATACCTTTATAAAAATTACACTAGATTTCATACACTTCTTGTCTCACGTGGTTTTTCCTAATTCTATCCCGATTTTCTGTAAAACAAACTTACAAGTTTTGTGATGTTTGATGTTATGAATTTTTGTGAGTTTCTATCATGTTTTTATTAACCAATTTCTTGTTACAATATATGTTAAGTTCTTAATGGTGTTAAGTCTGATTATTAGTGTTAGACACGTATCAAGACCTTTATAATAGTTAAAACATGAACTCGAACTAATTATTATAAGATTAAGAACATTAATAATTTCACATAAAATCATAACTTTGGTTTAGGGTTATGGTTTGCATCCTAATCCATTAAGACTCAAGTCAACAACCAAAGGTCGGGCAAATCAACCAATCACAGCCACCACTTTGTGGTGACATGGCGACCACACAGTGGTCACGTGGTGATGTCAACACACCACCCACCAAAATACAAAGCTGGAGAGTAACACTTAGGCTAAGGAGGTTTAACTCAAGATCGAAGGGATGGAAATAGTCAAATAACTTCAACCACCATTACATGGCAGCCCCATGGTGGTTCCGCGGTGATTAACCAGCGATTCCATTGTGGTGAAAAATCCACACCACCACAAAAAGGTACCAAAACTAGTAACATACAACATTCCTACTTCAAGCTTCCTTATTGACCAAGTAGCTGTAACGGACAACCAACCGCAACCACCACTCAGTGGTGGTTTCGTGCTAGTCGATGGAGGTCACCTGGCAGCTAAGGATGTCGGTGGTGGTAGTCTTAACCGACAAGTAAAATAAAATAAGATCCTTTAGGTTTTTCTAAATTATTATTATTATTATTATTATTATTATTATTATTATTATTTATCATAACTAAATTATTATATCTTTAAATTAATTTAAAAATAATTTAAATAGCTAAATAATAGAAATCTAGACGTTACACTACATGGTAATCATTCCTCAATGATTGGGTAGCACACTGGGAAGGAGAGCACCATAAATCGTTGGGGAGGGCTCTCCGGTAAGGTCTCCGACGAGTGGAGTGATCAGGGAGCTAGGGTGTGGGAGAGGGCCGGAGGATTGCATGCATAGTGAAGGAGGGTTGGGGTGCAAACTCCATGAAGGTGAGCTCAGATCCAGTCGGGATCTTTCATCTTTGATTGGCAAAACCCTCTGGAGGTGGTTCCTATGGTGTTTCCGAACCAGAGAGAGAGGGAGAGAGAGAGAGAGAGAGAGAGAGAGAGAGACTCTGATAGAATAAGTGGGAGATGAGAGAATGGTCGGAGTTGGGTGTTGTTTGCGAGCTTCACTCGCTCACACGGCTGTGTGTAGTGTGTGCTCGCAGAAAAATGGGAACGTAAGAGAAGGGTGGCAGATTCCTTTTGTCTCCGACGAGGGAGGAGGGAAGGCTGTGCATGGTGTTCCGGTGGACCCCTGGCAGGAGCATGCATGTCGGTCCTCGTGAGACGTATTTAGGGAGAGAAAGGGAGTCAGAGAGAGATTAAGCACGAGAGGGAAGAAAGAAGTGAGGCTGGGGCAGATTCGATGTAATACCGTGTTTTTAAATCATAGAGATTTTGAGTTAATCTTGGTGTGATTAAGATTAGTTTGGCGTGTGACCCTACACGGGTCGTGTAGGCCTGACAGCACTATATAAGTGCAGAAAATGCATTTTTACGGGAAAAATAGACCCATTTCGATATTCAGAGCTCCAAATGGCGATTTTGAGTGAAATCAAGCCTAGAGGTTCGTGGGGAAACATGTAGAAGTGTGGATCTAAACCCGTAAACGTGTTCTTGCTTCCTAATTTGTCGAGGTGAGTGATTTCTTGATTTTGGGGTTTTGAAACCCTAACTTTCATTTTCGTGTTTTAGCTATATATTGCTATATATGTTGTTAGTAGATTGTTAGTGGATGCCATTAGAGTTATTTGTGAGATTATTGTCGAGTTTCTACGGTTGAATTAGTAGAACCGCGAATTTGGGGGTTTAGGTAAATATTGAGTTAATATTACCGCTTATACTCATTTTTCCTCTTTTGATTTATACATCTTCGAGATAGATGTTATTGAGATGATTGTGTATGTTGGAGAATTGATTTAGACTATGGTGTTATAACCAAGTCTAGCGAACAGGAGCCCGGTACGCGAAATTTGGGGGTTCCTCATACTGAGCCAATATAAGGTGAGTGACTATAATTCATTCTTATGATTGAATTGTGAATTAACAGGTTGCTATTGATTTTAATTGGTTGAGATAACCAAATTTACAAACTGAGAAATAAGAGTTATATCTTGTAGTATATAATATGTACGTTGTACATATATGTGTTTTATTTTGATATTGCGGTGGCTAGAGTTAGAGAGGTTTTGTTATCTGTAGATAACAAGAGACGAGTTATGATCTATATTGAGTATAAAAGTATAGTACATGTTAGAATGAGTGAGTTAAAGTGTCTTTGAATTTGATTACTACAACCATGATGGTTGTTCTAATTGAGTATAAGAGTATAGTATATGATGTAGAGGTTGAATTAAAGAGCCTTTGAGTTAAATTGTTATAGTTATGAGAATTGCTTATTATGTATTGCTAATTGTGAAAATGAGTACTGTTGAGAATAAGAATGAGTTTACAAGCAGTACCAGTTATGGTACTTATTGATGAGTTGATGTATACTAATAATTAGCTGGCATTGTAAGCAAAGGTGAATTGCAGGTTTCAGCTAAAAGAAAGAGGTGCTTATTTGCTAATGAGAATAGCAAGAGAGGAGAATGAGAATGTTCATGGAGAGACATATGTGGATTATGTTGGAGATTACTCACTAAGCTTTATAAGCTTACACTTGAGTGTTTTGTTGTTTTGCAGGTATCTGTAGCTGTGATAGGGGAAGGCATGTGATAAAAAGAGACGGACATGTTTAGAGCTTTGTCCTTTAGTTGAATTAGATTTATTTGTAATTCCTGGTTGAAATTGTAAGGACCTTTTGTGTAAATATTCATGTTGATAACATCTTGATCCTTGGTTTGAGTACAAGTATGCCCATTTTGATGTATTACTGTTTGAAAATTTTTGGGTGTACTTTGTATGAGAAACCGGGCGTTACATTCGACATCGGCGGTGGTATCGGTAGCAGGTCAAGTAGTTGGCGGCCGGAGATAGGTTGGGAATATTCGATGGTGGCGAAGCAATGACGTGGGGGCGGGCTGGGTCTTTACGGTCGGAGAGGAGAGCCTCGCTGGATGAAGAGGTGGCCGAAGAAAGTTTTGTGGCCGGATAAGAAGGACTAGCCGGAGAAGGAGGTATGGCGAACCTGGAAGACGAGATTCTGCACTGAGAGCTGCCGGCGAGTTCCATTCCCGTGAGGCATACGTTCCTGATGTCCATTAGGTCATGTTACGCTGGAATATGTTTGGGTCAAGTATAGTTGGGCTAAGACATATTTTCCGTGGGCACATTTAGTTGGAGTTTTCATTTAAATATATAAACTAGAGATGCACAAAAAACCGCCATCCGAATCCGGTTTCCGATCCGGTTTTAATCCGTTTTTTCATAATCTGATCCGGTTTCCAATCTGATCCGCCAGATCATACCAGTTCGAAAATATATCTGTTGAATCTCGTCTGAATCCGGTTCCTGTCAATTCGGTTTTCGATCCGGATTTTCCAGGGACCATATGAACGTTTTTTTTTTAAAATCTGACTGTTGGGAACGGTCTTGTGACCGTTTGGAGCCTCATAAGGTGACGGAAATTGACATTTAATGCCCTTTATATCCTATATATACATCATATATGTTGTTGTAACTCAAATCTCTTAAAATCCACTTTTAAAACACAAAAAAACTCTCAAGAAATGGCTTCTGGTTCCGGTTCCGGATGTGGACAATCGCAATCTTCCGTTGGTGTTGGAGATTCGTCAAGCAACATTACGATTGTTGCAATCAAACCGACGAAAAGAAACCAAGAGATTTGGTGCAATTACGATTTGTCTGTAATGTCTAGCGATCCAAAAAGGCGTGGTGCAAGAAATGTGGTGCTTTTTTTTTAGAAGACGGAAATACAACTTTGAGAAATCATATGAATATGTATTGCAAAGCGGTGAAATTTGGTCCGGATCATGATCAAACAACAATGACGAATGAAGCTACATTATGGCATTACGAAGCGGCTCGAGTTCGTGATCGGATGACAAAGTTTGTGATTCAAAAAAGCTTGCCTTTTGACCACTTCGACAATCCCTGATTGACAAAACTCATTCAAGAAACTCTACAACCGCGTTACACTCATGTAAGTCGTACGACCCTTCAACGCGATTGTATAGAAATGTGGAAAGTTGCAAAAAATTAAATGATTCTAGGATTTCAAAATATAGATACCGGTATAAATTTAACTTGTGATGTTTTGACGACTCCACATGGTTCACCGGATTCTTACCTTTGCGTTACCGCTCATTGGGTAAATCCCAGTAGTAGGCAAATGATGAAGCGTACGATTACGTTTGAATTGTTTGGATATCCACACACCGATAAAAATTTATATCGAATTTTAGATTATGTTATCAAAACTTATAAACTAGAAGGAAAAGTATTTTCAATATCGTTTGATAATTCATCAAATAACAACATCGCGGTTGAAAAACTAAAACTAAAATATGAAAACCGTTTTGCGACGATGTTTTTTCCATAGTCGATGTGTTGCACATATCATTAATTTGGTGGTGCAAGATGGGCTAAGTTTCATTGGCGCTATAAAAGATACTTTCAAAAATATGCTACATGACGTTTTTAGTTCTAGTAACGCTCGATATCATAAATATATGAAGTTTTGTGCCGATGGAATGTTGTTTGGTTGGGTCCGAATTGGGGCATACCCACTCGATGGAATTCCACTTGTAATATGTTTGAATGTGCTTTACGTCAAAAAGATACTTTAAAAATGTTTCATGACCACCTTGCGGAACGCAATCGGGTTACGCCTTATCCGGAATCGAGTTGGCATACTATCAAGCTTGTTACCGACATGTTTGGAGTTTTTTAAAAAACAACTACTTTTTTATCTGAACTTTATTATCCCACAAGTTGTCTAGTTTTAAATCAAATTTTTTAATGACTTCGAAAATTAACGAATTTGAAATGAGAGGCGGTATGTTCGAAGAAATGGTGAAACCAATGAAAGCAAAGTTTATAAAATATTTCAAAAATATGCCTCCTATTATAACTTATGCCGCCACTTTAAACCCAACTCTTAACATTGGCGGGGTTGAGACTTTACTTCATAATATTGCTTTCGATTTGGGTTTATTAGACGACGACATTGATTTTGCATCAAAAGAAATATCGAGATTTAACAATGTTATCCAAAGTTTGTTTCAAGTTTATTTAACAAACTATGGTTCAACAAACATTCATGACATGATGCGAAATTTGGGGGCTTCCGGATCCACTTCTCACGATAATAACGAAACAATTCGACTCTATAACACTTTAAGAAATGAAAATACCAAAATGAGCTCGGTCTAGCACTCCTAGTAGTGAGCTCGGAATGTACATTGCATCGGATTTTTTTTCATAACTAAGTGTTGAGGAGTTTGAGAATTTGGATATTTTGGCTTGGTGGAAAGAAAAGGAATCCCAATTTCCGATTCTAGCCGCTATAGCGCGTGATGTACTAACCGTCCAAGCTTCTACGGTAGCTTCAAAATCTGTTTTTTCTGTTAGTGGCCGGGTTATTTCTCCAAGAAGAACAAAACTCACCCATTTGTAGGTTGAAGTGTGCATTTGTTTGAAAGATTACTTAGATGGCGTGGAACGCATACAACACGTTTCACCACTTGAAGGCGAAATAAAGGAGGTTGAAAAGGAAATCCATGAAGAAGAAATAACAATAGGATTGTCGGTACCACTTACCTTACAAGAACTCGCTTATGAGGAAGAATTACACAACATGACATATAATGAGGACTAAAACCAACCACGACGACAATTAGAAAAAGTTCACGCTTAGATGACGACGATGTTTTAAGTTTTATGTTTTTATGTTTCAATATGTATTAGTTTATTGCTTTATGTATTCCTTTGATAAAAAGCCAAAAAAAAAAAAAATGAAAATTGCTTCAAAAAACAACCTCCTGTCAACAATCAAATTCTTCTCCAAAAAAAACGGAATTTTAAAACCGTTTTGAGATTCGATCCGGTTTGTATAGGATCAGGAATTTTTATGTATAATCCGGTTTGGATTCGATCCGGTTTCACCCCAAATCCGATTATGACTTTGTTGACCAGATCCGATCCGGTTTACGATCCGGTTTTCGATCTGGAAAAAAAATCTGATTTGTGCACCTCTAATATGAAATATCTTTTTGAATATATATTTTGGGCTAGTTAAATTGTAACGCCCCAAATTTCAAAAATTATAAAATTTCATTTATTACCAAGGTTCCAAAATATTTAATCCAAAAAGTAAAACTGTTCGACATATTTATTAAACCAACAGCGGAAACATTTGAAAATCATAACATAGTTCATTAAAATAAATCTCTTGTATGCGATGCACTGCCGTCAAGCCTTGCCCTTCCCTTTGTCATTTGAAATACCTAAAATGTTATAAAATCAACGGGTAAGCTTAAAGCTTAGTGAGTCCACAAATTACCATACATGCCCACACATTAAACAACCCGTCATTGAGAACGATCCGACCCTACCCGCCATACAACAGCTACGGGCGTCCATCATACAATAGCTATGGACACGGGAAGGTTCTACCCATCATACAACAACTATGGGTTCCCGGTTATGGCCCAGCCCATCATACAACAGCTATGGGACAAGGCAATAGTCCAACTCGCCATACAACAGCTACGAGGGGACACGCATCAGTACTGAGCCCAACAACAATCAACCACAGATATAGAGAAAATCATATAAATGTAAATAACATACAAGATGTCTAACATGCAACATCATATAGTAAGGTGAGGATACTCACCTGATTCGAAACCGCACAGATATACTTTAATATCCCCACTTTGCTCGTCCACACACCTATATCCCACATACACAACATGTCAAGCACCGACCAAACTCCTATAGACTTGCCTAAAAGTCAGACCCAACGTTTGGTAACCAACATTGTCGAAAATAAGCTTTTGGGGTCAAACAGCCGCTCGCCGCGACATGGCTTCTTACCCTACGCGTCGCGGCTATCTCCGCATAGCTACGGGGCTTAGCCGAACCCGCGTCGCTGACATAGCCTGTCTGCGCCGCGGACTCGTATTAATCCAAAGTCTTCTAAGCCCTAAATTAGTTCAGTCATCGGCTAGGGTTTCATTCCATACCCTTCCTGGGATCAGAAACTACCCTAAGATCACTTCCTTATTGACATTCGAGTCCATGCATGTCCTTGGTCAAAACCCTAAGTGTTACAAGTCATCTAAGACTACTAACCAAGGGATAACATCATAATACGGGATAAAATGAAATATCAGAAGGTAGATCCTCTTACCTTGCTTCTGGAAAACGGAGGAATGCACCCGATCGACTATAAGCCTTTCCCCACGTTGTATCTCTTCCTTCAAACCTTCAAAGCCTTGGAACCAAAGAGCCTCTGCTGAAACCAGTCGACTCCACTCTAGAAATTTCCCAAAAACACGAACCCTAGGGCTGGGACCCTTTATATAGGCGTTTAAATCCGAATTAGGGTTTTTCACATTAGCGGCGCACCGCGCCGCGGATTCTTCCGAACCGCGCCGCGCGTACAAGTCCTTCGCGATTCCAGATTCTTCCTAAAGTCGCGCCGCAGATTAGTCCGGGCCGCGGCTCGGCGGAACAGGTCTTACAATTCTCCCCCAATTAATTGGAATTCGTCCCCGAAATCCGCACCGGTAAACAATTCTGGATAATGCCTCCGCATTTCCTCCTCCGGTTCCCAAGTCCACTCGGACCCTTTACGATGTTGCCACTGCACCTTAACTAATCATGTTGTTTTATTTCGTAATGTCTTTATCTTCCTTTCAATGATGGCAATTGGTCGCTCCACATAATTTAGGCGTTCGTCTAATTGAATATCCTCCAAAGGTACTATTGTAGATTCCTCAATAACGCACTTCCTGAGTTGCGAAACGTGGAACGTGTCGTGAATCTGACTAAGCTGCTCGGGCAGCTCCAACCGGTAAGCTACCTTACCTACTCGGGCGATGATTCGATAAGGTCCAATGTACCTAGGGCCAAGCTTTCCTCGCTTCCTAAAACGAATGACTTCCTTCTAAGGCGACACCTTAAGAAGAACATAATCCCCAACTTGAAACTCGAGATCGGACCGTCGCCGATCTGCATAACTTTTCTGTCGACTTTGAGCCGTTAACAATCTCACCCGAACCTTCTGAATTAACTCAGTTGTCTTGAGCACTACCTCAGTACTACCCAATACCTGCTGGCCAACATCGCCCCAACAAATAGGAGTCCGACATTTCCTTCCATACAACATCTCAAAGGGAGCCCTGCCAATGCTCGCGTGATAACTGTTATTATAGGAAAACTCAGCTAGAGGGAGATGGGAATCCCAACTCCCGCCAAAATCAATAACGCATGCCCTAAGCATATCCTCTAGCGTTTGAATCGTCCTTTCACTCTGCCCATCCGTTTGAGGGTGATATGTTGTGCTGAAATGAAGGCAAGTGCCTAATTCCTCATGAAACTTCTTCCAAAATCTAGACGTAAATCGGACATCCCGGTCGGATATCACCGAGACCGGTATACCATGCCGAGAGATAATCTCATCGACGTAGACCTTAGCCAATTCCTTTGTAGAGAAGTTCACCTGAATGGGGAGGAAATGAGCACTTTTTGTCAACCTATCCACGATAACCCAAATGGTGTCCATATGTCGAGGGGTTCTTGGCAACTTCGTGATGAAATCCATTGTGATATGCTCCCATTTCCATTCTGGGATCTCAAGAGGCTGCAATCTACCATGAGGCCGTTGGTGCTCGGCCTTGACCCTATGATAGGTCATGCATCTTTCGACAAACCAAGCCACTTCCCTCTTCATGCCTGGCCACCAATAATATTCGCGCAGATCCCTATACATTTGGATAACTACTAGCATTTGCAGATGTGCCTCTTTCTTGCAATGATGGTGGTATCACTATATTCAATTGATTGAAGAAACCACCAGACACGTGAGACGATGAACACTTTCAGACGATGAACACATTTTCATTTTTTTATTTGAATTAAATGACGTGGCGAAGAGAAACCGTGATTATTGGGTTAGGGGACTAAAATAGCAGGTAAAATCATTCTTATGTCCCTCGAAAGCAAAAAAAAAAAAAAAAATTAAATTAGGGATATTTTAAAACAGAATGTAAAATGTTGTTAGGCTACGGTGTCATTTTGCCCTTTTATATATATAATCATGATAATACAAGTTTCTAGTTTATTTTTATATATCAATCGTTTTCCTTTCAACGATTTCGTATTTCAAAGAGTGACATGAATTTTGTTGGTTTAATAGATTAAATTTTAGTGTTGTAAAACTAGAATTACTGAAAACATTTTTTAAGTATCATTTTATTTAAATTTTGTGTTGAAAAAGACTTTTAAGTTTAAAAAAGGAATCGGTTATTTAAATTTTAGTTTATTTTATTAGTTTGTAAACTTTATAAAACCAACGGTCTTTTTTTACATACCGCAAATCTTTTACATCTTTATAAATATAAACAAACAACACTTTAGTCTTCTTTCTTTATTTTTCATGTATGCATTATTTTGTTTTGTGATTACGACGTTCTCATTGATGTACCCTATTTGTAACCTTGATATCCTATAATATATTTTGATGCATGTCATTAAATAATTGTATATAAGGTGTTGTTTTTTTCTTCTAAACCCACTTATTGGTTTATTTTGTTTGCGGACATTCGGAAATTATATTCACAACTTATTTGTTTTTTAAAATACCACAAACCTAAAAATATATGCAAACCATTTTCTCCTAGAAGACATACTATTAAGTGATCCAAAACTAGCAAACGTTTCTAAAAAAGACATTTGATCATTATGATATTTTTTTTCTCTTTTTTCCTTATAATTTTGGAGAAACATCTAAATTAAAAATAAAATACTAAATATAAAAAAAAGCTTAAGATATAATGACATGCTCAAACATTCACACTTCTATAAATAAATTATATGTTTTAAAAAGTCATAAAAAGTCAATGAAAAATATAGTATTATTTAACTTCTTAACAACATTGATTTCCATTTTAAATAATCTATTGTTATCATTAATAACTTCTAATATTTCATATCGCTTAAAAGATTAAAATTTAGCTTTAAAAATAAAACGTCTTGAAACATCATACATTTTTTTTATTATCGGATATACTACAAATCATGGACCTCACTGCAAAATTGTATATTCAATAATATTATGTCATTTGTGTTATTAGTTTTCACGGATGAGCTATTGCAAAATTGTGTATCTCACTACGAATTAAAATCTAGAACAAATTAAATTACTTTTATTATAGAAATATATATTTATAACTAACTTTCATTGTTAATTTGATTTTTTATAAGTTGTAAAAAATCAATTTTGTTAAACTTCAGTCTTTGTATGTAGTTTGTGGACTTCAAGAAACTGATGAAACCCAAAGAATATTTGTTATAGTAAAAATGTTGTATATATAGCCATACAAAATAAAGAGACGTTAGACTAATCTAGGAAATATTCAAAAAAACAGATTCTCTTACAAATTTGGAATCCATAAAAAGGACTCAAACAAATTGTGACTTGTTCAAATACTAAAAAGATCAAAGACTAAAAGGACCCAACAATCCTCCCTTAAACTAATATGTCAGGCATTTACAGTTAGTTTACTTCATGACTAAAGCATAAACCAAAGTAGTTCTTCATCTTCGAGTAGAGCTCGAGTACAGCTCCAACTTTAATGGCTTTGTCATATCACCGACTAACTGATCACTTGTACTACAGTACTCCAACTTAATCACAATGTATTTAACAAGGTCTCAAAGAAAATGAAAGTGAATATCGATATGTTCACTCCTCCCGTGCATTAGATTTCTTGACAGCTTGATTGTTGAATTGTTATCACAAAAGATAGTGTATTTTTCTTGATCGACCCCGAGCCTTTCAAGCACTCTCATCATTCATACACTTTGACATGCACAGTCACAACAATGATGAATTTTGCCTCAGTGGTAGATAAACTCACTACTAGTTGTTTTTTAGAGCTCCATGCAACTTCTCCCGAACACATTTTGAAAACATAGCTTGATGTGCTTTTCTTATCATCAAGATCAACTGCGTAACCTGAGTTTGAGAATCTAACTAGTTCCATTTCTCCTATTCTCTTTTGCAAAATTCTCATTAGGGGTGAGCGTAATACGGTTTGAGACTAAAATCGCACCGAAAACCACATAGATCGGTTTTAGATTGTTAAAAACCACATTGTTCGGTTCTTTTTTTTTTGGTGCGGTTTGCGGTTTTAAGTTTTATATGGTTCGGTTCGATTTATAAACCGCAATAACTACGGTGTGGTTTTAAAAACACAAAATCGGTAAATTACAATCATATTTTTTTGGCTTATAACAAATCGAACACAAACGTAAAACGACTTTATGACGAGTTAGTTGTTTAATTGCTAAAAGATAATCAAAATTATAACCAAAACATATTTGAAAAGTCTTAAAATAATATTTACGTTGTGAAAATACATATTTTATGTTTTGAGCTTAAATATTCGTCTATGTTAGAGTCTTTGATTGAAAGTAAATTCCGCTTCTTAGATCCTTTTTAGTCAACTTTATTTAAAAAAACTTAAATACGCAATATATATTAATTAAATATTTAAAAGATCATATGACACGGTTTTGAGATGCGGTTTTAGGAATGTTGCGATCTGGCTTTTGTAACGCGGTATGTAATGCAAAATAGCACCGCACCGAAAATAATCAGTTTTTAAAAAATAAAAAACCACACGTTTATTTGTTCGGTTAGGATTTTTCGATTTCGGTTTTGCGACTTTTTGCAGTTTTACGGTTTATGATCCGGTTTTTGCTCACCCCTGATTCTGATTTCTATAGTTCATTCCAAGTAACGAAATACTCTCTCTTTATTGCCAAAAGGCGTTGTCCGGTAGGTGATTCCATGAATCGACTAAATAAGCTTCTACAAACATGATATTTAGTATTGTGGCAGTTAGATACATCATGCTCCCTACTTTTTGTTTGTGGATTGTAACATCAACAATCACTTCTCCATTTTTAGTAAGCTAGCATACTGGTACAATTTGGTTGTGTACAACACTGCACTCACTTATTCTAAATAGTTCTAATATTTCCTTGACATACTTCTTTTGGCTTTAAAAATTCATGTTGGGGTCTAGTTCACGTCTACACCAAGGAAGTACTTCATTAGGCCAACATTTGACATTTCAAACTTTTGTTTCATTAGATGTTTGAAGGACTTGATTGTATCATATTTGTTTCCTGTACATATAGGATCATCGACATATAGATTGTTTCATGTACATATAGGATCATCGACATATAGATTGTTTGTTGTACATATAGGATCATTGACATACATACTAACAATTAGTACATCACCGCTCTTACCACCTTTAACAAACGACGTGGGTTCACTCATGCATGGTTTAAACCTTTATTCTAACAAATACACATCTATTTTGCTGAATAAGAATTGTTTTAGCCCTATAAAGCCTTTTTTAGTCGATACATTTTCCCTTCCAAACCCCTATTTTATAACCTTATGGCTGGTCTACAAACACCGTTTCACTTACTTCACCATGTAAAAACGCATTCTTTACATCGAGCTGTAAAACTTTCCAATCATTGTTTGCTGCAAGTTCAATGACCATTTTGATAGTATCCCAACGAGCAACTGGCACAAATAATTCAATATAGTCAATTACCGCTTCTTGTGAGTACGATTTAGCTACTAGGCGGGATTTGCATTTATTTGTTTCTCCATTCTCATTCATCTTTGTTTTAAATATCTAATTGACTCCAATTGTTTTTGCCCATTATGGTAATTATGTGAGCTCCCATGTATCATCCCTTTCAATGGCAGACATCTCTAAATCCATGGCTTCTTTCCATTTACTACATTTAACAGCTTCTTCAAATATGACTAGACCATTTGTAGCAATAAACATAATCACATGTTGTCTTTCATCTTCATTAGTTAGACCTTTGTCACTTACGAAATCTTTCATATATGCAGGTTGTCTTCTTATCCTCCCTTTAATCAGACTGGTGTTACCTAGCTCGTTATTGATTGAAATTCAAATTGTTAAACTTATTACTCACTGGACTTAAGGGGCCTGAATTAGGATTGTTCGAAGTACCTAATCCTCAATTGGAATTGTCTTCATCTCCCTTTCTTCATTGTTGCTAACTGTATATTTTTCTCCACGTCTGTTATTGTATTACTTATTTTTTCGAAACCACCACATGTTAAGGTAGTGGGGGTGAGATAATGTGTTCTCAGTTCCATTTATCTTATTCGTCAAACACCACATCGCGACTTACTGTAATTTTCTTGATTGTGGATCGAACATTTTATAGTCTTTTGATTATTGGGTCACTCCAACAAACACACACTTGAAACTTATGTTGTTTAGCTTATTACTTTTCATACCAGGTACATTAACATATCTGGTGCACCCAAATATTTTAAAATGTTCCACTGATGGTTTAGTTCCACTTCAAGTTTCTTCAGGCGTCTTATATTGTATTGCTGACATAGGACATTGGTTCTACACGTACCGCCCAATTTACTGCTTCGTGCCAGAATCCTAATAGGATATGTTTATCTTAAGCATACAATATACCATGTTTATCATCGTCTACTTTCTTATCTCTGCAACACCATTTTGTTGTGAGGAGTTGGCTTCAGTTAGCTTCTTACGGATACCATTCGTTGCAGAACATATTAAATATAGATGAAGTGAACTCTCGACCTCGATTTATATGAAGACAATAGATAAGGTTGCCGATTTATTTCTTTACCATACACTTTAATTTCTTAAAAATTCAAAAGTCTCTTATTTTGCATTTAAGAGATATACCCACATTTTTATGCTATAATCGTTGATAAAAGCGGGTATGTACCTTTTATGGTTATGTGACTCTGCAGTAATTGGACCACATATGTCTGAATGTATTAATTGTAGTGTTTGAGTTGCTCTCAAAGTGCTTAACCTTTGAAAACTACTACGACTTTGTTTGCCAATGGCACCGCCACTGCATACTTTGGAGCTTGCTTTTAATATGGGTAATCTAACAACCATTTTTTCATAAGCCAATGCTTGTAGCCCATTCATATTAAGATGACCAAATATTTTATGCCACAAATTTGTTGTCATATCTGATCGAGACACTGTCTGGTTGAGTAGTTGGAAGATATGTTGGCAAACAATGTAAACATTCGATATGTTGACATATTAGTTTTCATAATCAACCCATAATATGAGTGGTAGATTTTTGTAACTGTCTTGAACTAAAATAGCCAACCTTTCTCTATTGTAGTTGCCCAATACTCAACATGTTATTTTGTAGTTTTCGGGATGTAAAGTACCTCAATAATCACGTGGGTTTTGTCATATATCCGAAGTCGAATGCTCCCTTTTCCCATGACTGTCATCCTCGAGCCATTTCCTATCTTCACCATCCGACTAAAAGAACAGTCAAGTTGAACAAACCATCTTTTGTCTATGCTCATACAATCACTACACCATGAATCAAGGGACCACATTGCATATCTGTCGAAGTGTCGTGACTCAACATAAGACATGAGTAATATTTATTCCTCTTCGTTAAAGGCAACTTCCGTGACGCAGTGGACTAAATGATCGGGACATTCGTATACGAAGTCCCACAACTTATGGCAATCGTAACATTCAATGGTAGATTTATCAAAAGCTCCTCCTCATCCTCTACCTCTTCCTCTAAAGTAATCACGACCTCTACCTTTTGAAAAAGACTTGAACTCCTCTCTTATTTATTGACCTGTGGCAATGAACTTGAAGGATTGTCTTATTCCTATTTTCATTGCATACATTGTTCATGAACAAGTACATTTCCATGGAGTTCATTGATACGTAGCGTTTTCAGATCATGGGATTCTTCAATAGAGCAAACTACAATGTTAATTTATGGGGTCACTATTATTAAGATTTTGCCCACCACTGCATTAGACTCTATATGTTATCCATTGATCTTCATTTTATTGACTACATCAAGCGTTATTGACATGCAGCTGTCAACTTTATCTCATTCGTTCATGCTTAGTAGTTCATATTATCATTATAAAGCTTGAAGTTGTGCCTGTTGGACTTTGGATGGGTCTTGATATTTCTGTTGCAGGGCGTCCCAGATATGTTTGGACGTATCATCTTATACAATTGTCTCCAATATTCCTGAGGGATAGCTTGGTACATGTAATTCTTAATCTTTAAGTTTTTTAGTGTTTGTTATTGCACGTAAGCTTGATCCCCTTCCGTAGGTGCACCATTCTCCACAATACTTGGAAAGTAGAAAATTCTTCATAAGTTTAGCCCAATGAAAATAATGGCCATCGAACATTTGAATGTTGTAGTTGTGACTTCATGTTGGTTGATTTTGTAATCTCTCTCAATCTCTACAGCTCTCGTGTTTCTCTCAATCTTTCTTGCTATTGTGTTCATCTATATCTCTCTAATCATGATTGTGTTGACTCTGATACCACTAATGAAACTCAAAGAATATTTGCTATAAGCAGGTGCCCACACAATCTGATAGCCATAAAGCTTGACTTTATTCAACTATAAACAGGCAGTGTATATAGCCATACAAAATAAAGAGACGTTGGATTAATCTAAGAAATATTCACAGAACAAATTCTCCTACAAATATGGAATCCCTAAAAGTACTCAAACAAATTATGACTTATTCAAATACTAAGAACGATCAAAGACTAAAACGACCCAACAAAACAGACGATTTCTTTTTTACATACCGAAGATATTTAATTTACTTTTTATTATACAAAATATTATCCGTAAACTTCAAATACTTATTTTTTAAAAAACAAACACCCATCAAAAGTTAAATGAAAAAAACAAACACCTATCAAAAGCAGGGTTGTAAAAGTCGCTAGACGCTAGTCGGTCGGTCAACTAGGGACTAGCGATTAATCAGACTAGTCGGGCATCCTAAATTGTAAAGAATTTAATCTTAAAAAAACTAAATATTACTAATAATCTAAGAAAATATGTAAATAACTATAAAAAATTAGTCATTTTCAATTGTTTGAACACTTATCTAACCAACCATAAATCACAAGTTCATAATAAGTTTGATAAAAACGTGTTTTCAAGTTATGCATCATCTTCTACTATTTTTTTTTTCTTTCCATTAAATTAGGATTAATTTTGAGTTTTTTTACTTTTGTTGACATTTTGACATTTTTTGTTGCCTTTTTGATAAATTTGCCTTTTTACCCGACTTTGACCGACTAGGCTGATCTAGATCGATTTTTACCGACTTTGACTGACTTTGATTGAGTCCGATTTTTTAGCCGATTAGCTCTAGTCCTACTCAGTAACAAACCGACTAACAATTAGGCACCGAGTAACCCGACTTTTACAGCACTGAAAAGTTAAATGCTGTAGTTACGCAAACGCAATCATAGTCGTCTGGTCCAAAAAGTCATGGTAGGAGGCGTTGTTTTGTAGTTATCCACTCCTCCGACTATTTACCACGTTTAATTGTGTCATTTAAGTTGACAAATCACATGGCGCGCATATTAGCATGTTAGAGGACAAAATATTTAGAGCGGGAGCGTACGTTAGCACTAAAATCTCAAAAAAGAGAGGGGAAAAACAATTATTCATGTAAGGGCGGGCGTTGAATTTCTAATTCATATATTTTAACCTCCGAAATTGCTTCCTCCCCACTTCGTTTTCACTTTCACACACTCCCTTGCGTAAACCGTAACTTCTATTTCCCCAATTTACCCCTACATTCAATCTCTCATGGCGGAGGATCGGAGACGCCATGAACAACCTACTAACTCCGTTAGAAGAAGCCTGAAGAGGAAGCTGGAGGACGAATTTACTGTAGATCAGAAATTTGCGTCTTCAGAAGACGTTTCTCAACAAGATCTATTATCTGAAATTCGTGCTCAGCTTGAAGTTCTCGAATCTACTTTCTCATCGATTGAAGCAGATCGTGCCCTAGCCAAACGCTCCGTTCACATCCTCTCAGAGCTCGCCAAGAATGGTTTGGATTTCTCTTATTATAATTTGTTTTTCGGCAAATCTGATTTTTTTCATTTCATTTCGTCAAGCATACTTGTTGTGGTTCGTGTGTAAGTTTTTGTTATAGATGTAGTCTTTTTATGGTTTATTTTATCGCGTCGGTGAGCTTCTAATATCTTCGTTTTATTTCTCTCAACTTTTGTTTTTTAGATGCTGTTCTTACCTCGTGTCATATACTTATACATATAGTCCTGTTCATCCGTTCATATCGCATATTAATTTCGTTGCTTCTCGATTAATTTGTGTTTTTGGTGAGTAGCTAGCTGCTGATGTTTTGTGATATTATTGCGGATACCGTTAAAATCCTAATATAGTCATTTGCATGTCTTCTTAAATATCATTTTTAGTTTTTATTCTTACTTCGTGCGACATGTCTATATATTGGTGGGCAGCTGTTTATGCTTTGTGTTAGTACATCGGCTAAGTTGAATAAGTTTTAGTTGATGCTAGCCCCGCTTTAGTTTGTTATCGGCTAAAATTTTCTTTGATTATTTCCATCTTTTTAGAGGATATTGTGAACTTGATCGTGGAATCTGGTGCTGTTCCAGCCCTGGTGCAGCATCTTCAAACGCCACCGTTGCCAGAAGAGGCTGTTACTGGCCCAAGGGCGTATGAGCATGAGGTGGAAAAAGGAAGTGCTTTTACTCTTGGACTTCTTGCAATTAAGGTACATCTTTATGACACATCTTTCATGCATATCCGTGTTTCAACCAGTCTATTAAACTGACTCATTTGAAGGCATAATCTTGCTAATTGAAATAAAACAGTACCTGAAAGACTAAATTTTATAAAATTGCTGCTATTAATGGTTGATGAATTGCTCAACACTTTGAAAAAACATTTCCATTGTTTTAACAGCCTGAGCATCAACAACTCATAGTTGATGCTGGCGCTCTACCTCATCTGGTGGCCCTGCTTAAGAGGCACAAAGATGGCCAAAGCTCTCGAGCAATCAATGGTGCAATAAGGAAAGCAGCAGATGCAATCACCAACCTTGCCCATGAAAATAGTAGCATCAAGACCCTTGTTAGGGTTGATGGTGGCATTCCTCCTCTTGTGGAATTGTTAGAATCCAGTGATGTTAAAGTACAAAGAGCTGCGGCTGGAGCTTTACGCACACTAGCTTTCAAAAATGATGAGAATAAAAACCAGGTTGATGTTTTCTATGGTTTAGTGTAGCTTGTTTTTGTGACCAAGAATTCAAAATTTCTAACAAATCCCTAAAATATTTGCAGATAGTGGACTGTAATGCTCTTCCCACTCTCGTTCTTATGCTCCATTCAGAAGATGCTGCCATACACTATGAAGCAGTTAGTTACTGTACCATTACTTTGATACCAAATAGTGTGCATACATTTATATAATTAAAATTTTCTATGTTTGACCTTGCATTGACTTTTGAATGGCGTTATAGGTTGGTGTGATTGGCAACCTTGTGCACTCATCCCCAAACATAAAGAAGGAAGTTCTTCTTGCTGGAGCATTGCAGCCTGTAATTGAATTGCTTAGGTACCAATAATACCCCTCTATTGACTACTGCAACCTCAGCTCCCTTTTTCCTTAAGTTTTATATTTTGTCAACAGTTCAACTTGTTCAGAGAGCCAAAGAGAAGCTGCTTTACTCCTTGGACAATTTGCTGCTGCTGATACAGACTGCAAGGTTTCTCAACTTTATATGATATATCCAAAAATAAAAAATGGTTTTGTTGATTTAACATTTTCTTAACCTAAGAGAGTACTTTTTCAGGTTCACATAGCTCAAAGAGGTGCTGTTGGCCCACTAATTATGATGTTGCGGTCTCCAGAAGCTCAACTGAAAGAAATGGCAGCTTTTGCACTTGGGAGGTTGGCTCAGGTAATCATAAATTTAGTTATTTTCTTTTGTAAATGTATTTATGATATAACATTTTTGCTCAAAGACCTTTACTTTCTCATCTACCAGGACACTCATAACCAAGCTGGTATTGCCCATAGTGGTGGCATTGTTCCATTATTGAAACTTCTGGATTCCAGAAATGGAACTCTACAACACAATGCTGCATTTGCTTTGTATGGTCTTGCAGATAATGAGGTAACCTCGAACTTGCTAAAAGTTAGAGCAATATAATTTCATAATATATCTGTAGACAATGAATACATATTAAACTTGCTGTAAAATCTTTTTGTAGGATAATGTTGCTGATCTGATAAGGGTTGGTGGTGTTCAAAAGCTGCTGGATGGTGAATTCGTTGTTCAAGTAATTACTTTACTTATTATCAATTTCTTTTAAGAGCCATCTTCACTTTTGGTGGTTGAATTTATGAGTTGTTTGGTATTTGTGCAGCCAACTAGGGATTGTGTAGCAAAGACATTGAAGAGATTGGAGGACAAGATTCATGGAAGGGTAATTATTGGTTTATTCCATTTTAGGATTCTCTTAATATATAATGAGAATTCTTCAATGACATGTATGATATTTATTGTGTCAGGTATTGAGCCATTTGTTGTACCTAATGCGTAATGCTGAAAGAAATGTTCAAAGACGAGTTACCTTGGCTCTTGCGCATCTCTGTTCACCAGATGACCAAAAGCCAATATTTGTGGATAGCAATGGTAAATCATATGGGATTATAAAACCAAACAACTTGTTCTTTGCTTAAACTTAAGTGGCGAATTAATAATTACACATTTTCTTTGTATGTATTATTACACTTTTCAGGACTAGAATTACTTTTGGAGCTTTTCCAATCAACCAATTCAAAACATCAAGAAGACAGTTGTGTGGCTTTGCGTAAGTTGGCTGAAAAAGCTAACTCACTTAGTCCTGTGGATGCAGGTCCATCATCTCCAATATCTCAGGTTCGTTTTCTTTCTCCTTTCATTTTTCTAGTGTAAGTTACATTTTGGTCCCTGCGTATAGCTGATTTTTTCATTTTTGGTTCCGAAAAGTTCACTCTTGCAATTTTGGTTCTTATTTGAGTTTCTTGTAATGTTCTTGATCCCCGTTGCAAGTAAATTCACTATTTTTGGTCCTTAAGTATATCTGATTTTTGCAATTATGGTCCCAAAATATAGTCATTTTACTTGGAACAGGGACCAAAAACATTGCAAAAACCTCAAATAAGGACCAAAATTGCAAGAGAAACTTTTGGGCCAAAACTGAAAAAATCAGTTAAACTCAGGGACCAAAAGCATAATTTACTATTTTTTTATTAAATTCCAACCATACACTTTCTGATATAATAATTCTTGTTGCAGGTATACTTGGGTGAGCAGTATGTGAACAACCCTACACTTTCCGATGTAACTTTCCTCATTGAAGGTAGAATACACTCTACTTCACATAAAACAATTTCCCATGGCTTTTTGTTAATATATGTGTCTTGACATTTATTACTTTTGTTGTCAGGCAAACGGTTTTATGCTCACAGAATCTGTCTGCTTGCTTCTTCTGATGCGTTTCGGGCAATGTTTGATGGTGGTTACAGGGTTAGTTAGTCACAGTTAATTATTCCCAAACTACAAACATGTAAAGTACTCCTTTCGTATTCATGAATTAATGATAATGAATGTGTTTCCAGGAGAGAGATGCTAAAGACATTGAAATACCAAATATTAGTTGGGAGACATTTGAGAAAATGATGAGATTCATATACACCGGATCAGTAGAGGTGAATTTGAGAATAGCTCAAGATCTCCTTAGAGCAGCCGATCAGTATCTTCTAGAAGGGCTGAAACGTCTTTGTGAGTACACCATTGCACAGGATATAACGGTTGACAAAGTGGCACTTATGTATGACTTATCCGAAGCCTTCAATGCTGTGTCTTTAAAGAATGCATGCATTCTGTTTATTTTGGAACACTTTGACAAATTAGATTCAAAACCATGGTATGATAAACAATTAAACATGTCTTTCTTTTATCTTGTAACGTTTTGATACTTTCGATGGCTAAATTGGAATGGAAGTTGCAGGTATGGTAGTTTGATGAAGCGGATAGTGCCAGAGATGCGCGATTACTTTGTAAAGACACTTGGCAAGCCGGTGGGAGTGGGATCTGACTTGCGGCATTAGATGATTTAGGTTTGTTTTTTGATTCGACACAGGAGGGAAGATGTACAGAAAAGTCATTTGTTTGGGTTGTTGAAGAAATTATAGGGTTTAATTTGTTAGAAGCTATGTGCAACCGAACTAGAGCTGGAAGTATGTACTGGACTCCAATATTATTAGAATAAAAATATGTTTAGTCCTATTATAAAAACAAAATTATAATGTAGTTAAAATATAAAATATTTAAATTTATATTATTAAAAATCATGTAAAAATTAACAAACCACATCTCTTGAAAAATGGTTTGTTTTATTTCAATATATTAAATAAAGCAATATTTTTTTTCATAAAATAGAATGGAATGTTCGTTCCATTTCTTTTTTAATTTTACAATACTAAATGTTACTTAAGTTATTTTAGAAAACGAATATTTTCATTTAACTATAAAATTAATTGAAGTTCTCGTTTTTTTAAGATATACTTAATTTGCTTCGAGATATGAAAAATTTTCATTTAACTATAAAACCCCACATAAACGTGTGGGTATTTAATGGAAAATTTAAGACCACCGACGGTCCGACAACCCATCGGCTTCCATGTTCCTTGCTCTACCCACCGGCCACCGCCCCTCGCCTAAATTACACCTCTATTCTATTCAATTATTGCAAACCAGCAAATCATTTAATCAATAAAAAAACCCCAATTTTTCAATGTGAAGGGACCTAAAAGACGACCAATCTGGGGCATCAAGGGAGGGAGAAAGTGACCACCAAACTTATAAGAAGATAAAAAGGGTTTATGCTTGCTTAAAGTAAAGGGTTACTCATCGTCATCATACATAGAACATCATGATGTATAGATGATGATTTGAGTAGTAGGTGTGGCAACCATGGATGCTTCAAGAACCTCCTCTGTATGTTCTTTAATTTTTCTCTTTTGTTTTCATTTCTGGCTATTTCTTGTAACACATTCTTGAATAATTATGCAATTATCTGTATACGTGGGTTTCTATTTTATTCTTCCGTTTATGGTTTTTACCATCTGGGCTCATTCAGTGGTGTTTGGATGTATTTTTATTTAATCATCACGACTTTAATTGTCCGAGGAACCTTCTTCTGTTAGGGTTAGATGATTGGTTAGTTAATAATCTCATGATAGTTGAAACAAATTTTGTAATCCAATAGTGCGAGTAAAATTACTTGTATATTCTTATCTTACTTATTAATTGCTTAAATGATCATATGATTATTTGTCATTAGAAGTAATTATCACACATGATTAACACACAAAATGCACTTCTAGACAAACGTTGGCTTTCCTCTGTGTGTACGTCAGTTTCTCTTGTTTTCCTTTCGAGATGTTTTTTTGTAATATTTTCTTGAATTTTTATGCATATTTCTTTGGGTTTTGCTTTTATTATCAGTTTAAGGTTCTTACAAATGTTAGATCTTGAATATGAGTTTGTTAGGTAATGGGAATTTTCCCTCTCTAAAAAGTTTTCATTTTTCTTTAATGGTAACCCTTGAAACAGTCCTAAGTGTTATTTTGGTTTCATGCAGCTTTACTCGGATACAGAACTTGAAAACGACACCTCCGGCTCAAACATTTACCTTAGTTTAGGCCTCAAAGGACGATTTAACCAAAATCTTGGAAACCCCAAAGTTTTATCCCTCCTTTCTTCACTTCTTCAAAAATCCATTGAAAAGAACGAGACATTGTTGCAGACAGCCCAAACTAAAGACATTATTACAGTTTTTCATGGCTCAAGAGCACCTGCACTCACCATTAAACAATATATCTATCGCATCTTCAAGTATTCTCGGTGCAGCCCTTCCTGCTTCGTTGTTGCACACATTTACATCGATAGATTCCTTCAATCCGAAAGTATCATTTTGACTTCTCTTAACGTTCATCGTCTTTTAATCACCAGCATAATGTTAGCTACAAAGTTCATTGATGAAGCGTAAGTCTTTTTCACAAATCCCTAAATGATCTTCTCGATTCTTCTTCCAAAATCCCTGATCGATCTTCTTAATTTTCCTTCCCAAATCTCTAATCGATCTTAATCATCATTAATGGATCCAACAATTTTGGTTTTTGTTTGATGCAGATTTTTTAACAATGCATATTATGCGAAAGTGGGAGGAGTGACGACATCAGAATTGAACAGATTGGAGATGAAATTTCTGTTTGGGATTGATTTTCGACTGTATGTTGACCCTTCTACATTTGGAAGGTATTGTTCTTTGTTGATGAGTGTGGCTTCCGGCGAGGAGGTTCAGGTAGAACGGCCATTGCATGTGATCCAAGGTGCGTGTGGAATCAAAGAGAACTGGTCGAAGAACAGTGATGACACCAGTTATCCTCACACTCTTGGAATACATATCAAATGAATGATCGAGTTTTTGTATAATATTTGAAGTTAGATCACGAGCCAACGGGATTCTTGAACCATTTAGAAAATTGTTATTAGTTTTGGTCTAAGTATGGTTTGATCTATTTATCAACCATTATTATATATTATTGTTGATTTATTATAACTAGTAATGTATATTAGTCGCCTTCTGTTTTCTAAGCAAATTACAACTTGTTCATTATTGATCTCAAAATATTTTTAAGTTTATTTATAAGTTTTTAATTCAAGTATAGTTTTCTAATTCATGGTGACCTTGATGTTGATCAATCAAGTTTGTAATGGGGACATTTGAGATTGTCTGTTTGGTTGGTAGATTTTACAATGAATCTGAAATTCAATTTTTTCTAAAAACTCCGTATAGTATGTTCAAGACATCTGTACTATTTGACTTGGTACATTATTAAATTAAAAATGGGTTGCTGGTATAGTCCATTGCAGCTACCTCAGTTTTCGAGGTTCTGGGAGAAGGGATTATTTGAACCTAGGACATTTGCTGTGGAACTATTGGAAGGTTTATCATTGTTCTCCTCTACCATTCGGCCACTAAGGTCTAAGGTGATGATTTAATATTATTATTTTTAACTATTAGTATATTAATTTAACTACAATAAAATATTATACCTTTTTTTAACAAAGAGACCCATCTAAAGTTTCGTCAATCATTATATTTGATAGCTTGGTTTTTGGTTGCTCGTGTTGAATGTCATCTATGTGTGCAGTCGTTGGAGACATGACTGTCGACATCTATCTTCCCCCTACTCCATTTCAATGGGATTCCCGTGGCCGGGGGAGGTTGTTGTTGCCGTATTTTTGATAGCTTGGCTTGCTTAAACTCGATCCAATACCCCAATGAATCTTCTTGATGTGGTACATTGAAATATTAATGAGAAAGCATGCTTTATTTGAACTCAATTCGAAAGGCTATAAAACTATATAAGAGTTAAAGTCGAGAGCCTACAAGCTCAAACTCAAATCTTTGTATGTTTCTAGCTTATTTGAGCTCATATCAGTTTACCTCAAACAAGTTCGAATCATGTTAGAGTTCAAATAACTCGATGAAAGATGTGACTCGTTTAGTTCTAGCTGCTCTATGTTATGGGATTTTTTTTCAAATGAAAATGTTACACAACAATATTTATGGTGGGAGAAAAAGGACAAATTAAATATGTAGCATATACTTGTTCCGATAAAAAAAAAGATCATTTGACATTCACATTTGACCCCATTATCATGCGGTAAACCAAGGTCAATTGTGACACTTAACAACATGTCAAAATTTCTTTTAAGCGTAAAACTAACCCAAAAATATAATATTTTTATATTCATCCAAATTCAGTTGACAATTAATGACTGATGATAAACCGCAGTTATCTGAATTTACTTGTATATGTTAACATGCAGTTGACCTTCATGAGAAACTTTAATACAAAGCTTTATGATGTGTGATCTTTTTAGAATGCTTCCGAGATTGGGGTTTTAACATTTTGTGGTGAGCTTTATTTGTTCATGCATACAAGATACCTTAATACAAGTTCGTTGATCCATAATATTTTTAATAATCCAAAACAAGTATATTGTTGTTGTATTTTATAGTTAATGGTAGCCAGTCAGCTAATCTGTTACAGTGTATGATAGAATTGGAAGATTGTGTATGTACTGATGTATGCTATTGACTTCAATAAGACAATTCATTATCCATTTAATTTCATCTCAATACTTCTTTCACAATACTAATATCCACATTTTCAAAATGCAACATTTCAAAAAGTTCAGCAAGAAGTGAGACATCATACAATACAATGTAATTTGTTTCCTGCTAATATTATTCTTTCACATTTGATTATGTATGCGTATTTTTTTTGCTAACACAAGTTCAATACAAAATTCACAATAAACGCCAACTAAAAGGATTAAACAATTTTCAGTAGTTTCTCAAATGCAAATTCAATCATTATTTTTTGTCCTTCAGTTTTTGCTTCTATAAAATATTCAACTCTCCTTGAAGTTTGATATTTTTCTCATGAAATGCTTTTCATTCGATACATCAATATTGTCATATAAACAATATGGATCGTAACACAAAAATACATAAACTACAACTAATAAAAAAGGCCTGCTAATATCTCCCTACAGTTTGAACGGGAGATCAACTTCTAACATTCAAACTGCATCTGAAGTCAAGAAATAGGATCGAGGGAAGACCCTTAGTAAAGATGTCAACATACTGAGGTCTGAGAAGAGGAAGTAACATGAAGTACCCGAACTTGACTCGTGCAACTTTGTCTCGGACAAACTGTATATCGATCTCAATCTGTTTGGTTCTATGGTGTTGGACTAGGTTGGTGGAGAGATACACTGCACTGACATTGTTGTGATATACTAGAGTAGCACTGGTGGGAGGATAGTGCAGCTCGAAGAAAACACAATAACTGGATGTGAATTGTTGAGTGGTTGGGTAACCAACCCAATCAGCATCTAATTAGGCAGTGAGACCTCGAGACGGAGATACATATAATTGTAAACCATGATCAAGAATGCCTCGTATATACCAGAGAATGCCTTTGAGAGTTTTAAAATACGACTCTCGAGGATCATGCATATAAACACATATCAGCTTGACAACATAAGCTATGTTGGGTCTCGTGAAGGTCAGGTATTGAAGAGCATCAACAATACTCCTATAAAGCGTAGGATTAGTGACTGGGGGCCCGTGCTCCTAAACTTGGTTGATGTGGTTGCAGGAGTGCGAATGAGTTTACAATTAAGCATCTTCCCCCTGGAGGACCTCAATAGCATATTTTTGTTGAGACAAAAACTTGCCATGTTTATCATGTATAACAGCAACGCCAATGAAATATTCAATGATCCCAGATCAGACATAGAAAATTTGTATCTAAGTGTGGTAATAATATGTTGAAGAAGACTGAATGATAAAGATGTGAGATTGATACCATCCATATAAAGTAAAAGGCTAAAAGCTATGCAATATGAACACGTTATCTGTAAATGAGCAAAGATGGTTTTGATATACTATGAGTAATTCCATATTGTGTAATAAACTATGCAAAACGGTGAAACGCATGGGGTGCATGCTTAAGGCCATATAACGACCCCTGAAGTAGACAGACGTGATCTGGGAAAATTGGGTTACAAAAACCAGGTGGCTGATGCATGTATGTTGTCTCCTATAACTACCTCATGAAAGAATGTGTTCTTCATGTCAAGTTGATGTATGGGCCAATGATGAGAGACATCAAGGTTGAGAATTGTTCAAATGGTAGACAATTAAAATATATGGCTAAAAGTCTCATCACATCTATACCGGGACGTTGGCTACCATTGTTGTGGAAAAGCCGAGCCTTATACCCGGCTAAAGATCCATCTACATTATGTTTCTTTTTGAACAACCAAATATAATTGGCTATATTAACATTATCGGGATTAAGAACAAGTTTCCAAGTTTTGTTAGAAATAAGTGCATTAAATTTCTCTTTCATGGCATCTATTACCATGGAGGAACAAAGGTAAGAAAATCATAGTTTAACAGAACACTTAGAGTCATTTATCTGAAAGGAAACGTGTTTTCGTTAAATGTAACATGGCAATATATGACAATCTTTTTGGTGTGGAGATCACGATATTGATAACCTCGATTATTGGAAGGGTAACCAAGAAAAATGCTTGGGTTTGAGCCAGGGGCAAGTTTGTGACTGTTATGGATGTGAGGATAACATGAGCATCAGAAAACATGTAGGTGATCGTATATTGGTTGTTTGTGGAAAAGTTTATGGAATAGGGTGTCGTTTATGAGAGTTAATGAGGGAAGTATGTTCAAAAGGTGGGAAGCCATGTGAATAGCTTCTACCTAATATGTTGGTGGAATATGAGCATAGGGATGAAGAATCCAGACAACATTGTTGATGGTGCAAAACATACATTTAAATTGCGTATTTTGTTTGGAGGTGTGAGGACAGGAAAAGCGAATATGAATGTCGTATGTATTGTAGAGATAATGGAAATGAGTGTTGTTAACTTCACCCCTATTGTCACAATGAAAAGCTATAATATCACTGTGAAATTGATTTTTAACGTATACACTAACATGGAGAAATTTGCATACCACATCAAATTTTGATCAAAGAGGGTGTACACAAAGGAAATAAGAATACTGATCAAGAAATGTAACATACTGTTTTATACCACTGTGGTTTTGTAAAGGAGAAGTTTATACATCAGAATAATAACTTGAAACAGAAAAGACGCAATAGATTGAGATAAATCAAAAGGTAATCTAACAGGCTCGTCTAACTGACGTGCGTGACTAAACATGGAAGATTTTTTATTACACAAAATTAAACGACTCAAAATTAGATGTTGAAAAACATGTTGTCTGGGATGACCGAGACAAGGATTGATGGTTGTGAGAGCTTGCGTTGTTGGGCTTGTCATGGATACAAGTTGCCCGAGCACTCACGTCGTAGAGGGGTTTGCTGAGTCTGGTAATCCATTACAGAGAAAACAAATTCATTAAATTCGATTTAACATTGATTGTCACGGGTAAGACAACAAACATAAAGTAAAAAACTCAAGAACACATAACATCCTAGATTTCCTTCTCTTTTCCTTTCTTTCCCTTCTTCCCTCGATAACAAGCCATTAGAGTGCGATTGTTTCACCGAATGTTTGAAAATGAATTATAATCTTTTGGATGAATGAGAATCTGAAGGATTTGGAAACCGAAAGAATTTGAATATCTAACGCGTTTTGTTGACATGTAACATAATGAAGTTATTTGTTAATTTGTGTTTGTTTTTTAAAGTGTATCAAAGGAATTAGAATGTAAAGTATATAAATGACTGAACTATCATTTTTTGATTTTTTTTTTAAAATTCTTTCTATATTTATTAAAACGACTAAATAGTACCGTATACTAAAATCTTTTTATATGATTTTGTTAAACAAATCTTATAATATCAAACGATTAACCTAAATAATAATAAAAAATCAATACACGACTAAAAAGTATTAAACATATTTTAAATTATATTATCAAACGACTAACCTAAATAATAATAATAAATCATTATTCTTTCAATTTTCTAAAAGAATATAAAACATACACGACTACGTGTATAATTTATGATGTTAAATCAATCATTTTATTTGTTAGAAAGACAAGATAACGGGATGTAATATATATTATTTGGATTAATCTTAAGGAATGATAAATTTATTTAGTCATGGAATCATATATAAATCTATTCCATTGAATTTTCTACCAAAGACAATTTGAATGAAAATTCTCTTCCTATTTCGTCGAATTCCATTTTTAAAATCCATAAACCAAACAAGCTCTTAGTTCAACTTGTTTCCAATTTTGAATTTAAACATATTGTATTAAGTAGCAATATATTTTCACTTTATTTCCATTTGATCATTGAAGTTTAAAAATTGCTACTAAAACCACTATACTTTTTTAATTGCTTTGAATGGTTTCGACCGAAATGCTTGCGACATGTTAATCAAGTTGAATGATTATTGTAATGGTTTCCGAAAGTTGAATTATATTTATAATGACTTTTGATATTCAGTAACTTAATTTATTAACAGGGCTAATTGAAATGATATAATATAGTATCATCATTTATCATTCCACGTTACATATTTGACTGAAAAATTAATTTGACAAACTTATAACTTTTATCATGCAAAACTTCATATAAGTTCATTAGTTCGTTGTGAAAGATAGTTTACTAGGCTGCTCTTATCTAAAGAATCAATTGGGCTTGTAAGTTGTATGTCAAACAAACTGACAGACAATTTAGGGTTTAGCCGACCACAAATCGCATTGCTTCTCAGATTCAGAGTCCATTAGGCCCAGATTCCTCCTTCCATACAAAAACACGGGGGAAATAATGGGGTGGGGTTACACAATTTCAGTCCCCCACTTTGCAGTTCGAATTGCCCTTACTTTTCAAAGGGTTTTATTTTTGCCGGCGGAACAAAGAGGCGCTCCGGAGGTTTTCAATAGGATAGAAGTTCAATAACTGGCGTTTCTCTTTCACACCCACCGCCGGCGTTTCTCTGTCACTCCCATCACCGGTAAAGTTTTTCTTCATATTTCATTTGTCTTCTTATGCTGAAAAGAGTATTTATCTCAGATCTCGTGCGTTTTTAATGAACTTATTGACGGGATCCTAGTCTTATACGGCCGTTGACGCGAGAAACTAGGCCACTTTGTGCCGGATTTTTTTCTCCTTATCTTATTCATTGATTTTAGTTTAATCTTCAGATAACAGCGAGTCATACGATATGGCTAAATTCATACGATAATTAATTTACGCATTACATCGATAGAGTACTCCATCTATATATCAGTAATTTTAGATAAAATGAAATTTATGGTAAAGGTGTCAGAGGTTACAGTAAGGTCTTGTCATTTAGCTACTTCGCTAGTGCTTTTGCTTTACTTTACAGGTTAGGGTGATTGATTTGTTTCATCCGATAATTTCTACACCTGAATCGTGTAGGATTAAACACGAAGCTAAGATCTAAAAATTTCCTGTATCGCGTCATTGCAGATTAGTTTGATATGGAGTCTGCTGCACCAAATCACTTGCGCTCAATCAAACTATGGCCTCCAAGCCATGGCACCCGCCTTGTCCTTGTGCAACGTATAGTAAAAAACCTCACAACTCCGTCTATTCTATCTAGAAAATACGGTATTTTAAGCAAAGAAGAAGCAGAAGAAGAGGCAAAGCAAATAGAGTCTACAGCTTTTGCCACTGCAAACCAACACTTTGAAAAAGAGCCAGATGGTGATGGAGGATCTGCTGTACAAACTTATGCTAAAGAATCCAGTAAACTCATGGTGGAAGCTGTCAAAAGAGGCCCTAAACCAAAAACAGATGAAGAACCTGAACCAATATCAGATTCAATCACACCACACCATGAAATCTTCTTTGACATTTCTGGAGGAAAGCGAGCCTTCATTGAGTCTGATGAAGCTCGTGAACTTCTTAAACCGTTGTCTGAACCTGGAAACAAATACACAAAGATTTGTTTCAGCAATAGGAGTTTCGGGTTGGATGCGGCCCGTATTGCGGGACCCATTTTGTCATCTCTCAAAGAACAGTTGACTGAAGTTGACTTATCCGATTTTATCGCCGGGAGGCCGGAAGCTGAAGCTCTTGAAGTTATGTCCATGTTTTCAGAATCCCTTGAAGGGTCAAATCTCAGGTATTTAAATCTCTCAAATAATGCATTGGGTGAAAAAGGTGTAAGGGCATTTGAAAAGCTTTTAGCTTCACAAAGTAATCTTGAAGAGTTGTATTTGATGAATGATGGTATCTCAGAGGAAGCTGCAAAGGCAGTATGTGAATTAATTCCATCAACAAATAAACTCAAAATCCTTCATTTTCATAACAACATGACTGGGGACGAAGGGGCGATTGCTATTTCCGGACTCGTGAGGGAATCACCGATTCTGGAGGACTTCCGGTGTTCCTCTACACGGGTTGATTCCGAAGGTGGGGTTGAGTTGGCTGAAGCACTCGGGACTTGTCCCAATCTGAAAAAGATTGATCTTCGTGACAATATGTTCGGAATCGAAGCCGGAATCGCATTAAGCAAATCCATTCCCGTGTTTGCTAATCTCACCGAGGTGTATTTTAGTTACTTGAATTTAGAGGACGAGGGAGCTTTGGCTCTCGTGAATGCTCTCAAGGATTCCGATTCCCCTCTTGAAGTTCTTGAGATGGCCGGAAACGACATTACGTCGGAATCGGCTTCGGCTTTGGCAGCTTTGATAACCGCAAAGAAAACTAGTTTGGTTAAGTTGGTTTTATCCGAGAATGAACTGAAGGATGAAGGCGCGATAGTGATTGGGAATTGTCTTAAAGAAGAGTTTGGAGGGTTGACCGAAGTTGACTTGAGCACGAACGGAATCAGAACGGTTGGAGCTAGGGTTTTGTCTCAGGCTGTTGTGGGTAAACCAGGGTTTAAATTACTGAACATTAACGGTAACTTTTTGTCAGATGAAGGGGTTGATAATGTGAAAGAGATATTCAAGAATTGTCCTAGTGTTCTTGGTCCATTGGACGAAAATGACCCTGAAGGAGAAGAATATGATGATGAAGAAGATGTTGTTGATGATGAAGATGCATTGGGGCGGAAGCTTAAGGATCTTGAAATCAAGCAGGAAGAGTAGATTAATATGAGAAGATGGATTCGATATATTGATAATCTAATTTAGAATCAGGATGAATCATGTGTTTTCTATCTATATTTAAACTTCTGGTACTTGTATTATTACAACTTAATGACTTGGTGCTTTTTAATTTAAAATTTTGTTTTTGATATGAAATTTGTCACACCAAAAAAGCACATGTTATTCGATGACACAAAACAAACAACTTTTACCACAAATACACTTATTAACACCATGGAACATTAGGCAAAAAACAATGCATTTATAAGAAATTGGAACAGAAAACTCAGAGAAATGTGCGGTTTGATTTATCAGACCGGAACCGGCACTTTTAGGGATTCTAATATCTTATCATCGATGTCAAATTTCATCGTCTTCTTGTCTCTCCCAATCTTCACATATTCTTCAAATCTCTCTTTCAAATCCTCTGGTAAATTCGTGCTACTTTCCCACCCTAGAATGTCCTTCGCAGCCCTTGGTTCCGCATAGAAATGCTGCAAATTCACAACAAACTTCATAATCTGTACCTTGTGCAACAAAAACAGTACTCTTCTTAGTTTCTTACCATATTACGAAAAGGAAAAGCTTTCTTGGCATCACTCCCAATGGATTTTGGATCGTAGTGCACAATCTCAACCGGCAAACCTGCTGCTTTAGCACATAGTTTAGCCATTCCGTCCAGTGTTACGGCCCGATCGCTAACACAATTGAAGATATTCCCGCTTGCTGCTGTTGGATTCTCGACTGCTTTTGTTAACATAGACGATAAATCCCTAACGTGTGAGATGTTCGTTAGCTGCATTCCGGACCCTGGAATCGGAACCGGCCTGCCCCTTACAATACCTGATTTAGATTAGGTTTAGTCATCGGAACCGGAATTGAACGATAATGTAGGTAAAAAAGACTTACGATCAAAGAACCACTCTTCACAGTCTTTGTTGTTGCCGGAGCCAATCATGTATTGCGGGCGAAAGCTTGCCCAGTTTTCAAAAGCCTCCGAGAGGTATTTCTCTACGAGAACGTGACCGGCATCGGCTTTCACCGCATCCTGTGATTGTCATCAAACCGTTATACTAAACACTTGGGACCGATACAAATAGGTCAAAATTGCAATTTTTTGCCCTATTGTTCTCTTATTGGTTTTTGTGCTTTGCATTTGAACAACATTATATGCAGTTTTTTTTCTAAGATCGAGGATGAGTACCCCTTCGACATGTGGTGGCTCTTCGGTTTGCTTATAAATTCCAGCACTGCTAATGAACAAAAACTGTCCCACGCCTGCACTCTTAGCCCAATCTGCCACTGGCCTGCAAGTAATCAATATTCCATGATCATTGGATTCCAGTGCAGACTCTATAGAATCGAATTTGATTGGTTGTATGTTTTGAGCTCGTATTTATACTCAAACTCGATATATATATGGTTCGGCTTAATTGACTTTGAGCTTGAATTATTTGATAAAAAGTTGACCGGTTTGTGTGTGAAAAATGAAAATCAGTATGTTTCCATACGCAAAACAAACCTCACAGCATCCAAATCTTTGCCATTGTTATCCAAAACAACATCAAATGTCAATCCCTCCAACACTGTCCCAATAGCACCTACATCACCCCATACTGTCTTACCCCCACCATCCACGATTTCCTGCAAAATAACCACAATTTAGTTTGAGAAAAAAAAAAAGATGAAGTTTTATGCTAAAATGTTGAATTTAATTTAATTAAACGCAAGGGTATAGAATTAACAGAGAATCTGGTGAATGGAGTCTTCTTCATCTTGTCAGAGCTCTCATCACCAACGGTAAGAATGGTAACATCATGTCCAGAACTCAAGAGTTGCTTAGCAAAATAGAATCCAATGACAGCATGGCCACCACTGTTTGTGTTAACAATCGCAACTTTCTTCTTCTCTGAAGCAATAGCCTTGACTGTAAATGAGGACAGAGAGGGTTTTTTTCTTGAAGATGATGAGAGGTACAGAGGAGAGAGAGAGATGGAGGAAGATAGGGAGGAAGAGGAGGAGGAGGCGGTGGAAAGAGAGAGGTAGGGGAGAGAGGGAGAGAGAGAAGGGCGAGAGAGATTGGAGAAGACGAGAGAGGATGAAAGAAGAGCGGCCATTGTTACTCGCACTTCTTCACAACCAGCAGTTTTTGATCTTAATATACAACAGAACGGAAGAGAGAGAAAGTCATAACGATATCAAGATTTTTCTTTTTCTTTTTTATTCATATGTAATAAATTAATTATATATTTGTTTTTTGACAAAATTACGCGATTGGTCCATATGGTTTGTCAAAAGTTGTTGGTTGAGTACAACTATGAAAACGGTTAAAGATGAGCATCGGGCGAGTTTTTCAGGTTATTCGTTTGGGTTAAGCGGTTTGTGATTGGTAACCAAACCGACCGATAACTGAACCATATATTTTCCGATTTTGTCGGCTTACAATTTACTCTGGTTTGGTTTACACAGTTTTGGTTTCGGTCACCTGATTAACAAAAAGCCCAATTTCGTAGCTCATTTATGTTGCTCAATCTCGTAGCCCATATAGGTTGGGAATTGATTGGGTCGTTCGATTTGCATTGTGAACAAATAGGAGCTGTACTTTGAAGCCCAAATAATACAATATGTTTTCTCAATCTCAGTATGTCGCATGTTAAGGTCTCAATCTCAGTCCTCAGATATCATAATAAAGTACTTCTGCTTCTAACTCCTGAGTATTCGACACAAGATGCAATACTCGTATTTGTATTGATGTACAAGGACTGAAGGAAAGTAGGAATTTGAGACACAAAGAGTTGGACATGAACATTAGCAACAAGCAAATTGTTGTCGAAATGATTAAGAACTATGCATTTAATTCTCTTATGATTTGTCTATGGTTTGAATAAGTTATTGCTACTCAGTCACTGATGTGAAACAATATTTCTTTTCATGCTTTGTATAGAGACGACAGTTGATACCACCCCGAACACCACAATATAATTGTGTAGCCAATAGGGGGAACCATCCATTTTTAGATATGGTTTAGTCCATGACGAGTCATCCTATGCTTTCGATTAGTTTATTTGATTATGCGTTGGAGACAGCTACGAAAATCTTAAACCTTGTACCAACAAATGAGGTTTCCAAAACACCATCTGGAAAATGAAATACGAAGTTTCCATCACCAGCATATTTATTACAAATAAGACGTTTGTGGCCAAACTCTAAAATCAACTTATGAAAATGTGGTCACAAGTCACTTATGAAAATAAGAAGTTTCCAAATAAGAAGTTTGTGGCCAAACTCTAAAATAAGAACTTTCCATCACTAGCAGACTTATTACAAATAATAAGTTTCCATAGCTATTTATTACAAATAAGATGTTTGTGGCCAAACTCTACAATCAACTTATGATGTGTTTTGGAAACCACATTTATCTAACAAATGTGGTCACAAGTCACTTAAGTTTAGCAATTCTCTAACTTAGTATCATTCTCTAACTTGTTTCCAATAATCATAATAATCATTTTCAACATGAATTAATGACTTTAAGTCATTCCAATCCATTCCTAATGATGATTCCAATATGTTGTTACATGATTTCAACCTCAAATTATATTAAGACATTAAGATTCAATCATGACAATTACGAGCTCAATACCTACATATTTTACTTCCATATCACTCCATTACTTGCTTGTTTCCTTTCATGAACATATTTCATTAATTTAAATCTTTTGTGACCAATTCTTAAAAACCAAATTCATTTCATTCTAATGGTGGATTCTATTGGAATCACCAACTGAGCTCATTATCATACATGAAATCATTGATATCACACTCAAAATATCACTTCAACATGATCACTACAAATCAACCTAATTGAAATATTGATTTACTTTTAAATTCATGTTCTAGAGTTTGTGTACAAATTTCTATTGCTACAGTACAAGTAATCATCAATATAGGGTTCAAACTTCCTTAATTCACCATTATAAGTGAAATCAACCATCTCAATCAAGAAATGATGATGCATTGATGATTCCTCAAGGGTTCTAGCATAAAAAATGTACACCTAATGAAGATTAAGCTTAAAATTTGAATTTGGAGTCCATCTCCAAAACCTAACTCAAATTTGAGAGAAATTAAAGAGAGATTACTTACATATTTTGCTTCCATATCACTCCATTACTTGCTTGTTTCCTTCATAAATATATTTCGTTTATTCAAATCAGTTTTGTGACTAATTCTTAAAAACCAATTCATTTCATTCCAATAGTGGATTTTAATAGAATCACCAACTGAGCTCATAATCATACATGAAATCATTGATATCACATACAAAATTTCACTTTAACATGATCATTACAAGTCCACCTAATTGAAATATTGATTTACTCTTAACTTCATGTTCTAGAGTTTGTGTACAAATTTCTATACCTAGAGTAAAAGTAATCATCAATCTAGTGTTCAAACTTCCTTAATTCACCATCATAGGTGAAATCAACCATCTCAATGAAGAAATGATGATACATTGATGATTCCCCAAGGGTTCTAGCATAAAAATGTACACATAATGAAGATTGAGCTTAAAATTCGAATTAGAGTCCATCTCCAAAACCTAACTCAAATTTGAGAGAAATTAGGGAGAGATTATACCACCAATGCTTTCATAAGCTTCTCCTAACTTCACTTCCTCATTCTCCTTCTAATTCTCACTTGAATCTATCTAATTTCTTCAAATCTCCATGAAAATGCTCTTAAGATTCTAAGATACATTATGCTCAAATGAGTAGGAAAACTCTCAAATCCCCAACTTAACATACTTTTAGATTATAGAGTTTGGCCACAAAAGTCTTAAGTTTAGCAATATGATCACCATCCACCACTATTATAACTTGACCTAATAATTTTCACATCAAGTCCCTCCCCACCATTTATCTAACAAATGTGGTCACAGGTCACTTACGCAACTCTTTTCATGATACATTTAAATCTACAAAATTAGATCACAAGTCACGAGTCAAACTGCCATATTTATTACAAATAAGAAGTCTTTGGAAAATTTCATTATTATTTATTTAGTTGGTAAAGTTTGTTGTGATTGGTCTAGCTTTTTTTTTAATTCTCATATCACATAGAAATCTGTATATTCTCTGCTCCAATAAGAATTCAGACAACCTTTTGAAAATTAAAACTACAATTAACAAATTAATTTACACTTCCTTTTGCTATATTAAAAGATGTTACAAAACAAAAACCGATGAATATTACGGTACTAATAAAAAATCTCCGGCCACCGGCTTCCGTTATACATCGTCCAACCCAGCAAAATCTACGGCCACCATAACAATATGTGATCAGAGAGAGAGTGTGTGTGTGAGAGAAAGGTAGTGAGAGAGAGAGACATGTGATAAAGATGGCGGTGGCGAGAGAGTTGTGATGACCTATGGCCGGCGATGAAGGCTGACGAGAGCTTCAGAGAAACAGCCTATGAGGTGGTGAGCAACATTAGAGCAACAACCCGTGAGACCGAGAGAGAAATGTCGAGATCTTGAAGGATGACTTTGAAAGGTTTTCTGCAACCATGAACTAAATAACCTAAGTTCACATGCAACCTATAAGGATCTATGTTTTCTTCTAATTGAACATATAACAAAAACCTAAAGGCCATAAGAAAATTGACTAAAAGAATAAAAATTAGAAAACCAACCTTTTATAATTTTCTGGAAGCTGAGCAGCAAAAGTATCCTGCCTCAAATGAGATCACACCCAAGCCGAGAGGATTATGGATCGAAATTCCAGAGAGAAACAATAGAATGAGCGACTGATAATGAGGTCTAGGGGTCCCTATTTATAGGGAGCCAAAAGGTCAAGCTAGAAACCCTAGCCGCAGCCCATTTTCCGGATTATGTGTACGCGCGCCGCGGCCTTTACATTGGCGCGCCGCGCGCCCCAATTCAAATGTCGAATTCGTACGGATATGTACGCGCGTCGCGGCCTTTACATTTGCGCGCCGCACGCCGCAATTCAACTATTGAATTCCTGCGGATATGTACGCGCGTCGCAGCCTTTACATTTGCGCGCCGCGCGCCGCAATTCAACTATTGAATTCGTACGACTTTAATCCCTGACCTCCTGATTAATCCAATTAATGTCACAGAAATTAATCCAATTAATTTCTAATTAATTATTAATCAAATAATATTATTTCTAATTAATATATTATCTTCATAATATATTAACAAACAATATCTTGATTTATTAGTCATATAATAAATCAACCCTTTCTCTCTACTTAACTTTCCAACAACCTCCAGCCATGAGGGCAACCCAAATGGACTATGCTACTATTAATTAGGTAAATCTTAATTATTAGTCATGGCTTAGACACCTAATCCAACAGTCTCCCACTTGGATAAGTCTATGACTATAATTACCAATTTAACCTCTAATTAACCAGCACTTTTAGCTTCCAAGAAACTACTGCCAAACTCTGATCTAATCAGTTTTGTCCATAGATAAGTGATCAGATGATCCTCCGTCCAACAAGATATTTTCAGACTCAAGACATGGATAAAATCAATCTGGTCTGATTCACTGTTCCTCGATTTCCGATTTGCATATGACTCTTAGACTACCAATTTAGTCCCGGTTGGCCAACCATTTTAGTCAACTTCAAAATCATCGAGAGGCCTACAGATATCTGTTTCCCGTTAGGGTCAAGGGACGAATAAACTTCGACTCATATACTTATGTCTTTTACCAGACAAATCACTCACAACAATATGTTTTATAACACCGAGTTACCGATGCGTTTTCGTATTATCAATGAACAACCGTCTTGGTAATTCATAACTCATATGTCTTAGTTTAAAGATCAAAAGATATTATCGTCTCAATATTGCTCGTGATGTAATCCATGAAGCAATCCATTGAGCGCGGGTTTATCCAATACTCAAATCTCCATTTCCAAGTACTCACGAATGGTGCAGCAATCCAATTGCAATGTCTAACTCCTTAGACAATCTATTACCAATTCATGACAGTCTTACTTCACACTTACTCCCAAAAGTGTAATCGACTGTGGATATTTGAATAATCCAATTATTCAGGAAGTAAAACATGCAAAATGAAACACAATGATAAAGTATTGACAAAAATAGTAAACCATTACTCATTAATAAAACTCTATTATTAAATCACAAGAGTCAAATACAATACATTGTTACAAGTTTCGAAACCTATCTAATTTACATAAACTTTATATCATCTCTTAATCCAATGCTCCTAGCATGCTGATTGTGCTTAATCCTACTCAAAGCCTTTGTTAAGGGATCTGCAGGATTATCTTCCGATGATACCCTCTTTACCACGAGGTGACCTTCTTCTACCTTATGCCTTATATAGTGGTACTTTCTGTCGATATGCCTGGACTTTCCATGGTCTCGCGGTTCCTTTGTCAAGGCGACCGCACCTTCGTTATCGCATAACAGTTCCACGGGCTCCTGAATACTCGGGACTACTCCAAGGTCACCGATGAAGTTCTTCAGCCAAGCCGCTTCCTTTGACGCTTCACTTGCTGCTATATACTCTGATTCACAAGTAGAATCAGCCACCGTATCTTGCTTGGAACTTTTCCAAGTTACTGCTCCTCCGTTCAGAAGGAATACCCAGCCAGACTGAGACCGACCACTGTCTCTATCCGTCTGAAAACTGGCATCCGTATATCCTTCAACTCTCAATGTATCACTGCCTCCAAGGACCAACACCATGTCCTTTGTCCTTCGCAGATACTTGAGTATATTCTTTATAGCTATCCAATGCGCCCTTCCAGGGTTACCCTGGTACCGACTGACCATGCTCAAGGCAAAGGCCACGTCAGGGCGAGTACACGTCATAGCGTACATGATCGACCCCACAGCCGAAGCGTAAGGTACCCGACTCATTTCAGCTATTTCTTCGTCTGTACTCGGACTTTGAGTCTTGCTCAATTTTGCATTACTTTGGATAGGTAGCTCTCCCTTCTTGGAATTTTCCATACTAAACCTTTTCAGTACCTTTTCCAAGTATGTACCCTGACTAAGTCCAATTAGCCTTTTCTTCCTATCTCTCAATATTCTAATCCCAAGAATATAGGCAGCCTCTCCTAAGTCTTTCATGGCGAAACATTTCCCAAGCCAAGCCTTAACATCTTGCAGGGTTGGAATATCGTTTCCCATGAGCAGTATGTCATCGACATACAGTACCAGAAAGGTGACTATACTCCCACTAGCCTTGACATATACACAGGACTCATCCTCGCTCCTAGAGAAACCAAACTCTTTGACTTTCTCATGGAAACAAAGATTCCAGCTGCGAGAAGCTTGCTTCAATCCGTAGATTGATCTCTCAAGCTTACACACCTTATTAGGATACTTTGCATCGACAAAACCCTCTGGCTGATTCATATAAACATCTTCAGTCAACTTTCCATTAAGGAAAGCGGTTTTGACGTCCATCTGCCAAATTTCATAGTCATGAAATGCAGCTATGGCCAGCATAATCCTAATAGACTTTATCTTGGCTACTGGTGAGAAGGTCTCGTCATAGTCAACCCCTGGGGTTTGAGTAAAGCCCTTCGCAACCAGTCTTGCCTTGAAAGTGTGTACTTTTCCGTCCATGTCGGTCTTTTTCTTGAAGATCCATTTGCACCCGACTGTCTTTCGACCCGGTACGTTGTCAACCAAGTTCCAAACTTGATTGTCATACATGGACTTGATCTCGCTATCCATGGCCTCTTTCCACTTGGCAGACTCAGGGCCCGCCACTCCTTCCTGGTAGTTAGCTGGTTCATCCAAATTTATCAGTGTCCTATCACTGACAAACGTGTCCCCATCCGAAGTTATATGGAAACCATAAAACTCGGGTGGCATGCTAACCCTACCGGAACGCCTAAGAGGTAAGGATACATCTGTCGGACCAACAGGAACTTCTTCCTCATGTTGGTTGCTAGTTTCTCCTAAGGTTGCGTCATCTGATGACTCTTGAATTTCTTCCAGATCAATGGTACTCCCACTGTCCTCTTTGAATATGAGCTCTCTCTCTCGAAAGACCGCTCGTCTAGCTACAAAGACCACGTCCTCGCTCGGTCTGTAGAATAGATATCCAAATGACTGTTTGGGATAACCAAGGAAGAAACACCTTTCGCTTCTGTCTGCGAGTTTGTCTTGAGTCTCTCGTCGATCGAAAGCCTCACAACCCCAGACCTTGATATGTGCCAACGAGGGAACTTTCCCCGTCCACATCTCATGGGGTGTTTTAGCAACCTTCTTAGTTGGGACAAGATTGAAGATATGAGCGGCAGTCTCTAAGGCATACCCCCAGAAGTGAATAGGAAGTGAAGCTCGACTCATCATGGAACGAACCATGTCCAACAGGGTTCGGTTGCGCCTCTCTGCAACACCATTCAACTGTGGTGTCCTGGGAGGTGTCAACTGCGAAACTATTCCGCATTCCTTCAGATAGTCTAGGAACTCGATACTTAGATACTCTCCGCCTCTGTCGGACCTGAGCATCTTTATTTTCCTGCCTAATTGATTCTCTAATTCGTTCTTAAACTCTTTGAACTTTTCAAAGGTGTCTGACTTGTGCTTGATCAAGTAGATATAACCGTATCTACTAAATTCGTCGGTAAAGGTCACGTAGAACCGCGTGCCATCCTTTGTGGTTGATCTGAATGGACCACACACATCCGTGTGAATGATGTCCAACAGACCCTCACCTCTTTCAAAAGACCCTTTGAAAGGTGATTTAGTCATCTTGCCCAACAGACAAGATTCGCATACATCATCCGACCTGAGGTCGAATGATTCCAACACTCCATCCTTTTGGAGTTGGGCGATGCGTTTCTTGCTGATGTGCCCGAGCCGACTATGCCACAGACATGCTTTTTCCATATCACTAGTAGAATCAATATAATTTACACTATGTCCTAGATTGTCAACACATTTCACAGTTTCATACACACCATCACAAGGATAAGCAGTGAAATTCAAAATACCATTTTTGAAAACAGAAATAGATCCAATATTATTATCAAAAGAAAAATGAAATCCTTGTCTGAATAATGCGTGAAATGAAATAATATTTCTTGCCATTTCTGGCGAATAGCAACAATCTAATAAATCTATACAAACTTCACTACTAAGCACTAAACTATAAACGCCAATCTTGGTAACAGGGGACGATCTCCTATTGCCCATGATTAGGTTCAGTCTACCGTGCTCCACCTCCCTGCTTTCCTTTAGGCCCTGCAGATCAGAACAAATGTGAAAACCACATCCTGTATCAAGGACCCAAGAATTAGAAGATGGTGAGTTTTTAGAGATAGTGTATATACCTGCTGTCGATGGCTTTACTTTCCCATCCTTGACATCCTGCAAGTATTTGGGGCAGCTTCTCTTCCAATGACCCTTTTCTTTGCAGTAGAAACAGTTGGCTTCATCGGGGTTGGCCACACAAGGAATGTGGGAAGTCTTGGTTCTCGAGCCATTACTGGATGACCCGACCTGAACCTTTTCCCTCCAATTTTGCTTAGGAGGTCCCTTCCTTTTCTTTCCTTTGCCACTTCCAATGGCTAGGACGGGCTGATTAACCGAGGGTACACTTTTACCCTTCATCCCGTCCTCAGCAACTCGTAGCATGCGATGCAACTCAGTCAGTTTAGCCTGATTGTTGTTCAAATGATAAGCCAGCCTGAACTGGTCATAAGAACTCGGTAGGGAGTTAAGCACTATGTCAACGGCCAACTCCTCCGGTACAGGCATCGCAAGCTTTCTAAGCCGCTCCACGTAACCTTGCATTCTTTGCACATGGGCACAGATGGACTCTCCATCTTTAGGTTTGCTGTTCGTGAAGTCCTTGACCACCTCGCACCTTTCGATGCGCTCTTGCTTGCGGAACTTTTCCGCAAGCTCCTTGTGCATCTCAAAGGGCCAGTAGTCTTCGTATATTCTCTGCAATTCTGGGTTCATTGTGGCGATCATGATGCAGGCCACTTTGGTTGCATCATCAGTATGTTTTTGGTACAAGGCGATATCCTCGGGAGTAGCAGTTTCAGGGTCAATATCAACAAGATCGGTCTCGAGAACATACTCTTTGTTCTCGTACCTCAGAGCCATCTTGATATTTCTAATCCAGTCATTGTAGTTTGTCCCGTTCAGTTGAACCTTGGAACATAATGAGAGGATTGAGGGAACACTGGAGTTTGAGTGGGGAGCGGATTGATCAGCAGAAGACATCTATAAAAGAAGGTAAGTTAATTAGATACTTGTCGGTCCTTATAATAACCCAATATAAAATAAGGCTAGGATCCAACTATAACAATTTGCAACATAGAAGAGGGATGCCGTAATCTATAAGCAAATTTTATAAAGGTAGGCGAATGACGATTCAGCCAATTCCACCGCGGAAAAATAATCTTATTATAAATGGAATTCCTAGTTTTCTTTGAGATTTATTGAACTGTTCAATAGCATGTTTAATCTCGGATATGCCCTACCGTTTGTGACTGGGATGCCGAGGATCACAAACCGGGTGTGAATAACCATGCAAATTAGCTTGGTACTCTCGGGGTCCATTATCATCTCAAATTGATGTGCCGGTTAACCACACACGCTCCATCAACAATGATAACACCCGAGACACCCATTGCCACTCTTTATGAACCCCCATTGGTGTGCCGGTAAACCACACACGCTCCACCAACGTTTCATAAAGTGCAATGTGCAATTTCATGGGGTAGCACCAAATTCACATTTTTTTCTAAAGTAACTAGATTGGGATTTTATAAATGGTTCTAGTACTTTGATCATTATACTTTTAATGATTAAGTGGTCCTATCAAAACTGTTCGGCTAACGACCCTCCACTGATCAGGCGAGCGGTGGGCGAGAGTGATCACCCATTAGGCTGCCATTTTATAGGCAGCCTCCTTATACCCACTTTATAGATCAGCTTCGTGAATGAGGCCTACTATTGAATTGACTGACCAATTTTATCTTATACATATAGTATTAACAATTAATAACATATATAAGATGTATTTTAAAACTCTTTAAAATATTCCAGGTTTATCTTTTAATTTTACCAATTTAACTATTAAATTTAAAATTAAATTAAACCTTTAAAACTTGATTTAATTATCTTTTAATTAACAATTAATTAAATTAATTCAAGGAAGATAGGTTTATCCAAATTAATCAAATTAATTAAAACCTATCCTAAACCCCTTAGATTTCGAATTCAGATAATGGGGTTTAAGGTTATCCATTTTAATTAACAAATAAAGTTACCAAAAATAGAAAACCTCCTAAAACCCTAATAGCATAATTTCGAAAATATCAAGGGGCCGGATTAGGGTTTCCAAAACCCTAATCCAAAAGTCGATCCATATGAAATTAGGGTTTATAAACTTTAAACCCCAATTTAAGGAAAACCAGTTATAACCATTCAATAAGAAAACAAGACAGGCTCTGATACCACTGAAAGGTTTTCTGCAACCATGAACTAAATAACCTAAGTTCACATGCAACCTATAAGGATCTATGTTTTCTTCTAATTGAACATATAACAAAAACCTAAAGGCCATAAGAAAATTGACTAAAAGAATAAAAATTAGAAAACCAACCTTTTATAATTTTCTGGAAGTTGAGCAGCAAAAGTATCCTGCCTCAAATGAGATCACACCCAAGCCGAGAGGATTATGGATCGAAATTCCAGAGAGAAACAATAGAATGAGCGACTGATAATGAGGTCTAGGGGTCCCTATTTATAGGGAGCCAAAAGGTCAAGCTAGAAACCCTAGCCGCAGCCCATTTTCCGGATTATGTGTACGCGCGCCGCGGCCTTTACATTGGCGCGCCGCGCGCCCCAATTCAAATGTCGAATTCGTACGGATATGTACGCGCGTCGCGGCCTTTACATTTGCGCGCCGCGCGCCGCAATTCAACTATTGAACTCCTGCGGATATGTACGCGCGTCGCAGCCTTTACATTTGCGCGCCGCGCGCCGCAATTCAACTATTGAATTCGTACGACTTTAATCCCTGACCTCCTGATTAATCCAATTAATGTCACAGAAATTAATCCAATTAATTTCTAATTAATTATTAATCAAATAATATTATTTCTAATTAATATATTATCTTCATAATATATTAACAAACAATATCTTGATTTATTAGTCATATAATAAATCAACCCTTTCTCTCTACTTAACTTTCCAACAACCTCCAGCCATGAGGGCAACCCAAATGGACTATGCTACTATTAATTAGGTAAATCTTAATTATTAGTCATGGCTTAGACACCTAATCCAACAGACTTGTGGCCGACGGTGAAGTTCCTGTGGCCGACAGTGAAGTTGAGACGTCGACAAAGAGAAAAAGACGGATAGAAAGAAGATGCGGCCAATGTTTCAAATAAAGCTAGGGCTACACTTAATAAAGGCTTAGGGTATTAAAAAGAAATGGTCCATTAGACCGAGGGGTGTGCCACACGCGGCTGAAGGCGCGTTCTCCACATCAGCAGAAGGACGCGGCAAACACCGCCCCCCCCCCCCCCCCCCCCCCGCATCCTCGAAGCCTGGCGTCTAGGCGTTGTCATCCTGTGAACGCGTGAAGACAGCCAAAAGTTTGAAAATTATAACCGTTGCACACTTTTACTAGCCGTTGGAAATTATTAAAAAAAATTAATTTTTTTTACCAACTATAAATACTCCCTCCGTCCCAAAATGATAGTCCATGTTTCCTTTTTAGTTTGTCCCAAAATGTTAGTCCTTTTCTAAATATAAATGATATCTTTACAAAAATACCCCTAACTGTAATTGTAAGAGCCAACACATCTAGTGCCGACATTAAATGCAAAGAAAGGGTAAAACAGTCATTTTGTGGGAAAAAGTAAGATGCATTTAATGTTTTCTTAATATGTGTGTTTTTTGTCTATGGACTATCATTTTGGGACGGAGGGAGTATAAACCACATTCCATTCATTTTTACACACATTTATCAACTTTTTACACACATACAAACACACATATTACACACATATCATATTTTGAAATTATGGATAACGATCCGAACAACCCCCCGTCAAATCCAAACACGCCCCGCGGCGAATACAACTTCAACTTTTCCCCGAATTACACTTTTACGAGTATACTTTCGGGTTCGTCCCAACAACCGCAATACCCGTTTCCATATCCACCACCGAACCAATATCAATACCCGCCACAACCTTACCCGTACGCACCCTTCCAACAACCTTTTCTATCACAATCGCCACCACTTCCATCTCCACCGCCACAAGCGTCACCCGAAGAGGTCGTGATGGAAACATAAGCCCCTGCGTCTTCCTTCAAAAAGAAAAAGAAAAATAATAGTCAAAGGAACAAAACGTGAAACGCGCAAGAGGCGAAGGTTCCGTGGACGACCAACGAAGAGGTTCAAGTGGTCAAATCGTGGCTCGCTATTTCCATGGATTCGGGAAAAGGAAATAGCCAAACTTCCACATCGTTGTGGGAACGCATTTTAAACCACTATCACGAGGCGATGGGTCGTGGGGCATACCGCAACAACGACGGTATTACGGGAAAGTGGCGAAAACTTCGTGTCGAATGCACCGAGTTCAACGGCCTTTACAACAATTTGGCGAACATGCGAAGAAGTGGCGATAACGATTTTGGGATTTTCACAACGGCAATGGAACAATATGCGCGAGTTGTCAGGAAACCGTTTAAACATATGCGAAGTTGGGAGTTGATGTGTACCGGTCCTAAATAGCTACTAACTCCCGATTCCCCTCGCTCGAGCTCGGGTTTAAAACGTGGGAGGACTCCGGATGACGACCTTTCCGACGCTCGAGACCCGATCGACCTCGATGACGACACCGGACCACAACCCGAGATGCCTCCACCTAGACGCCCCATCAGCCGCGGCCGAGCGAAAAGAGCAAGCCGAGATGCCTCCGGCTCGTCTTCGAAAGACGATGTCGAGGAAAAGGTCGACCGGCTCGTTGAACAATTCTACCGCCACAACGAAATTGCGGAATCGCGGTTGGATTACGTGTTGTTTAGCCGATCCGGGACCGAAGAGGACCTCGAGGCGATCCGATTGATGACAGAAAAAGCACGCAAGAAATATTTTAACAATTAGTTTTTTTTAAAAAAATTAGGAATTGTCGTTTTTTATGTTTTTTTAAATTTAGGAATTGTCGTTTTTTTTTAATTTCATGCAATGTCGTTTTTTTTATTTTTAATTTTATGTAATGTCTTTTATTTTTAATTTGAATATTGTGGGTTTTATTTAATTTTTAATGTTTGGTTTTTAATTAAAAAAACGTAAAATAAAAATGTGACGTGGAAATTAAAAGGGTAGTCATGGGAGTCTTGCACACCCTAGTGGAAGCCTTGGGAATCTTGGTGACATGGCGATGACGTGGCGGGAGTCTTGGGTTGTCATGGGAGTCTTGCACACCTTTCAGCCTTAGGGTTTTTAAAAGATTATGATTTTTAAACTTTTATTTTAAAACAATTGTTTCTATAAAAATATTTTCATTAAATAAATCTAATATAATTTTTTTAAACAGATTTAAAAACATGACTATTTTATTAAATTGATTTAAATCTATTTTATTTATCATGTTTTATTTTATAAAATTTTAAAATAAAAGAATTATAGGTTATTCAAATATTTAACAATATATGCTAATAATAAAAATAAAATTATCATTGATGAATAAAAAGTTAAACATAATTCATCGTTACTTGAAAATTATTTTATAATTATAGACGAAAAGATAAATCAATTATGTAATGATTAGAGGGTAAGCTTAAAAATTAAGAGGGGTATAATCACATGAACCCTTAAAATTACCCTTTTCCCTTGATAGATTGGAGTGTCCTAAAATCAACCAAAAAAGCCCTAATTTAAACCTGTCTCGATGATGTGAGAGACGCAAGATGAATAAAATCAAGGTGATCAGACGCAAGGTGATTTTGATGATACGCAAGGTGACAAAAATCAAGGTGATCAGACACAAGGTGATTTTGATGATATGCAAGCCGAAAATCAAGGTAACATTGCTTACTATAACATGCATCAATACATTAATTACATACAGAATCAATCAGACAATTCTGCAAGAAAATATAAATCTAGGTAACTGTGATTTGATAATGATTTATATATACATTGATAACTGTGATCTATTTATTAATTTGAATCGTATGCCGTTTTTCTGTGATATGATAATGATTTCTATATACAATATTGATAATTGTGATGATAAATGTGATCTGTTTATTAAGGGTGTTGTTAAGTACACCCTAGTCTATTATATTTTAGTCAAAAATAGTGTAATGATGTCAATTAGACATCAATAGTTTTAAGAGAGAATGTAAATGTATCAATGAGAACTAGTCAAAATTTGGACCAGGGTGTTTTTGCAAACTAGAGTGGAGTGTAGAAAAAAACTCTCATTTATTAATTTGAATCGTACGCCGTTTTTTCTGTTATATAATAATGATTTCTATATGCACTGATAACTATGATCCATTTATTAATTTGAATCGTACGTCGTTCACTGTGTTACAAATATGTTATTGAAGTTATAAATAAATGGGAGAAGCATTATATACAAGATGATAATCGGAAACGCTTTTCCGTCATTGCAATAAAGAATACGCAAGGTCCACTAATACAAAGTATCTTATTTCGCATCTCGTTAAGAAACATAAAGATGAATTAAACTCGGAGCATGCAGCTACCGCTGAAACCAATCTCTTCTTCATTGAAAATGTCACGACCTTCCCTAAGAACACTTCGAATGCTTTAAGATCCACGAAGGGAGAGATCTTGAAGACTGTGCAAGATACAGCACATAAGGTGTCACTGTCTATATACTTTTGGGAGACGAGTGAAGAACTGTGTTATATTAGCATATCCGTTCATTTAATTGATAATAGTTGGAAATTGAAAATGTTGTTCTTGAAATTAAGGCACTGCCGTTTGCTTCAAACGGAGAAGAGATTTACGACAGCATTTTAAAGGTCGTGGGAACCTATAATCTCTCTAGGAAAATGACGTCAGATAGTGCGTTTCACGCGAGCTTCGAAAGGGAATCGGGTTAAAATTCCTGAATCGGGACGTGGCGGCTGACGGCCCCTTCTGTCAGCGATGCACTCCTAGCCTTAATTGGTCGGGTCGTGCCTCCAGCGCTGTTACTTTGAAGAAATTATAGTGCTCAAAGCAAGCCTACGCTGTGTATACATTAGCATGGGATAACATCATAGAATTTCGATCCTGTTACGTTGGCCTTCAGGATCGGAGAAATGATTAACAGGGACAGTCAGGGGCATTCGTATTTCATAGTCAGAGGTGAAATTCTTGGATTTATGAAAGACGAACAATTGCGAAAGTATTTGCCAATGATGTTTTCATTAATCAAGAATAAAAGTTGGGGGGATCGAAGACGATCCGATACCGTCCTAGTCTCAACCATGCCGACCAAGGATCTGCGGATGTTGCTTTTAGGACTCCGCTGGCACCTTATGAGAAATCAAAGTTTTTGGGTTCCAGGGGGAGTATGGTCGCAAGGCTGAAACTTAAAGGAATTGACGAAAAGGCACCATCAGGATTGGAGCCTGCGGCTTAATTTGACTCAACACGGGAAAACTTACCAGGTCCAGACATAGTAAGGATTGACAGACTGAGAGCTCTTTCTTGATTCTATGGGTGGTGGTGCATGGCGGTTCTTAATTGGTGGAGCGATTTGTCTGATTAATTTCGTTAACGGATGAGACCTCAGCCTGCTAACTAGCTATGTGGAGGTATCTATCAACGGTCAGCTTCTTAGAGGGACTATGGCCTTTCAGGCCACGGAAGTTTGAGGCAATAACAGGTCTGTGATGCCCTTAGATGTTCTAGGTCGCACGAGCGCTACACTGGTGTATTCAATGAGTATATAGCCTTGGCCGACAAGCCCAAGAAATCTTTGAAATTTCATCGTGATGGTGATAGATCATTGCAATTGTTGGTCTTCAACGAGGAATTCCTAGTAAGCATGAGTCATAAGCTTGCGTTGACTACGTCACTGCCCTTTGTACACACCGCCCGTCGCTCCTACAGATTGAATGGTTCGGTGAAATATTAGGATCGCGGCGACGTCGGGAGAATTCTACTGAACCTTATCATTTAGAGGAAGGAGAAGTCGTAACAAGGTTTCCGTAGGTGAATCTGCAGAAGGATCATTGTCGAACACTGCGAAGCAGAAGGACCCGTGAACATGTACCTATAACTAGTAATCGGAGGATGGGCCTTGTCCCTATCTCAGGCACCCTGTCGGCTTATGTTCGTGGTTGCCCCATTCCGGGTGCCATGAATTTTAAGTCGGCACCAAAACAAACCCCCGAACGGTATGTGCCAAGGAAAATAACAAATGAGAAGGATGTGTCCAACTTCATCCCGTTCGCAGTGTGCGTGTTGGTCGTGGCCTCCTTAGAATCACAAACGATTTTCGGCAACGGATATATCGGCTCACGCATCGATGAAGAACGTAGAAAAATGCGATACTTGGTGTGAATTGCAGAATCCCATGAACCATCGAGTTTTTGAACGCAAGTTGCGCCCAAAGCCATCCGGCCGAGGGCACGCCTGGGCGTCACGCATCGCGTGTCCCCTAACGATACATCCCTCAATCAGGACGCTTGGCATCGGGGCGGAGATTGGTCTCCTGTGCTTTTGGCGCGGTTGGCCTAAACTGGAGTCTCTTTCGGCGGACACACGACTAGTGGTGGTTGAAAAGACCCTCGTCTTGTGTCGTGCGTCATGAGCTGTGAGGAAGGCCCTTGATGAAGACCCCAACGTGTCGTCTTGAGACGATGCTTCGACCGCGGCTAGAGGTGGCAAACGGGTCGTGTCGTGTCAATTTTAAACGGGTCAGAAATCAATTACCCGAACTCGACACGTTTAATAAACGTGTTGGATTACATGACACGAACTCTACACGTTTAAATTTGTGTAACCCAACACGACACAGCTAACCCGTTTAATATATTTAACCTGTTTGACCCACTTAACCCAATTTAACTCGTTTATGTGAAAACCTTTGTCGTAAAAATCGAATATTTGGTGAAACTAGGTCCAAGTAGAACCAACTGCGACCTTTTAAAAGCCAATCATTAAAAGACTTAGAACAAATAAAGTTAAACCAATTAAAAATGGGTCTAAACCGTTTCTAGGATGAACCCTTCTTTCAAGGACCATCGAATTTGAACACCTTCTTAAAGAGAGGGGTAGACTATGTATAAGTGTAGATGCCCCTTCATTCTTCTTCAGAGCAGCGATGTGGGATATGTTTCCCCACCAAAAACACGGCCCAGCATGTATTCCTCTAGTACTAATTGAAATCCTTCTAAAAGCATATCTTCAAGCAAATTAATAAATTAATAAATGCATTTCTACATTTCTATTACTTTATACAATTTAACAACATTTGCTTTTACGTAATATATATATATATATATATATATATATATATATATATATATATATATATATATATATATATATATATATATATATATATATATATATATATATATAGAGAGAGAGAGAGATAGGTTCTTTTGAGAACTCAAAAATTCCTGAGATCTTGAGAATGAGATCTTGAGAATGAGATCTTGAGAACCTTCTGTGAACCACTAGATAAAAAAAAATCAATGGTTAAGATGTGATGTGGCAGATTCGTAATTACTATTAGGGCATGTTTGGTATAGAGAAATGGAATTGATTTCATTTCTTCTGTTTGTTTAATCCTGAGAATAAGGAATAGAGAAATACTTTGATTTCTTTTCCCTACTTTTAATTCTCTACTTTTAGTAGAGAAATGATGAGAAATCTGATTTTCTTTCCTGAGCCTACCATCCACCACCATTGTCATCCACTGCCACCACTGCCGCCAACACCCACCACCTCTAACGCCACCCATCATCACCACCACCACCATCACCCACAACCACTGCCTCCACCGCCACCACACTCACTGCCACCGCCGCCACCTCACCTACAACGTTACCCACAGCCACCACCACCACCTCCACCTCAATCGCCACCACCTCCACTGCTACCATAACCCATTACCACCACCTCCTCCGCCTCCGCCACCGCCACCACCACCCACCACCATTCACCGTCGCCACCACCACCACCACTGCCACCACCATCGTTACTGCCCACCTCTATCGCTACCACCACCCATCAACACCAACACCACTATTGTCCACCTCATCCACCTCCACTTTTACCGGCACTACCACTTACCCCCGCAACCACCACCACCATTATCCATCACCACTCACCCACCACAACTACCGACTACCGTCACCCACCACCAACATCACCCACCACCGCCTCCACCACCACTACCACTTGTACCGCCACCAGTACCACTTACACTACTACCACCACCACCCATCACCGTCGCCGCCACTCACTATCCACCACCTCCTATCATCCACCACCACCCACCGTCACCGCCACCGCCACCACCCACCGTTACCGCCATTGCCACCACCACCACCGCAAGAGCATTGATTCTCAATAATATTTCTCAGGTGAATTATCTGTGATACCAAACAGTGGAATCAATTCTCTTTCTCCAGTTAATTCTCTTTCTCTCCATTTCCATTCTCCGATTCAATTCCATTTCTTCGTACCAAACGTACCCTTAATTTCAATGATACATTTGACATTTAAAAAAAGATTAGGGATAATTTAGGTAGAAGCAAATAAATCAGATACTCTTAAATAGGGAAACACCGTGATTATCTCAAAACCGTCCCTCCCCATCTCTCTCGATCTTATTTTTTCTACACATTCTCGCTCAGATTCTTCAACCCATATCTGAAACGATGTCTTCTTCTCAGGCCATCCTCGTCGCCATCCTTGTTCGTAGTTGTCTTCAATCTCGTCGTCGCCTCCTCCGCCGCCGTCTTCAATCTCCCTCTTCGCCGTCTCCTCATTCGACGCCGATTTCAAGCAAAAAAACCTGAATAAAAAACGGCATTCTAATGTCCAGCGATTTAGGTATTGGATAAAAGAAATTAAAATAATTTTTGTTGTGTGTATCCAATATGATGCAAGTTAGGAGATTTAGTGTTTGATTGAGGGATATAGCAGAAACGAGGTGGAGAAAAACAAGCGGATTGCAAAGCAGTGGCCGGTGGCTTCCTCCCTAATTTCACGGTAGGATCCATCTCTCTTTCTCTCACGTCATCCTCCTCCTCTCTCAATTCAATTCGATTGTCGGTGATTTACTTTAGAATGAAACTCGGCCGGAACGCCGATTGATTTAATGAATTCGATTGTCGATAAAATTCTTGGAAATATATAGAAGTAAATTTTTTTTTCCTGATATTTGAATGTATATCCTTAAGCTGATATTTTCTTTTATATATGCGCTTGTTTTGTTTATACAGATGGGCGCAAATTGCAAAACATTTAGCAGGAAGAACGGATAACGAGGTTAATTAGCGAAATTTTTTTGAATTGGTTCTTTTTGAAGCAGAAGGTTATGGTGAAATAAAATGACAAAACACATTGTTGAATTCCAAAGAAAACTAAGGAAGACGTGTTTAAGGGCAAGAAAATGGTAATTAATTCATGATTTTGATGTTTCATATTTCCAATTAATTTGATTTCGACAATCCCTCTGGATGAAAATTGGCACCTGTGGTAAAATTAGTTTCCACAATAACCATACTTTCACTATTTTTTGTACTTTATGTGTCTCTAAAAAAATCAAACCCCTCAAAGTTTCACGATCGGAACGTCGACTTGGACTTTTTGGCTGGAAATGGGACAACCGGAAAAAATGACGACTACATTAAGAACATACTTTTTGTATGGTAGTCATGCACTCATGCAAGCATACTACATTAAGAACATGTGGTTTATAACTTACAAAGAGAAAACCAAATTTGAACTCAAAAGTAAATAACAAGAATTTGGGCATTATTTTAAATTATATAGTGAATTATGCTCTGTTTTGGGTTTCTTCTTATCTAAACATTTGAACTAAGTCTAGTAATTGATAGGTATAGGTTAGTACATGTATGCATATTCGTGTATATGTATAAATATACGTGTGTATGTACATATATGCCTACATTATGCATATATTTATGTATAGATGAGTGCGTGTATGCATTTACGTGTATATCTTCATGTATACGTGTATGTATACGCAAAAGATGAGTGCATGTACGTATGTGTATATGTGCATATGTGTATATACATGTTCAGTCATAACTAAACATGTGTGCATATACGTATGTATATATGTGCATAAGTGTACATATTTGTATGTCTATTTGTTTGTGTACACATGTGTGCATATTTGCATGTATGCATACATATATATGCCTATGTGCATATATGTATATATGCATGTAAGTATTTTTTGGGTTTTTTTAATATGTAGTTATATAAATGCATATGTGCATATATGTTTCAATGCATATAAATGTGTATGTGCACATATGCATATATACCTATATATGCAAAAATAGATGTGCATTTGTTCATATGCATATATGCATGTATGTATTTATTTTAATGTTTTTGAATATACATGTATATTAATTTTTATTAATGTTATTGCAGATAAATTGAAGAAATGAAAATTAAAAATTTGAAGAAATTGAAGATATCATGAATTTTCGTATAAATTGAAGAAATAAAAATTGAAAATTTGAGAAATGAAGATATCATGAATTTTCGTTGTATTTTTTATATTTTTTGTATGTAACGTTCATTATTTCTAATAAATTTGTATGTATCATTCAAAACAGTTGTATATTGTTATACTTTTTAAATTTTATGTATGTATTGTTCAAAACAGATGTATATTATTGTTTATAATAAAATGCGTTGTTAATTTTTTTACATTTATATATTAAAAATACGAATATGTATATATGAATTGTGAAAATATGCATACATGCATCTGCGAGTATGCATATATACACATGCAAATGCACAAATATATTTTTTTTTAATTTTGAAAATTTGTTTTTTTAAATTAAGAACTTTTATGTTTTTCTAATTTCGGAAAAAATAATTTAAAAATAAAAACGAAAATAAGAAAACAAAATTTTGATTTTTTTTTTAAATTTGAAAATTCAAATCTAATAGCCTTGATTTTAGGAGTTGTTAGTGTTATTGTCAAAAATAAAAAAAATCAACATTAATGTGAATTGTAGAATCACAATCGTGCCTTTTGTGATCTGACCAATCAGAAAGAGTTCTCAAGATCTCATGGTTTTTTGAGTTCTCACAAAAACCCAACCCTATATATATATATATATATATATATATATATATATATATATATATATATATATATATATATATATATATATATATATATATATATATGTATTATGAATAGGTTCAAATGAGAACCACTAAAAGGTTAAGAACCGTGAGAACCGATATTCACACATTAAAAATCATGTTTTTTTCGCTTTTTTGTTTTTTCACACTTGTTTATCATGTGAAAATACGTCAAATTTAATAAGTTTCTTTATTTTTTAATGCGTTTTACTATATTCACAATATAATAAAAGTTGTAGTTATTAAACTGTGAATACTATAACGTAATTTTTTTTCTTTAAAACACATAAATATTGATATCTAATAACAAAGAAATGATAATTATATATTTTTATGTGTTTGGTAATTTTATTTTGATAGAAACCAAGTGTTAAAAATAAAAAATACAATATTATTAAACTGTGAATTAGTGGTTCTCACGGTTCTCAACATTTTAGTGGTTCTCATTTGAACATTTCCCTATATATATATATATATATATATATATATATATATATATATATATATATATATATATATATATATATATATATATATATATATATATATATATATATATATATATATATATATATATATATATATATATATCAACGGGTTGGGTTAGGGTCAAGGTATATATATATATATATATATATATATATATATATATATATATATATATATATATATATATATATATATATATATATATATATATATATATATACCTTGACCCTAACCCAACCCGTTTAATTTTCGTATCGTGTCGTGTCAACCCGTTTAATTAAACGTGTCAAAATCTCTTACCCAAACTCGTTTATTTCGTGTCGGGTTATACTGTCGTGTCAGTTTTTGCCAGGTCTAATTGCGACCCTAGGTCAGGCGGGACTACCTGCCGAGTTTAAGCATATCAATAAGCAGAGGAAAAGAAACTTACAATGCGAACGAACCGGGATCAACCCAGCTTGAAAATTGGGGGGCATCGCTGTCCGAATTGTAGTCAGGAGAAGCGTCCTCAGCGGCGAACCGGACCCAAGTCCCCTAGAAGGGGGCGCCACAGAGGGTGAGAGCCCCGTCGTGCCCGGACCCTGTAGCACCATGAGGCGCTGTCTGCGAGCTATGCAGTTATCGCGGTCAAAACCATAATTGCGGTAACCTACCGATATTTAATTTTGCGATTCTCGCGGTGGTATAGCGGTGATATAGCGGTTTTTTAGTAATATGTAGAATTTATATATTAGACTATTACTAGTAGAATTAATATCATAAAAGTCATTCAAAAAACATCACATAATGCTTAATTTAAGAAATAAGTCACACAATATAACATTCTAATATAGAAAATGTCAAAGTATCAAAAAAAAAAAAAATTATCCTCCACCCGGATAATAGCGGTAAATCGTGGTCATTATCGTGGTAAATCGTGGTGAATCGTGGGAAATCGCGGCGGTATACCGGCGCTATACCGGTACCGCTATTTTCCACCGCTAAACTGAACCGCGATTATGCTGACCACCGCGAACCGCTATACCGGCGCGATTAACTACATAGTCTGCGAGTCGATTTGTTTGGGAATACAGCCCCATAGGGCGGTAAATTCTATCCAAGGCTAAATACCGGCGTGAGACCGATAGCAAACAAGTACCGCGAGAAAGATGAAAAGGACTTTGAAAAGAGAGATAAAGAGTGCTTGAAATGGTCGTCAGGGAAGCGAAGGAGGGCCGGCGATGTGTCCCTGTCGGATGTGGAACGGCGATAGCCAGTCCGTTGATCGACTCGGGGTGTGGACCGGTGCAGATTTTTGCGGTAGCCAAAGCCCGAGCTGTTGATAGGCTCGTGGAGATGCCATCGCGTCGATCGTGGTTGGCACCACGCGCTGTCTCGGCGATATACCTGCGTGCTCCCGGCACCGACCTGTGGGCACCCCATTCGGCCGTCTTGAAACACAGACTAATGAGTCTGACATGTGTGCGAGTCAACGGGTGAGTAAACCCGCAAGGCGCAAGGAAGCTAATTGACGGGATCCCCGTAGTGGGGTGTACCGCCGACCAACCTTCATCTGCTGAGAAGGGTTCAGGTGTGAGCATGCCTGTCGGGACCCGAAAGATGGTGAACTATGCCTGAGCGGGGCGAAGCCAGAGGAAACTCTGGTGGAGGCCTGCAACGATACTGACGTGCAAATCGTTCGTCTGACTTGGGTACCGTATAGGGGCAAAAGACTAATCGAACCTTCTAGTAGCTGGTTTCCTCCGAAGTTTCCCTTAGGAAAGTTGGAGCCCGGGTGTGAGTTCTATCCGGTAAAACGAATGATTAGAGGCATCAGGGGCGCAACCCCCTCGACTTATTCTCAAACTTTAAATAGGTAGGACGGCGCAGCTGCTTCGTTGAGCCGTGGCACGAAATCGAGAGCTCCAAGTGGGCCATTTTTGGTAAGAAGAACTGGTAATGCGGGATGAACCGGAAGCCGGGTTAGAGTGCCAAACTGCGCACTAACCTAGAACCCACAAAGGGTGTTGGTCGATTAAGACAGCGAGACGGTGGTCATGGAAGTCGAAATCTGCTAAAGAGTGTGTAACAACTCACCTGTCGAATCAACTAGCCCCGAAAATGGATGGCGCTTAAGCGCACGACCTACACTCGGCCGTCGGGGCAAGTGCCAAGCACCGATGAGTAGGAGGGCGCGGTGGTCGCTGCAAAACTTTGGGCGTGAGCCCGGGTGGAGCGGCCGTCGGTGCGGATCTTGGTGATAGTATCAAATATTCAAATGAGAAATTTTGAAGGCAGAAGAGGGGAAAGGTTCCATGTGAACGACACTTGCACATGGGTTAGTCGATCTTAAGAGACGCGGGAAGCCCGTCAGATAGCGCATTTCGCGCGAGCTTCGAAAGAGAATCGGGTTAAAAGTCCTGAACCGAGACGTGGCGGCTGACGGCAACGTTAGGAAGTCTGGAGACGTCGACGGGGGCCTCGGGAAGAGTTATTTTTTCTGTTTAACAGCCTATCCATCCTGGAAACAACCAGTCGGAGGTAGGTTCTAGCGGCTAGAAAAGCACCGCACATTGCGCTGTGTCCGTCGCACCCCCGACGGCCCTTGTATTAAAAGTCGATGAATAAAATTGTATGTTAAAATATTGGATAGATGTATATTGTTATAAATAATTAATTCATTGTTATTAATTGTAAATATTATTTTTATTGTAACTAAATATGTTGAATAACTTATATCACTACATTTTGATTATATTTGGCTTTTCCAACAACACCAGGTTGCAATTATCATGGACACATGCATAATTAAGAAGACATTTTGATTTACAAAATCCATTAACTAAGCTCATTAGGATACACGGATCAATCATCGGGTTCACCATAGATCGTCGGCGGGCTTGGGTGGTACCGCCTCCCCGTGGGTGCGTTACCGAGCGGGTTCGTGTGTATCGGGTTCATTTGGGTGATGGTGAAACTGGACCATCTTTCAACTGTTGTAAAAAAAAGTTTTAATCCGATCAAAATAATTTTTTACCCACTCCTATAAATACCACACTCCACCCATTTAAAAATCACACCATTCTCTCAACCTTTCACACCATTCTCTCTAGTTTTGTAAGAAATGACAGCCAACGGAAATAGGAGGCTTCTCCCTTTTTTCAAAAGAGAATAGGTGGCTTTGACAAAAGCCTGAGTCACCACCACCGAAGAAACAAATACGACATCCTTCCACTCATTTTGGTTTCGTATGGATGAAGAGTTTCACACAAATATGGGCACGGTTCATTATCGGAATTGACATACTTAACTCTAAATGGAAAGATTTGAATCGAAAATTGGTATAATTTAACCAAATTTACATAAACTTATCTTTCAACCGACTAGACGGGACGACCGACGATCAGGTTGTGGAACAAGCCCTACAACAGTATTTGGTGACACACAACATATAGTTTACACACATAGAATCGTGGCATGTTATGAGAGAGCATCCTCGTTTCTTTAGTTTATAGTAATTAGGATTTAATTTGTCGTAATTAGGATTTAATTTCCCGTATTTAGGATTTAATTTATTGTATTTAGGTTTTTTTTGTAATGATGTGTTTTTTTAATTAAATGTTATGTCACTTTTTAATTTTATTTAACTCGTTTTTTATTTTATTTGAAATATTAAAATAAATGTTATATGACTTTATTTATTTATTAATTAATTAATTTAAAAATCAAAATCTGATGTGGTATTGTAGGTTCAGTGGGTATCGCTTCCATGAGTGAAAGATATGGAAAGATAGAAAAAAGGATAGAAAAAAAGTTGACATTGCGAGTGGATTCAATAGGACGTGCAGAAACTACTCCCCCGCCCTTATAAGGAAAAAAATTGCACATCATATAAAATATTTTATTTATTTATTCGAAACATGTCAAAATTATATATAGACTTTATTCTTTCATTAGAATTGAAAAAAACATATTTACAAACCAATGTCACCTCTAAAATTATTACCATATTTGAATAAGTAAATTAAGTGTTATCAAAATCTATTATGATCTACGTAGTAATCACGGTTTAAAAACAAATACCGGTCACCGGCCGCTATATGAGATAACGGTTTTATAGTTGTGGTATAGTGTTGTTTTTATATTACATATAATTAATATTTATACTCTTATATTCATCCGTAACACTTGAATTTTTGTTAATTAGAAAGATATCTCATAACAAAAATCATATCCCATAATAACCAATATACAAAAAAATGACTTCAACACACATTCACAATCAACAACTACTTCTTTTTCAAACATTCAAAAAAATAGTCATTAGGTTAACGTAGCGGTTGTAGCGTCGTTATTAGCGTCACCGCTAAATGCTTTAAAATAGCGGTCATATGTCGCTAAACGCTATAACGTTGCTATAGTATTGGTATATCGTGCTATTAACTGCATAAATTATGATATAGAAGTATAAACTAATTGGGGATGGAATATGTGTTATATTTATTGGAGTTAAAAGAAGACTAACATATGTTATCAGTTAAATTAAAACTTTATTTATATTGTGTTATTTGTTAAGAAGCGTATTGAGTTTAGTAGATAAACTTATATGAATTTAAATGAGTTTTACTACGTAAAATTATAAAGAATTCAAATGCAATTAAAATTATATTTAAATTAACAGCATATTAAAATTGTATTATTAGTAAAAATGTATTATTATACATATTAATTAATATATAAGTTGAATAGTTGTGATTGTTCAAATTAACTTGGTTAGAAATAAATAATTTATTTTAAACATCTAAAGATTGAAGAAATGTTCTCTTTTATAAAATATATACAACTATCTTGATTTAAAACAAATCGAAACCCGACTTTATAATATATTAAAAAAACACATCTTGACATAATTTAATAAAATATACAACTTTACTACATAAACAAGTTATTAAGTATACACATCTTGACATAATTTAATAAAATATACAACTATCTTGTTTATTTTTTTTTTTTAAGTATAAGAAATACCATTTAATAAGGCTAGCTCAATCAATGCCTTTGACCTATTCACAGTAATGACAACAGTATATTGCTAAATCCATATAGATTATTTTTCTTCGAGAAGTTATGTTAGTTTTGAAGTTCTGAAAATGAAATACTTTTAATTTTAATATAACACGGAAAACCTATGCAAAATTTTTGTACTTGAATTATGCATTTGAGGATACCTATTTTGCATACATGCCGGAATTGATACTGTTTTTGCATCTTAGATTAAATAAAATATAATTTATGATTTACATTATGCTTTGATAAAAATATAGATATCATTAATATAGAAAAACTTATAAGAATAAATAGAGTGAAGTGTATGAGGTATAATCAAAATTAATAATCATAAATAACGTTAACTAACGGGTAAAATTAAAAATAATAGAAACTAAATAGAAATTAAGACACATTAGTGTTTTTTTTTTGTGTACCTAAAATAGAAACTAAACAAAGAAATACTATTTTATGCAATTAAATTGAAAAAGTTTGCAGTACCTAAAAGGCTAAAAAAGTTTTCATTATGAATAATCCAAAAAAAAAAAAGTACCTTGACAAGAGAGTCGAGATTATATAGAAAATCACACACTTTGAATTTCCAAGGTAAATAATATAAGAAAATATAATTTAGAGCCGTTAGATTCTTTAGTATCCAAGCTCCAAAACACGAACCCCTACCTCCTTCCATTAATAACGTTACAACTTACAACCCTTATTTAAAGGGAGCTGATTTTTCCACGTAGTGATCTTATTCATCCACTGAAAAAAAGAGTAAATTGACATTTATACCCTTAATTAAATATGTAGATATTGAAGAGAGAAGGATCTATATTTTTATCTACCCACTTAATTGACGCCTTTTCTCCTTCAACACCGATTCTTCATCCTTTGGCGCCGTTTCTTTTGCCATTGCTGCTTCTTCGACCATCGCTGCATCTTCGGCGGTCTCAACTTCTTCAGTAGAGTGTCAATCAAGCTTACTTGTCAACCAATTTGAAGTTCTAGGATTAGGACCGGCTGGAATCACCATCTTCTTTGAGAACGAGGTTTCATTCCAGGGAGTTGCATAAGTAGTCGGTAATCACCATACTTTCAATCTTTACCCCATAAAGAATTCTAAGCAATCCATATCCAATGATAAAGTTTCAATCTTTTTTCTTTTCTTGATATATGTTTTATCGATTTTTTTTCTTCATAGCCTTTGGCATCGCCTCCACACCCACATTCCGATTGGTCCGTCGCCCACAATGTGTATGGCTCGTTGGGTTTGATTTTTATCCCATGAGGCTGTACAACGACGCGTCAGTTGGAATCAATCCCCCTTTCACACCTTGATTGCTCTGTGATGAGATGAGTGAACTCAAGAAAACAGAGGAAATTTGGGGCAACTTTTCTGTATATTTGAACGTTGAGAAGAAAAAAGGATACAAAAGAAATACTCAGCAAACTTACTTATACCTGACTAGCATGAAAAACGGAATTCTACCACTATCTCTACAACTACTAAAAAAAAGGAACTACTGGCCAACATGGCTTGATTAAGTCAAAAGCCTAAACCGATTTTAAATTCTAAAAAACTTTGGATTATATTATCAGCGTCTTTCGGTAGTGATGTTGAAATCTCCAGATACTGATCTTTGAAGTCCAAGGAGTTCGGAGGTGGAGTTGAATAGCGTCTCATCGTTCGATTTTCTTCTCACAGAGAACGAGAATCGGTTGAAGATGCGAACGAGAATCGGTTGGAGATGCGGCTGAATAATAGCCCATCGCCGGAGATTTAATTCGGAAACGGAGACGGGGTTTTCCCTTGAGCCACCGATGGTTTGTGTTGACGGTGACGGAGAATTCGGAAAGTGATTATCGGGTTTCTCCTTGGAACCTTTATTCTTTTTTTCTTGGCTAGATATAGATTTCTATAATAAAGTAAGATAAGGGTATAAATGTCATTGTATTTTTTTCTTCCGTGGAAGAATAAAAAATACAAGTGGAAGAATCATCACCCTTATTTAAAATCATCTCCCCACTTTACATCTCATAAATCTAGCCGTTACTCCCTCTTCTCCCTTTCTCGCTTCTACACCTTCTCACAAGAAGAGTTTCAATGGCAGCTGCATCAACGGAATCCCCGTCTCCAGATCCCCTCTTTAAGGTCTGTTTCAACCGAATTGCAATCGTTTTCTTCACAATACCACCCACTAACTCCATTATCTTTCGAATTGCAGGGATCAAGTAGCATCACGGGTTCGTCTCCTATCATCAGTCCGATCTCTGATAAGCATTTCTGGAGCATTCTGCGCAATCGGATTGATACCCTTCTTGAGAACCAGAAGGGTCCAACTCTGGTAAGAGGGTTTAGGTCTAATTTGATTGATTTTGTGTTTTCTTTTGGTGATCTTGTTTCTGGGGGTTGAATTGTTTGTTGGTTTTGGGAAATTTGATTGTAGAATTACGAAGGGAAGAATCGTGTGAAGAGATTAAAGGAAGACTCGTTGCTTTTATTAAGGGGATTCGATTCTGTTGCTAGTTCCCTATCTCAGCTTTCTAACAATCTTGACAATGCGCTTCAGGTACGAAATTGGGAAAAAAGATTCTTTTATTTATTTAAATTAAATGATTGTTTTTCGGTTTTCAAAAGCTAAAAATTACAATTCAATTTAAGGGTTGAAATTAACTCACTTCCAAAATGTTTACAGGGAGCAAAAGATCTTGCTAAACCACCAACATTGTCTGATGTTCTTCATAGTTCTTTAGAACAAGCAAAAAGAGCTCAAAATTCATCAAAAGATGAAGAGGAAGAAGATGATCAGAGTTTAGATCCCGACAAAAGAGGGATGAAAAGGAAGTTGGATTCAGAAGACGTTTCTGATGAAAACCACAATGACACCAAAGAATTTGGGAAACTCAACCGAGCAAAAAATGTGAGTAAAAAAACTCTTCAATAATTTTGTTAAACACAAACTTTTTGACTTTCTGATGGTTTTCTTTTTATTCAAGATTGCAATTTCGATGGCAAAAAGAGCAGGATTATTGGCTAGAGAGATGCAGTCGATGAAATCAGATCTTTGTTTTATGCAAGAACGATGCAGCATTCTTGAGGAGGAAAATCGGCGGCTTCGTGACGGATTTGTGAAGGGAATTCCACCGGAGGAAGATGATTTGGTACGAAAATTTACTTTTATTGATGTGTTCTTCCTATATAATATCGTATCTGGAAAATCCTACGAAAAATAAAACACCCATCTTTGATTGAACTTGAAATCCTGGATATATATGTGCAGGTGAGGCTTCAATTAGAGGCATTATTGGGTGAAAAATCGAGATTAGCGAATGATAACGCGAACCTAACGAGAGAAAACGAGTGTCTTCGACAGCTTGTGGAGTACCATCAACTTACTTCGCGGCAGGATGAAGAGGTGGAGGTGGAGGAGGAAGAGGATTACGAAAGGGTAATTAGGGGTGTGTGTTTAGACTTCTCATCTCCGCCACCGGAGCTAGAGGAGGAACTCGCCGGAGTTGACATCTTAGCGTTACCGGAAACAGGGAGATATGGGATCTCCGACCATTATGATGTAAACGAAAGATTATGACGAAAGATGGAATGTGTATGGGGTCTTGTTGCTTGTAGCAATGACCAAAAATGTATTTTTTTTTTTTTTTTGGATTTCCTGTTACAAACGGCCAAAGAGCTTTTGTTCAAAATGATCAATGAATGATAAAAATAACCCTATTCAAAGTCAATGGTTTTCTATTTATGATATTGCATTGTTTTCTGGAAAAATCAAATATGATTAATTGAAAATGTTTTGACTTTTATTAAAGGTGTATCTAGGATGCACCCTTTATTTTAACCAACTAGACCTAGAGGTGTAAATTGGGTGCTCTAAGACAGGAAATAAACCGAAATTTTTTTATAAATATTTAAGGAAAGATAGAAATTGTGTTAGAGGTAGGGGGGGGGGGGGGGTTGTTGCTAAATATATATTTTTGGATTTCTTGTTACAAACGGAATCAATGAATCAATTTTCGTTGATCGACTGCAATACCAATTTATATTTTTGGATTTCTTGTTAAAAACGGAAAATGCTCAAAATGATCAATGAATCAATGTTCGCTGATCGATTGCAATACCAATTTGTCAGAGTGTTACGATTTACGTGCAACATTATGTTGGCCGGACGACGGACCTTTTTCGAATGGAATTGTATAGAGACAAATGAAGACCCCACAATCATGTGCACTGGGCTGCTGCGACACGTCAACCAAAATCGGGGTAAATTGCTTGGATGGAATGTTTGTATCTCGATGACTTCAATTCAAGAATTGACATTACAAAAATATGTATTATAAGTACAAAGGAGGCTCATACGTTATTCATGCCATGGGAGAATAGACTTTGTAATGCCTTATTTTGTTAACATCTCAAAATAACCAAATATGATTTAGTTTGATCAGTTTTGAGTATTTTGGTTTCGATTGTTCAGTTTGACTTAATCGGTAAACCACAATACCATATTACCATATAATATTTCATATTTTTTATTTCTTTAATAACAAAATAAATATAAAAAAGCACATCTAAGTTGTAAATTGCTATGCCAGGAAGGAAAATATGAAATTGCACATTGCATTTAGCCAATGACTTGACTTAGGGGATGTTTGTGATTGCTTATTTAATTCAATAAGCACTTTTGAATATAAGTGTTTATTGACTTATATGGTGACAATAGTAAGTTTAAAAAAATGTTTGAATTTGCTTATTTGATGAAAAAGTTATAAGTTGATGAGTTAAATGTTTTTGGACTGATTTCTTTAAAAATAGTCATTTTAACATTCATCTTGGTATCGTTATTAATATAATATCTTCCCATGAGACCCATTTACATTTATATAATACATTTATGATATTGGAATCGTTGATTCTTGAGGAACTATTACTTCTTTTCTTTTGATAACTTTGTAGAAGTACCAAAATGGAAGGATACCGAGAAATATGAGCATCAATTGATTTATGGTGTGCTTGAGCTCAAAGATGTTACAATTTGGAGCTATTTATCTTGAGAAAAACCCCATAGTGGACGCTTTTACCTTCGGCAACAAGACTAGCTCAGCAGATATTTATCTTGAGAGAAAACCCCATATTGGACGCTCTTACCCTTGACAACATAACTAGCCCACTGCGATACAAACAATTTTCTTGTCGTGCGAAACGAGTCTCTTTGACTTGGTAAGAAATTGTTCCTTATTGAGCACCAATGATATATTAGGGTCCGGTTTCTGTTACATGTAGTTTTGTTTTGATTTCATTGTGGTTTATTATCTGGGTTTAACTTTTTGATTTTACAAAATAGACGGTTGATTTTAACCACCGACTAGGGAAATCGGTCAATGGGTGTGTATCTACGTATATAAACATAGTTGGGTGTATTTATGTATACATTAAACATCTATGTGTGTATATATGTATATAATACATGTTTTTCATTTATTTTTTCTATTATTAAGGAATAACAACACTGCATTTTGGTTTTTGAGGTCAAAAGGGTCAATATGTAACTTTAATGAGTACTAAACACATAAGCATGTTGGTTCTACATTTCTCTCGACATATTTAAATTTTGTATTTTAGAAAATAGAATTTCATTAAAAGTAATTATTTTTCTATAAAAGAGAAGATGCTTAAATTGACTTCGCATGAATAAGCTATAACTATTAAAAATAATCAAACATAAAAACATGATACTTATATGTATTTTAAATTATCAAACAGTATATCTTAGTTTATAACCTAGTTTATTAATAAACCAAACTAACCTTAGTTTTGTACACAACTAACTAGATCTCTAAGTTTTATATTACAAGAAAAAGCACGTGAAGTTGGTGGCGGGAATGGAGGGTTCCCACTAACGACAAATCTACAGAAAGATAAGAAAAACAGAGATCTCAGGATAACATACACTCATGGCATCGCACCTCCACAGAAATCTTCAGATAACACTCTCAAACACACACTTATCTTTCTGTATGCACATCTTCTTCGAACTCTTGATCCAAAAACCCTAATGGTATCCCTCCTCCACCGCTCAATTTCATTCCACACCCCATCCCACCGCCCTCTCTTCACCCACCACAACCACCCCCACCACCGTACCCCCTCTCTTTTGAATCTCCACCATCGTCACCCCGCCACTTCCCTCATAACCTGCATCGAAAAGAACGGTTCATTTATCTCAAACAACAATGATCAACAGCCCCAAAGAACTTTGTTCCCTGGTGGTTACAAGCGGCCGGAAATCAAAATTCCCAATGTCGTTCTTCAATTAAACCCCGAAGACGTGCTGGATGATGGAAAGCGTGCTCTTGATCTTGTTGATCAGGCGGTTTCGGGGCTTGTTGGAGTTGTGGTGTTGAATTGCGGTGATGGAAGTGGGAGAAGTTTGTACGATGCTGCTTGTTTGTTGAAATCGGTGATTAGGGATCGGGCTTACTTTTTGATTGCAGAGAGGGTTGATATTGCGACTGCTGTTAATGCCAGTGGCGTTGTAGTTTCTGATCAAGGTTAGAATTTATCGATGCATTTAGTCACCGATTTTACCCTAATTTGAAATGATGCCTATCTATGTAAAATTACCCACTTATCCGTAGCTTTAGACAACTGAAATAATCTATGTACGCTCCAATTCAAAAACAGGTTTACCTGCCATTGTTGCAAGGAATACAATCATGGATTCAAAATCGGATTCGGTATTTCTTCCTTTAGTTGGAAGAAAGGTGCAAACATCAGATGCTGCCATGAATGCCTCTAGCTTCGAAGGTGCTGATTTTCTAATATATGCCAACAATGGAGAAGAAAGCACAGAAGGACTACTAGCTTCCATGATCAATCAGATCAAAATTCCAACATTTTTCACTGTCGATTCTGATAACGAAGATAAGTCAGCCGAAGAGGTGTCATATCTGTTACAATCTGGAGCAAGCGGATTAGTTGTTTCATTGGAAGGACTAAAGTTGCTAGGCAATGATGCTTTGAACAAGATATACAGCATGCAAGCATCAGATAAAAGATCAGAAGCTTTACGCGACAGTTTAGTGTTGGAAACAGCAAATGGTTTTTTAAGTGAAAAAGGGTTCACGGGGTTTGTCAATTTGGAGGATCGAGAAGTAGAGTTGATAGAAACCGAGAGATCACTGCTGCTTGAAGCTATCGATCTTATCCAGAGAGCTTCACCTCTGGTGATCTTTTAATCTTAAATTTTGGTACCTAAATTGTTTTAGTAATATAGTTCAAATTACAATTTGAATATGGACAACTTCCGGATAATGGCAACATGCTTACATATCCTTATAGATAATAACAATGCACTTATATTTATTTATTTATTATTTTTTTTTAATATCAGATGGAGGAAGTTTCGCTTCTAAAGGATGCTGTTTCACACCTCAGTGAGCCGTTCTTACTGGTTATAGTGGTAATTGTGCGCTGAACTCCAACAACTTCTGGTTCCGCGGGTATTCATTGGTATTAGCTCTCAATTTCAAATGATTTTCTTTTTAATTTGTTACAAAATCACTTTCCAACACTCATTTAAAACCGGGAATTTGGACATGGTCTATAAGTAATACCAACATTAGTTAAACAGTTTGTTACTTTGTTAGGGTTTACTTTTTAATATTGTTTAACCTCAGAGTCATATTATGATATTTGTGCAAATTCTTTTCAAGTAATATGAACATTCCCTAAGATTTTCTGTTTTTATCTGTAGGGAGAATTCAATTCTGGAAAATCAACATTCATAAATGCTCTTCTTGGAAGAAAGTATTTAAAAGACGGAGTTGTCCCTACAACAAATGAGATAACCTTTTTACGTTATTCTGAGATTGATTCAAATGAACAGCAGCGTTGTGAAAGGCATCCAGATGGACAGTATATATGTTATATACCTGCACCGATACTTGAGCATGTGAGTAATTATTATTTTTTCTTTAATGTCAATATATATGTTAGTTATTTGCAATTTTCTTTCCACTTTTGTTATATGTTAATCTGTTGTACTTGATTTATTTATATTTGGTGAAACAGATGATCATTGTTGATACACCAGGAACCAATGTGATTCTTCAAAGACAGCAGCGCCTGACCGAAGAATTTGTGCCCCGGGCAGATTTGCTTCTTTTTGTTATTTCTGCTGACCGTCCATTGACCGAAAGCGAGGTATGATATTTAAATCATTGACCGATCTTGTCAATTTTTAAACTTTTATTGTTTTGTATAATGGGATGGTTGTTTTGAAATTTTATTATTATCTTATTTGAGATCTTGATGAGCTTTTGTATGTTTAAAATTTTTTATGTAAATAAAAAAAATTCAATTACTTTTTAGGTTTCTTTTCTGCGGTACACACAACAATGGAAGAAAAAAGTCGTATTTGTACTGAACAAATCCGATATATACCAAACTCCCATCGAGGTATCTCATTTCAAACATTATTTCAATATAACTCCAAAAGTAATCATTCGCATTCTCATTAAAAAAGTCACAATAATCACTTTAATAAACATTTACATGATCAACTACAGCTCGAGGAAGCAATCGGATTCATCAAAGAAAATACACAGAAACTCTTAAGCACCGAAGTAACATTATTTCCGGTATCTGCCCGATCTGCCCTTAAACGAAAACTATCATCTGAAGTTACAGAAGGCCATGAAAACAATTCTTATTGGGAAACAACTAGTTTCTATGAGCTTGAAAAGTTTGTATACAGCTTCTTAGATGTATCAACAAGCACAGGAACCGAAAGAATCAAACTAAAACTGGAAACACCGATTGCAATCGCAGAACAACTTCTTTCAGCATCACAAAAACTCATGGAAAGAGAATGTCAACAGGCCAAAAAAGACTTGGTTTCAATTAATGAGTTAATAAGCAGTGTGAAAGATTATACATCCAAAATGGAAACCGAAAGCTTAAGTTGGAAGAAACAATCTTTATCGCTGGTATGCTTATATCATATATGAATATGACCCATTTGATATAAATGTTTTTGAATTTGAATTTTGGGAATTTGTTTGATGTGTTGAAATGCAGATAGATAAAACACAAGCGCGTGTTGTGCAGCTTCTCGTGTCAACTCTGCGGTTATCAAATCTTGATATTGTTGTGTCATATGTTTTTAGAGGAGGAAATACCGCACCGATGCCTGCTGCCACAAGCATTAGAAATGACATCATTGGTCCAGCAGTATCAGAATCACAAGTATGTATTTTTACCTTTTTCTCCATAAAGGGTAAAATAGTCATTTTACATAAAAACAGTAAAAAATTCGTTAAGAAACATCAAAATAATGACCAAAATTGCAAGAGAAATTTGCAAAAATCAGCTTTACTCAAATGTATATATTCAAGCTTATTCTTATGAGTTTGAACGACAAGAATAAGGTTTTTTTTTTTTTGAAATTACATTTTGTTCACATTTCCCGATTTTATGTTTTTTGCAGAAATTACTAGGGGAATACGTTGCATGGCTCCAATCAAATAATGCGCGTGAAGTAAAACTTTACGAGGAAGCTTTTGAGAAAAAATGGGCGTCGTTTTCGGGCAATCGATATCTGTCAGACACTCGCAATTTGGTTGCCAGAAAAAATGACTTCAGTATCGAGCTTATCGATGACTTTAGTGCTGCTGCTGCTTCCAAGCTATTTGAGCAAGAAATCCGTGAAGTGGTGAGCTTCATTTACTATAAATGATTAATGAATTGAATATGACTGAAAAACTGTTATTAAAATAACAATCTATCTAGCTATAAATGGTTAAAACAATTTAGCCATTTAGGAGATTGTAAACACTTGAGTATGCTTTGAATATAATTTTGTAAGTAGTTTGGTGCTAATTAGTCTTTTTTTTTTTTTATACAGTTTTTGGGGACATTTGGTGGAATAGGAACAGCTAGTTTATTAGCTTCCCTTCTGACATCGGTCCTACCAACCACTTTGGAAGATCTTCTTGCTCTTGGTCTTTGCTCTGCTGGCGGGTATTCCATCTTACCAGCCATCTTTTATATATTAATAAACATATGCTTCTTCTAATAACAACCTACTTTCATTTCGTCTTCTTACTGCAACATGCTTTGATACTTGCTGTAATAGAAAGAAATGAAAGTAGGATGCAATAACACACAAATAAATAAAAGTACATTGTTGTTAACTAAACCTTTGTTTGTGATGTGATAGTTACATAGCTATTGCAAATTTCCCGGTTCGAAGGCAAAAAGTGGTGGAGAAAGTGAAGAGGACTGCGGATAACTTATCGCGTAAGCTTGAAGAAGCAATGCAAAGAGATCTGTTGGAGACAACTGAGAGTCTTGAAAACTATGTTAAGGTTGTTGGTAAGCCTTATCAAGATTCGGCTCAAAGTAGATTAGATGAACTTGTGATGATTCAACAGGAATTGACGAAAATGGAGGAAAGAATTAAAGGATTACAGATTAATGTCCAAAACCTCCATATGCCTTTATCATAGGATCAATGGTCTTCATATGTTCTTGAATCTTTGTTTGAGGTTTGTGTTGTGAGTTATGTATGATGCAATTGAACAAGCTTTGGTATAGCTGATAATTTTTATTAATTTATGTGTTGTGAAAGAATAATTCAAGAGCGTCAAAATATCTATCGAAATTGAATATATGTTTGAAAAGTATGTTCAACCAAAATGTGACATCTATGCTTTCAATTACAATTCGGCACACAACTTTTGAGAGCTTTTGGGAAAAAAATTGAAAAAAAAAAAAAAGTTATTGTTCGGCTACAAAAGGTTTTAACTTTTATTTGAAATAAAAATTTTCAAATCCAAAAGCTACTTGCTTTTAGCTTTTAACTTTTGATTTTTATATTATTTAACATTTTTAAAAGCTTATAACTACTTTTGCCAATGATTTCTGTACATATAAAAACTACATTTTCTTGGTACTAGCTAGTTTTACCACACATCCGTTATATTTGTATTTTCTAATGTTGGAAAAGGTAAGATTTTTGTAATATACAAGTTGGATAAAACAATTCTTTAAAACTGAAAAAACCCTATTTCACCATATAGTCTCTCTATTTCTCTATAATAATGTCTTTTTTGGTTTTTTAAAATAATTAAAACTTGTAGAAAAACCCAACCAACTAATATAGAATTATAGATTGTAATCATCCTAATTTTCAAGTAACAAAAACACATCCAGTCTTTCTGTTACAACCAATTTTATTAGACTTAAATATTTATTTCTAGTAATTAAGTGTCAGGTAAACTCATTTATAAAAAATCATCGAAACACCTTAATTTAATTTAGAAAATTTTCAAGCATATATGAGCATGTCAAGTTTTCACTTCAAATATACTATTAAATATTTCCTTTAAACTGGAAAAAGCCCAATTTCAAGTGCATTGAGGGCCCAATACCTATCCCTGACCTGATTCGCTGTTTCGTACTCATGGAACCCGGAAGGCTGTGACCACAGTGACATTTGAAAGTGGAAACTATGCTCCGTCTTGCTCGACGATCACTCGTCGCTGTCCGATATTTCTCGGCGACAGCGGTGGCGGAGGCTTCGAAAGTTCCAGCTCCATCTCCGGCCCCTAATGCCATCACAACCGCCTCCAGGAAAAACGCAAGTGGCGGGAAGGACACCTTAGGTCGAAGGCTTCTAAGCCTGGTTTACACGAAACGCAGCGCCGTTATCACCATAAAGAAATGGAAGGAGGAAGGACACGTAGTTCGTAAGTACGAGCTTAATCGCATAGTTCGAGAACTCCGGAAGCTAAAACGTTACAAACACGCCCTCGAGGTACACATTTCTCTCCTTCACATTACATAATTTTTGCGAATTTAATTTATTTGAATTTTGTATGAATTTCTCTTGTATATCTTTACATTATGCTTGATTAAATGCTCATCCGCTTCAAAATACAAACATCTCTGACATTTTGTTAAGAAAACTAGCTTTTAATTCTACTGTGGATGTGTTACTTTTCAATTGGAAATTATTTGGATCTTGTGCCTTTTCAGACAATATCAAAACTAGACAAGTCTGTAATAGATGCTGTAAACAGAAGAACGTTGTAGTTAACATTTATTTCATTATTCTGAAGGTTTGTGAATGGATGACTTTGCAACAAGATATTAAGCTAGTAGAAGGCGATTATGCGGTTCACTTGGACTTAATTGCAAAAATTCGTGGCATAAACAGTGCAGAGAAATTTTTTGAAGATCTCCCAGATGGAATGAAAGGGCAACCAACCTGTACAGCCCTTCTCCATACTTACGTCCAGCATAAAGATTCTTCTAAAGCCGAAGCTTTAATGGCAAAAATGTCAGAATGTGGTTTCTTGAAATACCCTCTTCCTTTTAACCACATGATGTCACTCTACATCTCCAATGGCCAATTACAGAAGCTTCCAGAAATTCTCCAGGAGTTAAAGAAGAACACATCACCAGATATAGTTACTTACAATCTATGGTTAACAGCATGTAACTCACAGAATGACATCATTACTGCAGAAAAGATCATTCTTGAACTCAAGAAAAGAAAGGTTGATCCAGATTGGGTAACATTTAGTCTTTTAACAAGTATGTACGTTAAAAATTCGCGATATGAAGACGCGTTCTTGAGTGTTAAGGAAATGGAAAAAAGGGTTTCTAAAAAAGTCCGTGTTGCTTATTCTTCAATTATCAGTCTGTATACAAGTCTCGGGAAAAAAGAAGATGTTGTTCGCATATGGAAGAAGATGAAATCAACTTTTCGTAAGCTAAATGATGCAGAATATAATTGCATGATATCTTCTTTAATAAAGCTTAATGATCTTAAAGAAGCAGAAAACATCTATACAGAATGGGAGTCTGTATCTATAACTGGGGATTCTAGGGTTCCAAATTTGATCCTTGCGGCTTATATAAACAGAAACGATATGAAAATGGCGGAATTCTTTTTTGAGAAACGGATTGTTGAAAAAGGAATTGTACCTAGTTACACCTCATGGGAGCTTCTTACATATGGTTATGTACATGAAAAAGTAATGGATAAAGTTTTGGAATGTTTCAAGAAAGCTATTGGGTCGGTGAAGAAGTGGGACCCGGATGAAAAGATTGTAAGAAAAGTGTATGAAATGCTTCAAGAATTTGGAAATGTTGAGGGTGCAGAAGAAGTGTTGGTGACTCTTCGTGATGCTGGTTATGTGAGCACTGAGGTATATAATTTGGTTCTTAGGGTTTATGTGAAAGCTGGTAAAATGCCATTAATTGTAGGTGAGAGGATGAAGAAGGATAAAGTGGAATTGAATGATGAAACATATGAACTGATTAAAATGACAAGTAAAATGTGTGTGAGTGAAGTTTCCGCGCATCTTTCGTAGAAAAAATGGGATTATTTTGTTTCAGAGTATGATTAATGGCACATGTTATACACATCATGTTGAGTGAGAAAATGTTTCTTTGCCATGTAGACCTTTTATGTGTAGCATTTGTATTACCAAGTGTGTGTGTGTGTGTGTGGCATTATTGTGTCAACTGATAAACCTGAAATCACTTATCCATTTTTTTTTTCATAAGTCATAACACGAATAAAAGGTTAAGTGGCAAACCAACAAATATGTCCTAACTGAATTGGTGCATTATGCACAAATGTCCAATGGATGCTGGTTGATGTTATTAGTAATGAGTAAGGACGGGATTAAATATCATATTTTGGACCAAAGACTTTGAAAATATATTTTCTTAATAATAAACCCTACAAACGAATGAATAGTCGGGGAAAGGAATGCTCTTTCGAGCAAATGGTGGGATTTGTGAGCTAGTTGCACCGGGTTCAATGACATATTATATAATCTTACCAAAATGCAAAAGTGGGAGAAACAATTTCGACGTGTTAAATACGACTTTTCAACAATATCGACAACAACACGACAATAAAGTATTTACACATTTGAAAGCTTGGGAAATTCTAAAAAATATGGCCGATGTAGGCAATGAAGCCGGATGTACTTAGCCAATCAAATGGATCCAACAAGCGGTCAAGAACAACCGAATCAAACAACTACACCTAAACTTTGGACGGTCGTACCTTATTCGACATCAACGGTGACTTTGAAGAAATTGAACCTAAACAACCTCTTTGACGACCACCGTGTGTCTTCGGATAAAAACGTACCCAAGACAGAGGAGATGAATTTTTTAAAAATGAAATTCGGTGGTGGGTAGTGGTTGTGGTGATGGTGGTGGGTGGCTGTGTGTGGTGGCAGTAGTGGTGGTGGGTGACAGTTGGGTGGCGACGGTGGTGGTGGGTGGTGGCCGTTGTGATGGGTGGTGGGTGGTTCCGGTGGTGGCCTCAGTGGTGGTGGGTGATGGTAGATGTGGGTGACGATAGTGGTGGGTGGTGATGGTGGCAGTGGGTGGTGGTAGATGATTTCAATTTGAAATGTAATAGAAGGGTATAATAGTAATGTTGTACATTCTCTCTTCCAAGGGAATGAATTACATCAAACTATTAAAGGAATTCATTTTCTACATTTCAATGGAATTGTAATCCAATTCCTTCAAAGAAAACTTGAACCAGACGCAGGAATTCGAAGAAATTTGATTCCAATTCCCTCGAATTCTAACAAACCAAACGAACCCTTAGAGTGGGGGAAGTTCATCTCCCTTAAGTTAACCTTCCCAATTCACATATAACACAACTTTTCTTTCTCTTCTAACCTCTCAGTTTAATCTTCCATCAACCTACAATACTGAAAACTCATATTTTCTAACCCTCCCAACTCCCAATACCACATTAGCTTTATATTAAAACAAAAAAAAAGAAAATATCATTTAATTTAAAATATAATAAATAAAAAATAACATTTAATAAAAAACACACCATTACAAAATAAAATAAAATAAATCCTAAAAATGATAATTTAAATCCTAAATTCGAGAATTAAAAACCTAAATACGACAATTTAAACCTAAAAGCGGTTAACCAATTTGGTAAACTTTTCACAACATTTCAAGTTTCAATATTCGTAAACTCTTTGTTGTATGCTAGAAGATATTCGTCAAGAGCTTGATTGAAAATGTTATTGTCGGTAACCCTGTTTTATCGGTTCGTCGATAAGTTGTTGTAAACATCATTAAATTTTGGCAGTTTCAGTATCAAATCCCTCTACTTGCTATTACGTTGGTGTCTAGACCGATGTTCGGTACCCATTATTGTTTGAAATAGTTCAACCATACATTTCCAAAATCTGCGGGTGTCTAAATTCCCATTGATGTCAACGAAGGCAGATGCCAACGTCACTTTCTCGGTTGGAGTCCATTGTGTGTAGGTCGAGGATGATACAACCAAATTTTTTTTAGAGTTGAAAATATAGAGAGTTGGTTTTTGAGACTTGAGAAATATAAAATAAATATGTGATTTTTGAGGTGGTAGAGGGTATTTATAGGGATGAGTGGTAATTTATTTTAAGAGTATTTTTGTCTTTTTAATTGAAAATACATGATATTTCATGGCTTCATGAACCCCCTCCACCTACCATCCACCAACCCGTTTGTAACGGTATTGTGATGCCGACGGCCCCTTACCCCTACCTACGACCATCTTGCGCCGTTTCCGTCTACCTTTATAGCATTGTGCATTCGACAAGGATTATCTTCTGCTATATGCATGGGTCGTGCTTAGCACGGTCCTCCAAACCGTCTAGTAAGTTAATATATAAGGTTTTGGGCGTCAAATAATGAAATGAAGGGACTAAATGTTAAAACAAAAAGCTAAAAGAAACAATAATTTAAATAAAATTGAAATATGTGTGACTGATGAAACTTTAGGTGTTAAATTTGTAACTTTCCAAAAGACCACGGATTTAAAGGAAATGAGTGTATGGTGGTTTGTCGATAAGGGAGAAGAGTCTCATGATCATTTATGTAACTTAAATGGTTTGTGAACAAGAGGAAGAGTCTATCCCGTTTTTGTAATTTGGGTTAATTGATTCAAGAATCAAGTATACCGCTGTATGCTTCTAAACAAGCGAACGGATGATAAATACGCAGCCGTAATTGGAGGCATACTGACGTAGGTTAGAAAAACCCTTTAATGAATAGTAACCAAGGTGATATTTATGTATATTCATAATACACAAATTACTACTAAATAATTAGATTATTATGAATTGTAACAGTTAGTCCTTCTTGAATCCTTTCCTCTTCATACTTTCTGAATTCTGCCAAAATTGTTAAATTAATAAAACCAAACTTTTTTTTTGTCAGTTTGGTTCATCCGATGATGTCTAAAGATGACAATGTGTTGCAACTCATAATATAGTTCGAAACTTAACAAAACCTTGAATATAAAAACAGATTCTTTTTCTTTGACAAAAACAATTTTACAATCTATACATTATAATAAAGCAAGCATGTCAGTGCCACATGTCAATTTTTTACGTTGCCTTTCTGCCACGTGTCTTCATATAATAGAGTCTTACTTTTTTTTCCCGCCTAAACTTTTTTTCTCAATTTTTTTGTGCGTATTATGCAATTTTTAAATCAGCTGTAATATCATCTATTATACATCCCTTAAAATAAGGATGCCGTTTCCAAATACATAGGCTAAATTACGGTTTCAATTTTTGAAGTTTTATCGTTATCCCCGAATGTATCTCCGCCAATTTCGTTTAACATTTTGGAAACCAAATCACCCTCTATTTATTTGTCTCTCTATACAGAATCATATATCATCAAACGATTAGAATCTCCACTCATAAGCGATTTCTGGATGCCTCTTTTGTCGATTTGGAGGTGAAAGACGATTAATCATCGATTTTGCCTCACCATGTCTGTGATTGTCTGCCAAAATCCGCCGTTCTCAAGCATCCGACGAGCACTATTCTTTTGCCTTTTTTTAAATTTGGGTGTAACATGTGTAACTTCCTTTTTCTTTAATTTTTTTTTTCATACACCATTGGTATGCTTTTTATATATGGATGCACTCTATAAAACAATTCTGATGAATATTCCGTCTAAATGCAGATTTTTTTTAGCATATATAGCAACTTGCTACTGGGAGTAGCGATTTAGGGTATGTTCAACATATTGTAATCAACTTGCCCTCTAATTGAAGTTCTTCTGCATCAATATCAATGGGTAAGTATTAAAGCTTTCATTTACTATGTCGAATGCCATGATTACTATCTTGAGTTTTACAAATCTAATGACATGATTACTATCATGTGTTTAGGCAAGGGTTACGTGAGAGAACATCTGGGGTGCATGCATTACATGATAATATTTGATGTTGGTTGTGTCCCACTGTTGTTGCCGAGAGCAAGACTGCTTCTTGCAATAGTCGATAAGAATTACTCAACACTGGTATATTTACTATGTGTAAACTGTAAAACCATATTAGCTACTACTTTTCACATATTTGATGTTTTTGCAGACAATTAAAAAACAACAGATGAGCTATGAAAATTAAATGACTCTAGGACAGAAAGTAGTTTCAAAACCATGAATACACTTTAAAATTGTAATAAAATTCATGTTTGAACCAGAAAAAAAAACAACCTACATGCACCAAAAAGAGATGTAGGATGATATGATAGCAGGGCATTTTTTTGCATTTGCCATATTTATGTAGAAAAAAGCATTGAACTTTCAGAAAAAATGTTACATTTTGGAAATTATGTAGAAAATAGCACTGTACTTTCAACTATATATAATTATAGCATCCTAATTTCACCTCTTGAGTTGTTAAACTGATATTATATTAAAATTCTAGACGGTGCTGATGCTGCTAAAGCAAAATGTCCAATATATGATCAAATTCTCGAGGTGAGCTCAGTTTTTATTGAGGTATGGTGTTGAGAAGTGGGAAACCGGAACCTGCATCTTTAGTTTCTGTTCTTTGATAATTGTTTCTCTTTTTGGTTTAGTTTTTCAATGAAGAAGAAAAACCTACAGATAAATTCATTTGTGCCAACCAAGAGAATGCTCATTCGAAAAACAGAAAATCTACAAGACTGTTGCAATTGACTACCCCCGGTTTGCTAAAAGGAAATTTGTGGAGTACCTAATTTGTGGGTGATTTTCAACTATTTATTTTTAGTTGTTTTGTGGATAATATGCTCATTTTAATCTATGCTCTTCTTATGCAAACAATGTTTTCTTTTTGTATTTTAAGGTATGGGATGGTGTTCGATGACTGATATGTTTTCTTTTTCCATATCTAAGTAATGCTGTTGTATTGAAAACGTTATGAATAAGTACATAAGGTTCCAATTGCAGGTAGCAATTATATTATTGAATAGCTACTTAATAAAAAGTTAATTATTTTCGGTTGTAATTTGACAGTGTGAAATGAAAATAAGAAAAGGTAAATCGTGTAATGGTGACATTTATCTATTGTTTGTCAGATGTTCATATGCTTTGAAGAAGTTACTGGAAAAGCAGAATCTTCAATAAGAGCGTGATGGTGTGAGTTTGAGAACATGATGGTTTTAAAGAAGGTATTTAATTCAATTGTCATTGTGTTGAAATGTAATTAGAAAATGAGTTGTCAACATCACTAACTGTTAACATCTATGAAACAAAGGTTAAATTTTTTTGGTGTAGTTTAGTAGCATAGAAGTAGTTATTTTGTAGAAAGGTTATATGTATTTGAAAGAATTTAATGATTAGTTGATCAGATAACTATACTTTTGAACTTGTATTAAACAAGAATTAGGAATCACATTACGTACAATATGTAGCTGAAACAACCAGATTCATGTCACAAAAGGGCAGTTTTTGTTAATGTTTGGGTCTATGTATGTACGTTTTTTTTGCTGTCTTGAATATGCTAATTGTAATTAATCGTTGAGGTTTTTGGCTTCATAGCGTGGTGTGGCTTCTTATTTTTTGTTTGCATTATGGTGGATTGTTTGTAATATGTTTATCTCGATCTTATTATTAATGGTTATTTACTCTTGTATAAAAGGTTCATTTAGTCTAAAAAAGCAAACAATTCTTATTATACAAAAGTTTTTTATGATCCAGACTTAACCTGATGTTCTATAGCAATTTTCGTGTCTGAATCATCAAATATAACTCCTCGGGTCAGGTTTGATCTTTTTAAGATGACGATTTCACCCTTGGACCAAAATTGGAAAGGAATAAATCTTTTAAATTGGTTGATTTCTAATCCAACCCTATTTCATTTGTAGTTTTCACAAAAAGTAAGTCGGACCTGTTTCTTTTGTAGTTTTCATGAATTGTCACTCTATTAATGTTTTAAATTGTGAAAATTGGTTGATTTTGTAGGAACTTATTGGTGGAAACATACTTTTTATGTGTAAAGGTGATGTCTTCTAATGGGATGTATATATCCTCTTTTCTCTCTACAAGTTTCATCCTTCAATTACAGTTTTCATTTCGTAATTGCATATTAAGAAAAATAAGATGCACAAATTTTCTATTCTCTCTATAAGGTTTATAATTATTTTGTGTATGATTTTCATATCAAACATCTCATTTAAACCCTTCCACCACATGTTTAATATGTGTCTTTTCGTTGAATAACAATATTGATTTTATCATTAAATTATGCAAAAATTTCACAAATAACATCGTACTTTTAAAATAAAATGTTTTTCTTAGTATATAAGTTTTTTTTTTAATTTCTCAACCGTGTAACACACGAGTTTGTAATCTAGTTCATAATATAGTTGGAACTTGGAAACTTGACAAAGCCTCCAATTAGGTGGTTATTATTACCAATTTCTCAAAAAATATGATCAATTTGGTGACTGATGTCATTTTCATGGATATCCATTAAATTTTTGGGACGAGAGTTTGGTGGTTCAATTGAAATTTGATAATAATAAAAAATCTGTGGCAAACTGTGAAGAAGTATAAATGTTGGACCAATATGTAAAATACTACGATCATGCTAAACCCCCAATATTATCGAAGCAAAACCTCAAAACTCTGTCGGTATTTTTTTTCCCTTCCCCGCCTCCCCCATCGCTTATCTCCTTCCCGATTTTCTTCTCCTTCTCCTCTTCCAGCCGAATACCTTCACCCTCTCTTCTTCCTACCGTCGGACATCACTCCCCGCCGTCGTCTGCAGACTCCGGTCGCCGTCGCTGCCCCACAGTCGCCTGCCCCCAACGGACCACCACTCTACCGCCGGACAACCGTTCTACCGAAAGCAACCACCGGAGGTAAGATATATGAAGTTTTTATTTCATAATTTTTGTATGCTCAATACTTATGGAGTTGAAGCAGCAAGAACAGGGATCATTTTGGAGATGAAAAATGTGTTTGGGAGTTATGGTATGGAGATTGATTACAGGCATCTGAGTCTGATTTGTCTTGGTTTGCCTGTTTAAGTTAAGTCGTGGGAATTTGGTTTTTTTGAAAATGGTATTTTTATGGTTTTGTGCCATTTCACAGAACATAGCAATTTTGTCACGATATGTTAAAGCTTCTTTGTAATTTCAAATTTTGTTGTTATTCAGGTTATTTTTGAGATCCATTGGATGCAATTTCTTACTATCTTTAAATCAAATGGGGGTAGACAGATTGTTCATATGTGTTTGGGAACCGTTCGTTGCAACTACAAGCTCAATCGTTTTGTGTTTGTTTGAAGATTCCCTAGATATTGTAACATACAAGTTTTTGCTTTTTTTAAGGAACCACCTTTTCAAGAAAAGTAAACAAATTGACATTAACCAAACCATATCTATTTTCAGGAATTCCAAGTGGACCGTTTTCAAAAGTTTATACAAGACAAACGATAAAACAATTCCACACAGACAAACTGATTCTTTGATACAAAAACTAAACATTAGACAAGTTACACAAATACCCAAGTAAAGTGAGGATTTGAGTTGTTTTTCCACATTAGTAGAATTTTGTTATGATTAGTTTATTTAAATTTCAGTGTTGAAAAATCAAATTATTTATTTTCAATTTATTTTAGCGGTCTGTAGACTTAAAAAACAAACAGTTTTTTTTCTTGCAGACTGTAGACATTTGGTCCATCTCTTCTTCTGCAGATGTGGTCCCAGACTGCAGACGTTTTACCTCTTCAAAAACAAACAGCACCATAGTAATTACTGAATTATTTATAAGTAGTAGGGTTTAGTATTTCGAAGAATTTACAAATGCAGAGCATCAACCCATGGTTTAGCAACGTTAATTCACTATCCACCAATTACCTTTCTCCACAACGTGGATTGCGCGTATCGGGTAATTTTCATAAATCCTATTTTCTTAATCAACTTTTCGTTAAAGTTGTGTTCTTGAATTTATTTGAATTGTCTTGGGTAAGTGGGATGAATAGAGGACGTATCCCGAGGAGGAAGGGTTTTTATCAAGTTCCAACTTTTATGACGAAGATCAAAATTTCAGGGTCGTAAGAAGAACTTACGAAAATATTATCCAAAATAGAAGAGCATATTCATTATCAGAAAATATCCAAGATTTATATATAAAAAAAAAAAAAAAGTTACTAAGATTATGATTTGTTGTTTTTTAGGACTCAAATAAACTAGTTGCTACAAAAAACTGATTATTAAATTAAACCATATCTTATTCTTGATGTTGCAATAAACAGTCTGTAAATACATACCCAAGCCACAAAAAACTGATTTGTAATTTTTTTTTTTCTGATGAACAGGCAGACATGCACATAGCCTCCAGTTATGGCATGTGCCATATGATAGAAGAATAATTTCCCTCAAGTCCACAAAATCAGAACTTTGCAAAAGGCATTTTGTAAAATTAGAGAAACCTTTTTATTCAAGAACATGTGACAATTCACCAATCATCATATGCAATCAGCCAAAAAGAAGCCACATGAGAATCCATTCAGCATCTTCAGAGTCACTAAGTCACGAACTTATCGAGCAAACTTCTGAAAACGAGTTTGAAGTCAGTTCATATAATCCTCAAAATTCACAACCAAAACCCAAATATGAAAACAGATTCCTTATTTTTGCACGCGTAGGTTCAGTCATCAATAATGCTGCTGAATCTTTTTTCAAGAGTGAGATAAGAAGGAGATTATTTGTTACAGCTGCATTACTTGTGATTAGTCGTGTCGGTTATTTTATTCCACTACCCGGTTTTGATAGAAGACTGGTACCAGAAAATTACCTTAGTTTTGTCTCGGGGTCAGTTGGTATGTTAATGATTTATATTAATTAATAATTATTATTATCTTTTCATTTATTCACATCCTCATTGAAAAAATCAGAGGAGCTTGGTGAGCTGGCACCAGAACTTAAGCTTTCACTCTTCCAACTTGGAATCAGTCCCCAAATTGCAGCATCTATTGTTATGCAGGTTGATGTGGTTCTTGCTTTTATTATTGAATTTAATTTCATATTTTTAAGCTAATTAGAGAGATTATTGGAATTGGGATCAGGTACTTTGCTATGTTCTTCCTTCATTGGTGAAGCTAAGGAAAGAAGGGTTGGATGCTAATGAGAAAATAAAGGGTTATATGTATGCTTATTCACATTCTTTAATTTCTTTCATAGTTATATACTATTATATGATTATATATACAATGTTAATAATAAATTTGTTAATTTCTTACTTGATGCCAGATGGTGGTTGTCGTTTGGGTTTGCAATAGTAGAAGCACTTATCATTTCTTATTTTTCACTTTCGTATTCAATTTATGCAGCAAATGCAAGTCAAAGGTAATGTTTAGTAATTAGTATCGATTTATACACCTTTAAAAACTTTTTTAATAATTAAACAATTCTGTCCGGCATTTTACTTGCAGACTGAAACACGTGATGTTGACAACAATGTTGTTGGTCTCTGGTGCAATGACTACAACATGGATCTGTGACAAAATATCCGACTCTGGTTTTGGTACTATTTTTCAACATAGGACTCGAATACAACCTTTAATCTATTCTTCTTTTTTATAATTGTGAAAAAATGATACAGGTCATGGATCATCTTTGCTGATATGTGTGAGTATATTGAATGGCTACATAGAGACATTACACAAAATGTTATCTCAGCTCTCAGGTCAGTAACATAAAGTGTTGTCATGTCATATAATTGTTAGTGTTTGCTGAAATATTAAATTTTGTTTTTTATTTTGGTGTAGGAAGTGGTGGTGGATGGTGGGGTTATATATTTGCAGTGTCGGGTGTGTTTATTATTGTTACTATGTGGGCAGTTGTTGTAACACAAGGTTGCAGAAAAATCAAGCTACAATATTATGGCTTCAAACTTGCATCTTCCACAAGGTGAATGAATCACATCTCTTATTTCTTTAACAGGAATAGTTTTTGGTATATGTTACCAACTTAATTTTTATTTGCCAATGTTTATGTTTTGGACAGAGAAGATTCCCCGGTTACAGAGGTGGAGCAATATATTCCATTTAATATTAATCCATCTGGAATGCAACCTGTACTCACTACCAGCTATCTTTTGGGCTTTCCTGCTATTGTCGCAAGGTTTGATCTATAAGTTTTTTATAAAAAATATCTGTATCTAATAATATTTAGTGTATGTGTTCTTTATGTAATTATAAGAAGACTAAAAAATGTTGGCAGGTCAACCGAATGTGTTTTGAACCGTCCTGAAATTTTATGTAGTTGTTTTGGTGGCCGTTTTCATTTCAAATCTTATATGGCTATATTGTATTTTGGTATCAGTTTCTGATATGAAAGCATTATTGACAGCTTTTTTACTTCAAGATTTTGGATAAATGTGAGAGAAATTCTAAATCCAGAATCGTCTCTTGGAGCAGCGCCATGGGTCTACTATACAATCTATGCATTCTTTGTTTTCCTTTTCAACATTTTTGATATTGTAAGTGCAAATTTCTAATATTTCCAAATTTTTTATGTCTTTTTTTCCATATGTATACTGTCTTGCAAATTACTTGTTTCTGTTTCCATTTTTAGCAATAAAAAAAAGTGGGTCGGGTTGAATATGTGATTATGTTTGTCACAGGCCAACATGCCCAAGGAAATTGCAGAGTACTTGAATAAAATGGGTGCCCGTATACCAAATATAAAACCCGGAAAAGCGACTGTTGAATATTTGACCAAGATTCAAGCTTCAACTCGTTTCTGGGGTAAAATTTTCACTTAAAAACATGTATTGCATATACATGTGATTAACTGTGAAGCTTTTTTCAGGTGGTTTGCTGCTGAGTATATTGGCCACGTCATCAACAATTCTTGATCATTACTTGCGCAAAACAAATGAAGGATTTTCAATAGGGTTTACGTCTGTTCTTATCATCGTAAGTGAAATCAATCTTATAGATTATATTATTGCACCCAAAATAGGTGGGAATGGCATCTATGCAAAAAGACGTAAATGCCCTCCTCATTCTCATAGTGTATTGTTGTTGGTGTAGGTGGGTTCGATCATTGAACTGAGGAGATCTTATCAAGCATACAATGTAATGCCAAGTTTAAGCAAAGCTTTAAAACGATACGGTGTATGATTATACCACATAACAAAAGCACCACTAAAATATTAGGAAAAGGGAACCGGAAGATTTTGTATATGAACTATTTCTTCATTTTTGTTTGTTTAGGGAAGTTTTTATTATGAATTGTGTAGAAATGAGTTGTGGGTACAAAATGTGAAAGTAATGTGGCAATTTTGGATCTACATCTTTGTTTATGTGGATACAAAATGTGATGTAATGTAGCATGTTTGATCTTAGCTTTGTGTTTTCGAGTGTCAATGGTGTCAAACATTATTTGACAGTGTTTGTATTATTTTAAGTAACTAATATATAAATGACAAAAGGCATTATCATATATTGTTAGATTGATTAAATTTGAACCATGACATTCTTTTGTGCATTGTAATCATGTTTGTTTATAAATAACTAGTTTATAACCCGTGCGTTACACGGATTTACAGCTTAAAATACATACATATATATAATATGTCTTATTGTTTGATGATCCTTAATAGTTAAAACTTAATCATGTGACTTCAAACTAAAGCATTTTGTTATTATGGAAAATTTACATTTGATGAAAGTTTATAGAACTAAGACATTGATTTGTTTAGTGGTCATTAAAGTTACATAATGGTCCGTCGACATTAATATGGAAGTTGAATGCTGTAATTGAAAAAGAATTGAACGTAAAACACTATAATAAACATTAAAAGGAAATTTGAATGCTATAATTGAAAAAAATAAAAGTAAAATGGTATAATCCCCTTACAGTGTCCTCCTTCCTCTAATGGCACATACATTGCCTGCAAAATCATAGTATAAGAAAACTCCAGGTTGTTCAAACATTGATATGATTCTCTTCCCTCTTTAAATGGTCTCCAGTTCTAAGTTTTGAGCCATTCGCGATTGACAATAGAGTAGGAAAAGGGACGACTTGCATGGTGGGTAAAGAGAAGTAATAAGTTTGTGTGGGTCTGTTGCAAGAATCAAACAATACTATTATTATTATTATTACTACTACTATTTGTATTAAGGGGTATAACTGTAATCTTACATTCATTTAACGGCTAACGGCTTTCATCCTAAGGACTAAAAAGGCGACTAATACTTTTTTCAGGGAAGAAAAATGTAAAAATCTGTAATTTTCACCTAACCACATGGATGAAATCAAGATTTTAATATTCTAATTTTCTACTTACAAGTGATCCAAGCTAATAGATGAAGTCTTCAAGCCCTTGATGCGATGAGGATTTAAAAATATTATAAGTGTATGTTGCAACACATCTGCACGTAAATAAATAATAATCATATGATAATAAATTGTTTTAATATAACAAATATATTTATTATATGAATGATAAAGGACTTGTTTGTTGCTCACCTATGCAAAGTTTCATCGTCTGAGAGTTTTTTTTATTGCGTTTTGTCATTAAGTCGATTAGAAATACAAACTTGATTCGTTAAGCTGTTGATGTCATTTAAAGATCATTTCAAGTGTATGAAGCGTAAACATGGTTATGTTGTTCAAAATATATTGATCATCATAAATGTGCCTTCAATCCTTATTTTTTGATGATTTTAAAAGGTTTTTAACATGTATGGAATGTTAATAAATCAATCTAAGCCATTAGAATTGATGGATTTTAGGCTAAAAGTGGTATGGGCATGAATTTGGGGCTTAAACCTAAAACTCTAAAAAGAAAACGTTTTCACCCATCAGACCTGTCCTTGACCTGGTCTGCTTGACCTGGTCTAGGTCAAGTGGATTTCCTTTTATAGTCTGAAATGAAGTTCAGTCTGAAATGTACAAATGTTATATAAATAAATTCGGATATGTATAAATGTCCAAGAATGTTAGATTTTAATACTCAATGTCGCATCTCAACTGTCTTTTGAACATTTTGAAACAAAAGTAACATTGACCGAAATGCAAATTATGGTTATTTCGGGAAATCAGAAAAAATATGATCAATTATAATTAATTTTCTATAATAATGTGGTCATTTTCTAAAAGTATCCCATTTATTTATTCATTCTTCTGTATAGTTATTTCACAAAATAAAATTATTTTTAGAAATTAACAAGAATGTCACATAATATAAAAAAATAATCAAGATTTTTAAAAATTACGGTCAAAAGAATTTGTAAATTAAACTGATTTCACTAAATGTTTTATTCATGAAATAAATGCTTATTTTTTAGGGTAAATTGCAAAAAAAAAAAAAACACTAAGTTTACAGAAAATCTCGATTTTAACACTGTGTTATTATTATTATTATTATTATTTTTTGCAATTAAGTCACCAAGTTTTCCAATTTGTTGCAATTCTGATCATTTGACCCGTCAACTAGGTTGCCCGCTGACGTGACACTGACATGACATTATAACTTAAGTTTATAGAAAATCTTGATTTTGACACTGTGTTATTTTTGTTTTTGCAATTAAGTCACCAAGTTTTCCAATTTGTTGCAATTCTGATCATTTGACCGGTCAACCAGGTTGCCCGCTGACATGACACTGACATGACATAATAACTTGACACAATGTCAAAATAGAAAAAACTATACAATATAGTGACTTAATCGCAAAAAAAAAATATCGTGTCAAAATCGCAAAAAATAAAATATAATGACTTAATTTCGAAAAAAAAAAAACACAATGCCAAAACCGATTTTTTATAAAAACATAGTGTATTTTGTAACTTGTACACCGTGCATTAATGTTTGTATATACTAAGAAAATTATATTTTTCTAAATATTTTACTAATAATTTTAAGAGTACGATTTTACTTCTAAAAATGGTTAAAAGTTATAAAAAACGATTACAAAGTTATAAAAAAACGGATTCAAAACCAGATTCGGATTGTAATCGAAACCAGATTGAAAAACCGAATTGTCAGATCCAAACCGAATGCAACAGTCATATACTCAAACTGGTAGAAACCGGCGAATCAGATCCCAAACAGGACCAGATTGAGAAAAACCAGATTATAACCGGATCGTGATCCGGTTTTTTTGTATACATCTAAATTCCGATGATAGGTAGATGGAAAAGTTAGGAAAAAATTGATTTAAAAATAATCGTTCCGTACACTCGGTCATGTTGAAAATCAAATGTACAATTTGGTTGATCAATATTTACCCGCCTCGTGGCCTTTTTAAAATTGGGAGCAGAGAAGGCAAGTGCCGGTTTCAAGAATGCCAAATGATAGAGAACTGATGGAAGGAGGAGGAAGATCGGAAACTGAGTTCGCCGACCTCGAGGTCGCGGCGGACTCTATCAACGCCTCCGTGATGTTTCATCTCGTTATGGACATCCTAGGGTTTGTTCTTTATATGCATCAACAGATCCCTTCGTAAGCTCCATGCCAAATCTTCTTTCTCATCACATCTCAGATCCTCTTTCATGAAATTTTACATTTTTTTTAGTTGCTGAATATGTGTGCTTGAATTACCTAAAAGTTAAGATTATTTGTTAGGCATGTGTCTCCGGAAGTTGTAAATTAGATGTATATGTGTGGAAGGATAATGTATCTCACTCATATATGGATAAGTTAAGGAATGTTCTTTGTTATGAAAGTAATTTGTCACGAATTTCATAATTGGTCCTGTGGAGCTGCAACATTTTGAATTTTTCTGATTCCATCTCCATTTCGCAACTTCATCTCTAAGAGAAAGTTTGTTAAATTTGTTTAATTTCCTCCTCAAATTCGGAGAGAAATATAGAAAGAGAAAGGGAAAGAAATTTGTATAATCTTTTTGAAGTGTGCTTTCTCAAGTTGGAAAGAACGAAAATCTGTGTTATGTATTAAATCTTTTGTATGCTTGAAATGGTGAACCTCTATACGTTTTTTCTTCACAGGATTTTACAAGATGTCAATCTTGAGTTTGATGCACTGCATACAGAGTATAAAGATTTGGTATGTTAAGCTTCTACAATATTCTTAAAACTATATGTGATTTCATTTTGTGGACCTGTTAAGATTTTGGTTTCAGGAGGTAGTTCTTGCACAAACAGAATTGAAAGCCTCTCAACGCAGAGTTCAAAATGGAAGAAAGAGAGAAGTCAAACATGGCATAAAAAGACTCGAAAAGCTGATGAACAATATTGGTAATACCCAAACTGCCCTCAAACAGGTCTTCAATGAGATCCCAGATGTTGAGGCTGTCATTTTGATTCTTGGAGGCAGTCCTGCTCGGTCTCAACATGTATACGAGCTGTTCTTTTCACATGGACAGAATACTCTCTCTAATGCTTGTGATTTCATTAAAACTAAAGCAGCAGAAGGAATTTCAAGAAAGGTATCTTCTCTCTCTGCTACATATATTCCCACCATTCTAGGGGCTAATATAGTAAAATTACACCACCATTGCAACAGGCCATCAGGACACTGGTGTCCAAAGGTGCTGGATCTGCTTCTTATGGAGGTATTTTTTGATCAGCTTATGTCATAAAAAAACCAATGAGTTTCATGCAAATGGGGAGAGTTTAAAAGTATATTGAAGCTTTGCAATTTTTAGGCCCTTCCAAGTTGTTCTTATTGGTCAAAGCTCGTTCTTCTTTCAATATGCCCCTGCATTTTCTTCCCAAACGTGATTTCAGATACAGTAAAAAGGTAATATTTCATTTGCTTGTAAAAAAAAACTCATGGTTTTAATCATGGAAGTTCTTGTCTAGTGAGATGCATAACTTTTTTTTTTTTTAAACTTGTTGTGCTTTTGCAGATAGTGCCAATGAGATTAAGAATCAAGTGTAGAAACCATAATCAGGAGCCTCATGCTCTAAATTGTGACCCTCAAGTTGCAGACTCCAACAATATAGTGGACTCCACTTCAAATGATTACATCTGGTAACACGTCTTTGAAATTGATTGGTATAATAGATCTTTTGATCTTATGATGTTTGTTAGGAGGGGTTACTGTTACTGCTTTATTGTTTTTTTTCTTGTATTGTAGGTTTCAGTGTAGGCATGTTATCAAGGGTTTGGCTTGCAAGACATCACCAGAAGAATGAACAAAAGCATACTTACTTAGTTACTTTTAGAAACATGACATGGAACTGATAACAAGTGAAAATTTTGACTTCAAATCATTGTTGATGGGGTTGTTCTCAAGCTCAAAGAACAGGTGTAGTTTCATCATATGTCTAAACTGTAACATGATATGATTTCCATAACCTTTTGGTATCTTTGCTTACAATCCAGAATATCTTTCAGAGTGTAGACTTAAATCTTGGTAAAACAGTGATAAATTGATGGCATAATTGGTTTACGAAATTTGTATATCGATGTTCGTTATATTCTCTCATAAATGGATGTGATGTTTGATCATTAGTCGGTTATTCTGTAAGTTGAATTAAGTTGATCAGAATGATTTCTTTTTGTTTACTAAACATGAGCATATGTTTTTAAGATTGGGCATGTTGCAGGAAAAGACAACGTACTTTAATAATTTTACTGATATAGACAATGTATTTTATTTTTTACCCATAATAGCATTATATGCATAGGTATTTTACCTATAATAGCAATGTACTTACTATATCTTTTCATGTGATAGCAATATGTAACTTCAAATAGCAGCGTACTAATATCTCTTTTACTCATAATACTAATGCATTTACAATTCTCTACAGATAATAGCATTATGTAACATAGAGTACATTTCCCATATTGGTAATAAAATGTAACTAGGTTGCTACTATGGGTAAAAAATATGGCTATAGTTAAATTGTTATTATGGGAAAAAAACCAAAACATATTGCTTTTATTAGAAAAGAAATGTAAGTACTTGCTATTATGGGTAAGATAAAGTACATTGCCCGTATTGGTAGCAAGGGTAAAGGACGTTACCATTCCTTCCAATTTTACCTATGAAATTATGTACGTATACAACGAGAAGGTAAAAGTGTTTTTTTGTTTTTACAGAATTTTGAAGAAAGTCATGTAAAGATGTGTTGGTATGATGTGAAAGGTGTTTTTTGTGTATCAAGGGTTGTTAGGATAGGCCAGGACTTGGGACACACCAGTTCCTTTAAAATCCACGAACCAAACACAATAGGAGAGGAAGTGATTTTCCAGTAGAAAGAAAATTTGCATTTATTTTGCAAAATACCTATCCGATTTTAACATATGGTTTAACAGTCGATATTTATGACATTAGGTTCTTGTTCAATTTTTGCGAGGTGACATATATTATTTTAGAGTTATGTTTGTTAGTCGAAAAATCTAAAATTTGGTTGTTTTGTACAAAGAAACGTTCTCATGTTGAGATATTATTTGGACATTCTATTGTTTGAAGTTGTGATAATTTGTTATCCGATTGGTTAAGAAAAGTAGATTTTTATAAGAAAATAATTTAGATAAAATACCAAATATGAAATTTTGTGAATTAAATGAGTCTGCCTTGTAAAACTAGTGTAAAACCCTCTCAAGTTCTTTAAAAAAAAATGTAAATGTGATTTCATTTTACCATTTGATAAAAGTTATTGCCTCCACGATGAAAGTCTAGTTGGTTGATGTGCAAAATTTTACACAAGATGTCTAGGGTTCAAACATTGACACGCCTAAAATATCGCTAGTGTTCCGCGATTGACATGTCGCTATACTCTATCTAATTGGAGACGAATGAATGAAGATGTGATGCTTTATGAGGATTAGTGATTTAGTTCAATCTGCAATGCTCAATTTCAAGTTGAATGAATGAAGTTTTAGGCTCAATTTCTAGCCAAATGAACACTTATTTTAGGCGGTACATATTTAATTATAGACTAAAGACGTGACTATAAATATAAAATAAAATTGTTTAAAATACTTAAAATTTGATTGTAAAATAAAGTGAAAATGACTTAGAATAGCAACAAAGTTTCAATTTTGTTCAAAAAACATCATTAAAGTTTCTTTTTTCCAATGTTTATTGATGTTTTTTTTTAACAAAGGGGAAAGGTGATAACCCTTGCTCCTGCCACATAATATCCTAGTTAGCATTTTTCATTTTTTGGATAAAAATAGGCTAAACCTGCTATAACATGTGATAATGATGTTTTTGTGAACATTTTATAAACTTTTGATGATATAATGTGTTGGGAAAAAACTTCAATGATGGTTTTTCTAACAAACTAAAACATTATTACATTCGTGAGTCTTTTTTCTTAAAACAAATAGTATAAAGCTTGCTTAGTGTCATCAATCTACTTATGTCACATCTAACAATGATCAAACATATTCGATGAAGATAAATATTAACCGTACAATAATTACAAAATATTTTTCTTGTATAAAGTATCGTGGAACATTTTTTTTCCTACCATTCTGTTTTCTGATTATTCATGTATTGTTTCATCGAATTTTATCACTTACTCCAAATGATTTTTTGCCTACCTTTTGCATGTTCTTAGATTCACGCGCTTCTCGAAGAAGTACTTATGTTTATGTCTTACTGCACACTATGACTTACTTTTCTTTTGTTTGTCCATTTATAGGTTTTCGTTGTGCACATGTCGGAGATCATCTTAGTGATGTAGTCGATATTCCGTCCATAGAGACGTAGCTGTCGATGTCTATCTTCCTATTGCTGAAAATAATAGTAAAATATGATGAATAAAATGGTACCGCTCAATTAGAGGGTGTTTGAGATTGCATTACAAAATAACTTATTGTCCTATTGACTTTTCCAAAAGGCAATAAGTCTTAAAAAATGTTTGACAAACACAAACATTTTTCATAAATGTTTTTCACTAAAAGTCAATAAAGTCAATTTTGATAAGTTATGAGTTACGACCACTATGCTTTTAGGAACTGCTTATAATTTATACATATAAAAAAGACTCAGGATCCAAGATGAAAGTTAATTACACAGCGCGTAATTGCATAATCACCAGTTGGAGCTTTTCTACTGCAACCAACGAAGACATAAAGATCATCTCCAGATTTGGAGAACAATTCATGAAGAACACTATAGAAACAGGTGCCCATACCAAACAGGTCTTCTGCCGACACACTAGCCAACTGTTTGAAGATCATAATTGCCAACAGTGTGAATGCAATAATTCAACTAAGGAGGGTCCCTCCACTTAAGATGACAGATTGTCGTCTAGTCAATAAGTCTCCGACAAAATTATCCTGAAAGATACCTATCTTCACATGTCAAGGACCCACAACGAAGACTATCCTCGTAAGTTAGAACATCTATGCTTTTAGAATCTACTTAGTCTTTTATAATGCACATATTTTTTAAAGAAAAAACTTATTAACTTTTATAAATTTTTACCACCATATAAGAAAAAAACTTTTTAAAGTTTATTTTTAGTCACCATAACAATTAACAAGCACTTTTGTAATAAGAAAAAAAATCCTTATCCCAACACCCCCTTGGCTCGAAAGAAAATAAAAGAAGAGTAGTTATCGTTTTCTCAAAAAACCCTCCTGCGCTAAAACTAAAAAATTACGCTTCTCTTTCATTATCCCCTGTCGCCGTCACATATTCTCAGTCCGTCGCCTAAATTCCGGCGATCTTCGTTTTCTCTCACAGATTTCATCCTTAAACATCCACAGTAGAATCATATCAAAGAACAGTAGTGTGAATTTACGGGGAAGATGAAGTTTCAAATCGAAGATGTAACAGTCTACTTCCCCTACGATCACATATACCCCGAACAGTACTCCTACATGATCGAACTCAAAAGAGCCCTAGACGCCAAAGGTCATTGCCTCCTTGAAATGCCCACTGGTACCGGAAAAACCATCGCCCTTCTCTCATTGATCACCAGCTACACCCTCTCTAAACCATCTAATCCCGTTAAACTACTCTACTGTACTCGCACTGTTCACGAGATGGAAAAAACCCTAGCCGAGCTTAAGCTCCTTCATAAGTACCAGCTCGATAATATCGGTCCCTCTGCTCGGATGCTTGCCCTTGGGCTTTCGTCAAGGAAGAATTTGTGTATAAATCCCGATGTGGTTTCTGCGGAGAATAGGGATTCGGTTGATGCGGGATGTCGGAAACTTACTGCTAGTTGGGTTAGGGCGCTTGCTATTGAAAACCCTAATATTCCAACTTGTTCGTTCTTTGAGAACTACGAGAAAGCTGGCTCAGATGCTGTTTTACCTCCTGGAGTGTATACTTTACAGGTTTGCCTGATTTTCCATAAGATATACATCCAAATAGACATTTAAGCTTATTATCATCACGATTTAAACTTCTGGCAGGATCTGAGAATGTTCGGGAAGGAGAAAGGGTGGTGTCCATACTTTCTAGCTCGTCATATGGTGCAATTTGCAAATGTGGTCGTTTATAGCTACCAATACTTGCTTGATCCTAAAGTAGCTGGGATCATCTCAAAGGAGATGCAAAGAGAATCTGTAGTAGTATTTGATGAGGCTCACAATATTGACAATGTCTGCATTGAAGCTCTAAGTGTCAGTGTACGCAAACAAACACTTGAAGGGGCCACTAGAAACCTTAATAAAATGGCTCAAGAGATCGACAGGTAATCCTTTTACAACTTTTAATCATTGAGCTCTCATTGATAATGTTTGATAATCTTTATTTTAACTTTGTTCAACTTGGTAGGAAGGTTTAAGGCCACTGATGCTGGTAGGTTGCGTGCTGAATACAACCGGCTAGTTGAGGGTTTAGCACAAAGAGGGAATCTTCCCCGTATGTACATATTTACACACCACCAATTTAAAACTTTTTTTGTTCATTTTTTATAAGAATCTTGAATTTTTACAGTTGGTGACACGTGGCTTGCAAATCCTGCTTTACCTGATGACATTTTGAAGGAGGCGGTACCAGGAAATATACGGCGTGCGGAACATTTCTTGTCTGTTTTACGCAGATTAGTGCAGTACTTAAAAGGGCGTTTGGATACTGACAATGTTGAAAAAGAGGGCCCGCTTACATTTGTTAATGCTGTGAATTCACATGTTGGAATTGACCAAAAGATGCTGAAATTTTGCTATGATCGTCTGCATTCGCTTATGTTAACTTTGGAAATAACTGATACGGATGAGTTTTTGCACATTCAAACAATTTGTGACTTTGCAACACTTGTGGGGACTTACACAAGAGGGTTTTCAATCATAATTGAACCTTATGATGAAAGAATGCCTCATATTCCTGATCCAGTCTTGCAGGTATTTTATACCAAACTCCATTTTCTGTAATTTATTTCAAATTTGTAGTATATATCATAGTAAAGTACGTCTTTTTCCTGGTATATTTGCAGCTTAGCTGCCATGATGCTTCTCTTGCAATAAAGCCCGTGTTTGATAGATTTCAATCGGTTGTGATCACATCTGGAACATTAAGCCCAATCGATCTTTACCCTCGGCTTCTTAATTTTAATCCAGTGGTTAGTAGGAGTTTTACCATGTCTTTGACAAGGGATTGCATATGCCCCATGGTTCTCACACGTGGAAGGTAAAAATGATCGACAATTAATGTATATTTTAATTTCGTCTAATGAGAAAATTCCATGGATTTAAATATTTGATAAGTTTGTTCTTTCAATGATTTAGGGGCTGTTTCTGTTTGACTTAATGAGTCAAAAATAGAAACAACACCCTAATGATAATATCAGAAATCAAAATTAATAATTTTCTTTTTCTTTTTGAATGACAGTGATCAGCTTCCAGTTAGTACAAAATTTGATTTGAGAAGTGACCCTGGAGTGGAAAGAAATTACGGGAGGCTTTTGTTGGAGATGGTGTCAGTAGTTCCTGATGGAATTGTTTGTTTCTTTGTGAGTTACTCATATATGGATGCCATAGTCAACAGCTGGAATGAAACAGGGATCTTGAAGGTACAAAACCCTGTCTTTGTTCCTATTATGATTTTTTAATTATTTTTTTAAGTGAACTTACTGACCGAGACTTATGGTCCAGGAAATAATGCAACGGAAACTGGTGTTCATTGAGACACAAGATGTGGTTGAAACTACTTTAGCACTCGACAACTATCGTAAAGCTTGTGATTGTGGGAGAGGTGCTGTGTTTTTTTCTGTTGCCAGGTAATTTTTATATAATTTCATATTCATAAATATATGCCAAAAGAAATTCATCAAACAGATTTGATAATTTGTTTATGTACTGTTGCAGGGGAAAAGTGGCAGAAGGGATTGACTTTGACCGACATTATGGGAGGCTTGTAATCATGTTTGGTGTTCCTTTCCAGTACACATTAAGCAGGCGAGTTAACAAGAGTAACTTGTCCATTTTGCTTTAATAAAAAGAAATGAAAGTAGGATGCTATAATACACAAATAAATAATATTTGGTTGGATTTGTTTTTGTTTGAGTTTGCAGGATATTACTTGCTCGATTAGAGTACTTGCGGGAGACATTTCAGATAAAAGAAGGGGACTTTTTGACTTTTGATGCATTGGTACTTTACCTACCTTAACTTTTTTTTTTTTTTTTTTTTTTTTTTTTTTGTTGAGTGACATGATTTTTATTATTGTATAAATAAACAGAGACAAGCTGCTCAATGTGTGGGACGAGTTATCCGTTCAAAAGCAGATTATGGAATGATGATATTTGCTGATAAGAGGTCTGTATGGTTCCTTGTTATATAAACAAGTTTAGTTTTATTGACTCATGTCTTAATGTGTATTTTTGAGTAGATATACTCGACATGATAAACGCTCAAAATTGCCTGGATGGATTCTGTCTCATCTGCGTGATGCCCACCTCAACTTGAGTACAGATATGGCTGTGCATATAGCAAGAGAGGTAAAAAATTCCATTTTTTTTTTTGTTTCACGTATACAAAGTGGGACAATGTTCTTGTCTGTGTAAAAAGACATAAATGCCCTCTAATCATTGAAAATAGCCCTACAAAGCTGTTGTATAATTTAAAGGTGTTTGGTTGTAAATGCAGTTTTTGAGGAAGATGGCACAACCGTATGATAAAACGGGAGGTGGTGGGAAGAAAACCCTTTTGTCACAACAAGACTTGGAGAAGATGAACGGAAGTGAAGGAATCATGTTCTGAGGAATAATATAATTAATACTTTGCACAAATGGAAAAAGTTTTGCTCATAATACTTTTACCTTATTTTTTGTACTAGTCATTTTCAGTCTTTGTTCAGTACTTGTTACTAGTTTATGGACTTCTCTTCTTAGGCTTCATTTGCCAACTCATTTTTGTTTGTTCTACAAATTCTTCAGTTCCCATGAAAATTTTGATTTTATTGAATTGAAAGATACATATGCTACGGACAGGTTTAACATGTTTTAGGTCAGGACAACGGTTCATTCTTCTCCATAACATTTCCTGTCCCAGTGCAATTATTGTTGTTTAAATCCCATGTGTACATATTTCACTGTAATAATATATTAATTAATGATGTACCAGATTTTGGCTTATAGTGGTATAATTAGAAAATGACTTGCTGGTTACATAAGACATGTTATCATTATCAAAAGAAGCATGTTTGCTAAAAAGTTGCTGATAACGGGTGTATGTGTATGTGTGTCTCTACAGAATTTTGATAAAAACCCAATAAACTCTTATTTCGGTTTGAAATGGTCTTTCAATTATATTTTGTGCATTATGAACCATTAAACCGAGACAATACTTGTAATAAAAACCAGTTTTTAGTGGGTGAAGCGGTTAGAGTTTGACTATCCAAAGTCAACAACAGTTTTGTCCACGTGTATAAACGCACGTGTACACACTCTTTAAAAATTGGAAACAACATGCTCCATCTCCTTGATTACATACCCTTTTTCCATTTACTTACATCAATTCTATCAATTTCCTGGAAGAAGTTGAATTGGCTAGGGCTTGAGAGGATCAAAGCTTCTGGTACCAAGTAAGTCTACAGATGGTAGATGGTACAGTCTTTTAATATTTGTTTGTGGATACTGAATGGCGAATAACAATCCTGAGGTGGTTTGTTTGAAAGTGGATTTAAACTTTAATGGTGTTTTTGTCGCCCATTCATTCGCTTATGCTGATCAACATTTTCTGTTTAATGATGTCTTGATATGGATTTGGATGAATGTATTGCTTTCCTTGAATGTTTCACTGGACAAACGTGTGAGAAACTATATTACTGCATCCCCAATCATCCGCTATCGAGGGAAAGTCGGTTCATCGAAAATTATATGGACTATGCCTAATTTATAGATACTGTTTATGTGTACATAGAAAATGATATTCATAAAACCATGAATATGGACCATGTTGGGGTGGTTTGGAGGAAATATTTGAGGATGAAAATAATGTAGTAAATAGTAGGGCACCTACTAGTAACGATGAACATGGTTCAATCATCTAAGGCGAAGAGAAAGAACCTTCTCCACCATGCAAAACATCTGAAGATATTGGTTTGGTAAATGAAATCTTTCTAGATGTAGAAATTCCTCTGAACAAGACTTGCAATAATTAGTTCCTCACTAAGTTGTATCCTGAGGGGGAAACCAAGTTAATAACTGATTATGAGAGCTTCGTAACAGTAAGGATGGGGAGAATGAACAAGTTGTCATCATCCATTCACCTTTCAGTAAAGACATACATTGGAAAAACCAAACTCCTACTTTAGGGATGCAATTTGAGAACCCAAAACAATTTAAGCACATGTTATGTAATTATGTTGTGGCAAATAAATACCAACCATGCTTTAAAAAAAATGATAGTTTAAGGCTGTTGGTTATGTGTTGTCAAAGGGAATGCATATTTAGACTATATGCATCATGGATGGGTGATGTATATTCATTTCAAATTAAGTCATTGAAAAGTGAGCATCCGTGTGCTAGAAACTACAAGTTAGGTTCAGTTGTCACTTATGTATGGATCAGAAGACATTATACAAAGAAGATTTTGCATAGACAAAAGCTTACTATCAGACAACTTAGGTTAGAGGTGATTAAGAAATTTGGCATAGATGTCAGCTTAGGGCAATGTAGAAGAGAAAAAATACATGCTATAAAACTTACTGAGGGTACTCTTATTGAACACTGTGCAAAACTTTGGTGTTATGCTGAAGAAATAAGAAGGTCAAACCCAGGTTCCACTGTTAAGTTGGATACACTTACCATGCCTAATGGAAAAAATTACTTTAGCAAATTTTATGTGAGTTTTGATGGTATTAAAAAAGATGGATTGAAGGGTGCAAAAAGGGTGATAGGGATTGATAGTTGTTTCCTGAAAGAAAATTGTTGTTGTGAGTTGCTTTGTGGAGTGGGTAAAGATGCTAACAATCAAGTATTCCCAATAGCTTGGGCTGTTGTTTTTGTAGAGAATATGGAAAATTAGAAGTGGTTTATAGACTTGCTTAGTGATGACCTAAATCTGAATATGGGACACAAAATCACATTAATGTTTAACCAACATAAGGTAATCAAGCTACTAAATTTCATTAATTTTTTTTTTTTTGCAAAACTATAACATATTTATTATTATTGGGACTTATAAAGGTTGTAAAAAGGCTGTTACCTCATGCTGAACATAGACATCGTGCAAGGAACATTGCATCAAACATTTGGAAAAACGTTTTCTGGGGCCCAATTTGAAAACCTTTTCTGGAAGGCCTACTACAAATCAGCAACAGAACAGACATTCAAAACAGTTATGAAAGAGATGAAATCACTAAGTCCACCGGCACATAAGTACCTTATGGATATGGACAAAGGTATCTGCAATTGAGAATGTGTCATCTGAGAGTTTTAATGTTGTCATAGTGGAAGCAAGAAAGAAACCAATAATTACCATGTTAGAGAAATTAAGGAGTACATGGTGGATAGAATCTACTGTATGAAACATCAAGCTTGGGGAAGTGACATTTCACCTGTTATTATAAAAAAGTTGAATGTCTTAAATAATGATCAAAGGTATTGACAGGTGTTGCCTAGCAGCCAAAACAAATTCGAGGCAAGAGCTGGTGGGGAAGCTTATGAGGTGGATCTGGAAAAAATAACATGTTCTTGCAGATTATGGCAGCTAAATGGATATAGATGTGCTTATTTAGTGGCTGTCATATGTTTTATTAACATGGATGTTGAAAGTTTTGTGGATCCTATCTTCCATTAAGCATTTACCTAATATCACTAATTGTTATGTTTTCTCAGGTTGTTTAGGAAAGTAAACAAGTACTTGCAGCACAATAGATAGTAAATGATAATGGGCATGAAGATTATTGAATTCAAAAAAGGTGACTACAAAGAGGAAGTTTGAAAGAATAATGAAAAAGACTTGCAAAACCAGTTGATGGGGAGAATGGTGAAGGGAACACATCCAATAGTTCTACAATAGGTTTAAATTGAATTAATGTTAGTGTTTGTAGTTTTATTCCCACTATATAAACCTATTAATGCATGAGGTTGTATTTGCATGCATGGAATATTAAATTAGGTTTCTTGATCTAGACACATGTTTGTAATTGAATTTGACAGTAACTAAGTTTGGGTTTATTGTACTTGGAATGAAGACTATGTCCTTTGTGTCAATGTAATTTCCAAACATGTAGTCCATACATGTTTTTATATTCTTGCACATGTTTGTAAATGGTGGATCCCATTTGTGGTCCATACAATTTTTTTAAACTTAGATCCCAAGCATGCGGTTCAGACAACTTTTTATAATGCACACCTTCATACGAAGAGGAATCTTTTTTATTCTTTATTACATACATATTTACAAACAAAAAGGCCTTTTTAAATGGCCACCATCATCAGGGAATCACATCCTTGTCCTGATTCAAAAGGACTGCATTGTTTCTATTAAAAACCCCCTTAATAAACATCTAAACCCCATATTGTTCTACCATCCCCCCCCCCCCCCCATAAACACATTCAACAAAAACCCCTAAATACACATCAACCCCCAACCCCGCAATCCAGTCAACCTCCAATCTCATGTACCTTCACTTCGACCCTATGAACAATAACCAAATAACCAACCCAACACAGAACACTGAACAACCATTGTCCACTTATGGTTTTTCTCCAAAACATCGTGCTCATCAACTACCTTCATCAGCTGAGCCTCAAAACGATTCTTTTCAGTTTCGATTTTGTTGCTCTAGAGATCCCACCTTCCTTTAAAGTCGAGCAACATTGCTTCTGCTGGTGAGCTCGTCCACCTCACACTTCAAGGAATAAAGGGTTTTCTGATAATGATTATTGTTGAATGCTGGGTTATACCACTGTAATAACTTGCAATTCTTTTAGTCAGTCTAAAATGCACATTACACAAAAATTAGGGTTTCAAATAATGATCACCACCGAATAAGAGGATAAATGTTTGCATCAAAGTGGAATATGAGCTTACCAAGATGTTCAACCAGTTCCAGAAACGTCTGGCGGGATGGTTAGTTGTCCAAGAGATTCATTTAGCAGACAGCTTCTTGTAACCACAATTAGGATTCTCGTTTGATGACTTGAAGTATACAAGCTGGATGACTCATATGGTCAAAAGAGGGGGAGAGGGGGAGGGCTGGGATTGTTTTTGCCACAGTGTCAATTTTGACTCATATGGTCAAAAGACATTGCTTAGGTGGCAGCCACATGGGCAATTTTTGACACGTTAACATTACACAAATTCAACTTACTGGTTTAACTGTATATTAAAGGATACAGTTCCTTTTTTAACAGGTACTTTATCAATTTAATGATTCATAATGCATAAAATATAGTTAAGGGGCCATTTAAAACCAAAAGTAATAGTTCATTGGATTTTTATGAAAACAACCCATAAATAAATGGGACTCACTAATCCAAATGGATAGTGTTAGCGACTTAGTGTACATAAAAATTGATTAAATGAATGATGACATATTCAATGAACGTTTTTTACATTTATCATAAAAAATGATCAATTTCACATGATTCATATGTGATGTTATCTTTTTGCGAAAATGCTTGATGATTCCACTAGAATTTCACAAAAATGAAAAAAAGAATTGCAACTTTTTTATAAACCTTTTGTAATGTATATTATTTATAAACCTAGTTTTTTTTTTTTTTTTTTTTTTTTTTTTTTTTTTTTTACAAAAACCATTTTATGAAATGACTCGACTCATTTTCATCAATTTAATGATTACCTCTAAATAAATTTAGATAGATAAAGAGGTCAAATAGATTATAAATGATTTGAGATGTATCTAAAAGTATACATCCTTGTAGGTTGGTTTATTGAAACGTTGGATCTCTTTTTTCTATAGTAGTTTAATAATTACAATTTTAATTATTAATTATGTATAAACAAAACAAGTGTGTTGGCTGAAACCCTTTGATGCATCTTTCTAATAGAAGTGTTCAAATCTCTAGTGTGCGGATAAATAATTTAAAATTAAAATAATTTCTCGTTCCGTTGTGATCAATTTCAATTGATGGAGAAGCTCAATGAATGAACTAGGGTTCCATAATCTCATATTCCTCACCTACAACCATTCCACAGCAAAATAGCATATTGCATTCAGAAATCAGAATCTGTACACAAAGGCGAAGATACTTAATAATTAAGATTCAAGATTTGTAACATAGAGACAGTACATTAGAGAGAATTTCCTGGCATACTATAAAATTATTTATTCATAATAAAGCAAATTGTATGGAAAAATGAAATACATAACTTATATTCGCTTCTAAATTATGATTTATACTTTCAAAATCATCATCTTAGATTCTTAGGATCCACACTTTTATTTCGCAACATATGTCCGTACTTCCGTTTATCAAGGTTTCATTTGAAGTTAAAACAATCATATCTAATAGTATAGACCCCAAAATTTATGGATCGTGTTTTAAAAGTATCATTTCTTGATATACACGTGTCCAATTGACAAAGGTATTGTGGGTGACTTATGGGTCTACCTCGTTATGATTTTTGGAAAATGTATTATACTTTCATCGTATGTCCCATCTTCCTTATCCTGTAACTACATGAGAAAATTCTTTAGTGCATTATTCTCTCTTCTCACAATCATTTGTGCTTTTCTTCCTTTCATGTCTTCATAATCAGAGCCGACCATAAAGGATTTCAAAGAGTGCGATCACATAAGATCCGTGTCGTTTAGACGGCTCGATTTTTTTTACGTTTATTATATTAGTGATGGAAAAATTTGTCAGTAATCCATCCTAAGAACCATTTGTGTCAGGTTAGAGACATAATATTTCCATTGCCAAAAAAGTCATGTCAAATGACTTGTCCATTTCTAATTCTTAGCAAAAATGTGTAGCTAATATCTTTTAAAATTCCATTACTAATCCCTCAGAAATTTCGTCGCTGAAAAATATATTTAGGGCATCCTTTTTACTATTCGCACAAGGCCTTCAAAATCAACGAACCATCCATATTCCTAATCAAATTGAAAGATATATATCGCATGTTAATTACCTATGAAGAAGATAATATGTACATTATCATTAACCGAGTCTTAATCTATAGCAAATGGTTGATTGGTTTTATTGGGGTGATAACATGCATTCTTACTACTTTTATTATCAACCCAACATAATCCAAAAGTTCTATTAAAAAAACTAATATTTCTCTTTTCCACATATACAATCCACTTAAATCCAATCTTGACACACATTAGCAACCCAACTTAATCCTATATTTTATTTAAAAAATCATAAAAAATTTATCAATATTGGTCTCATTTTGTAGAGAATTTTTTTACGTATTATAATGCATTTTATTTATTTTTTCAATAAATATTATATCTACTTTTTATTAAATAAAATAAAATATAATAATAAAGAAAACTTAAAAAGGAGGGAGAGAGAGAGAGAGAGAGAGAGAGAGAGAGAGAGAGAGAGAGAGAGAGAGAGAGAGAGAGAGAGAGAGAGACCTTTCATTGGTGGTGCAGCATAGGTCATGGAATACCTTTTTAAAATTTTATTAATAATGTGGTAAGCGGCTCACCAAACTCTTCCAATGAAAGTAGTTTTCATATTCCTAATCAAATTGAAAGATATATATCGCATGTTAATTACCTATGAAGAAGATAATATGTACATTATCATTAACCGAGTCTTAATCTATAGCAAATGGTTGATTGGTTTTATTGGGGTGATAACATGCATTCTTACTACTTTTATTATCAACCCAACATAATCCAAAAGTTCTATTAAAAAAACTAATATTTCTCTTTTCTACATATACAATCCACTTAAATCCAATCTTGACACACGTTAGCAACCCAACTTAATCCTATATTTTATTTAAAAAATCATAAAAAATTTATCAATATTGGTCTCATTTTGTAGAGAATTTTTTTACGTATTTTAATGCATTTTATTTATTTTTTCAATAAATATTATATCTACTTTTTATTAAATAAAATAAAAAATAATAATAAAGAAAACTTAAAAAGGAGAGAGAGAGAGAGAGAGAGAGACCTTTCGTTGGTGGTGCAGCATAGGTCATGGAATACCTTTTTAAAATTTTATTAATAATGTGGTGAGCGGCTCACCAAACTCTTCCAATGAAAGTAGTTTTCATATTCCTAATCAAATTGAAAGATATATATCGCATGTTAATTACCTATGAAGAAGATAATATGTATATTATCATTAACCGAGTCTTAATCTATAGCAAATGGTTGATTGGTTTTATTGGGGTGATAACATGCATTCTTACTACTTTTATTATCAACCCAACATAATCCAAAAGTTCTATTAAAAAAGCTAATATTTCTCTTTTCCACATATACAATCCACTTAAATCCAATCTTGACACACGTTAGCAACCCAACTTAATCCTATATTTTATTTAAAAAATCATAAAAAATTTATCAATATTGGTCTCATTTTGTAGAGAATTTTTTTACGTATTATAATGCATTTTATTTATTTTTTCAATAAATATTATATCTACTTTTTATTAAATAAAATAAAAAATAATAATAAAGAAAACTTAAAAAGGAGGGAGAGAGAGAGAGAGAGAGAGAGAGAGACCTTTCGTTGGTGGTGCAACATAGGTCATGGAATACCTTTTTAAAATTTTATTAATAATGTGGTGAGCGGCTCACCAAACTCTTCCAATGAAAGTAGTTTTCATATTCCTAATCAAATTGAAAGATATATATCGCATGTTAATTACCTATGAAGAAGATAATATGTACATTATCATTAACCGAGTCTTAATCTATAGCAAATGGTTGATTGGTTTTATTGGGGTGATAACATGCATTCTTACTACTTTTATTATCAACCCAACATAATCCAAAAGTTCTATTAAAAAAACTAATATTTCTCTTTTCCACATATACTATCCACTTAAATCCAATCTTGACACACGTTAGCAACCCAACTTAATCCTATATTTTATTTAAAAAATCATAAAAAATTTATCAATATTGGTCTCATTTTGTAGAGAATTTTTTTATGTATTATAATGCATTTTATTTATTTTTTCAATAAATATTATATCTACTTTTTATTAAATAAAATAAAAAATAATAATAAAGAAAACTTAAAAAGGAGAGAGAGAGAGAGAGAGAGTGAGAGAGACCTTTCGTTGGTGGTGCAGCATAGGTCATGGAATACCTTTTTAAAATTTTATTAATAATGTGGTGAGCGGCTCACCAAACTCTTCCAATGAAAGTAGTTTTTTTGGAAACCACAAATATATATAAAACAAGAAAAAAAAAACCCCCCTCAAGCAAGAAACTAGAGACAGGGACAACAGAAAAGTATAGAGATTACAAATGAACAAAAGGAAAACAAAACCAAGCATCCTAACTAGAATTAGCCATACAAGAACCACTACTCCTATGTTTAAACCAAAAGAACGAGAGCGAGACCATGTCATCCTCAATCAAAGCAGGAGAAATGGAGATGTTATTGAACACTTTTCCGTTTCTCCGCTTCCATAAACACCAAAGTAGGCCATAACAAATAGTAATGAGAATATTCCTTTTCCTAGGACAGTTACCTAATGAAGCAACAAAATCAACAAATTCAAAAACACTAGAACAATCAACTGAAGTAATCTCACACCACTTAAGAACCCAAAGTCTAGCACTTTTAGCACACTCGCAATCAATCTGCACATGGTCCGCCGACTCAGAAACTAACCCACAAAACTTGCATAGCAGGTTCTGCACGTTAACGCTCCTGATCAGCAAGGTTTCAGCAACTGGAATTCTCTTGAGGCTAGCTTTCCAAATAAAACACAACACTTTTAATGGAACTATCTTCAGCAAACGAATACAAAAACCAGCGAGTTGAGTAAAAGACAAGTCCATAAACCTTATCATTATGTCTATAGTAAAACACCCATCTGCGACAAGAGAGAAATTGAACCGATAGGGATTTTGGGACAGTTGAACCGATCTTAGCAACTAGTCCAATAAGCTTAAATCCCTTAGCTCCTCCAACGAGTTCGAAGAACGAGAGCAGTTCCACCTCAAGCCACCGTTACAAGAAAACCTATCAGACACCAAACAATATTTAAATGATTCCAAACGGAAAAGAGAGGGGACCTAGACTAAGGTGGCGTTTGGTTCGCAGAAAGTTTTTGAAGGAATTGGAATCTCTCAAGGAATTGGAATCTATCAGGAATTGGAATCCAATTCCATATTCTGTTTGGTTGGCTGGAAATGGATTTGGAATCTAATTCCATTTTCTGTTTGGTTGTCAGGAAATGGAATTGGAATCCATGTAAATGACAAAGTTGCCCTTATTGTGTTTTGTATAATATTTACTTTTTATATAACTTGTTGCTAGTGGTGAATGGTAGCGGTGGGTGGTGGTGGTGATGGTGGTGGCGGTGGCATGTGGTGCTGGTGGCGGTGGGTGACGGTGGTTGGTGGTGGCGATGGGTGACGGTGGTTGGTGGTGGCGGTAGGTGGTGGTGGTGATGGTGGCGGTGGCATGTGGTGGCGGTAGGTGACGGTGGTTGGTGGTGGCAGTAGGTGGTGGTGATGGTGGTCGTGGATGGTGGTGGTGGTGGTGATGGTGGTGGTGGTGGGTAGCGATGGTGGTGACGGCGGTGGTGGTGGTGGTGGCGATGGCATGTGGTGGTGGTGGCGGTGGGTGACGGTGGTTGGTGGTGGCGGTAGGTGGTGGTGGTGATGGTGGCGGTGGCATGTGGTGGCGGTGGGTGACGGTGGTTGGTGGTGGCGGTAGGTGGTGGTGATGGTGGCGGTGACATGTGTTGGCAGTGGGTGACGGTGGTTGGTGGTTGGTGGTAGCGGTAGGTGGTGGTGGTGGTGATGGTGGTGGTGGTGGTGGATGGCGGTGGGTAGTGGTGGTGGTGGTGGTGTGGCGATGGTGGTGCCGGCGGTGGGTGGTGGTGGTGGGTGGCGATGGTGGTGGCGGCGGTGGGTGGTGGTGCCGGCGATGGGTGGTGGGTGGTGGTGGTGGATGCGTGGGGGTGGTGGCGGTGGTGGTGGGTGGTGGTAGAGGGTTTCAATTTGTGAGGTAATGGAAGGGGTATAATGGTAATCTTGCACATTCCCTCCTCCAAGGGAATTAATTCCTTCCATCCACTGAAGGAATTCATTCCCTCCATTTCAAAGGAATTGGAATCCAATTCCTTCATAAAAAACTTGAACCAAACGCAGGAATTCGAAGGAATTGGATTCCAATTCCCTCGAATTCCCTCGAATTCCAACGAACCAAACAGCCCCTAAGGATGATCACCAGAAGCAACAGCCACGCCAAGGAAGGAAAGGGGTTGATATTAGAATTTTCACCGTTGAAGATAGCTTTGGCAATGTTGCTCCAGACAACACACGACTTTTTAGCAAAACAATGAGCTGGATTTCAATCTAAATTATAAATGCATTTTATAACTTTGGATCACAACGACTACTCACCAGACTTTAGCCACCACCACCATTTAATGAGTAAAGTGATATTTTGCGCCTTCAAAAACCGATAACCAAACCCCCATCTTTTTTCCCCGCAAGCACCTTGTTTCATGAAACCAAATGGATCTTAGAAGCATCATCACGGCCGCCCTAAAGGAACTTCCTTCTAATAGCCTCAAGAGAATTGATAATACTGCTTGGGGTTTTAGACAAAGATAAATAATAGGTAGGAAGACTATCTAACACTCTCTTGACAAGAGTGAGCCTTGCACCAAATGAATGAGACTTAACTTTCCAAACCAATAACTTGGACTGAAAATATTCAATAACGGGCTTCCAACGCCTTTTCAGAATTATATTCGCACCAACCCGGACACCGAGATATCTAAAGGGTAGGGAATCCGCCACGCACTCAAGAAGACGAGCCCATTTATTCAACTCCGAAACAGAATAACCAATGCCAAAACACGAGATTTATGGAAATTAACTTTCAAACTGGTAGTAACTTCAAAGCATCTAAGGACACGAGCAAGAGTAACAATGTATTTTTTATCCCATTCACTAATGAATATTGTGTCGCCGGCATACAAAAAGTGGGAAATCAGGAAATCGGCCATACGAAGTTTAACCCCGTAGAAAAGAGATTTGGTACATGCCTCTTTCATCGCAGTATTAAGACCATCCATGTCGATGATAAATAAGAAGGGAGAGAGTGGGTCACCCTGTCTAACTATAGGTCGGAAACCACTGACAAGGACTGATGCCCGAGCGGAACACAGACACCATCACGGATTCAAGGAACCCCTAATTAATCAGATCAAAAGTCTTTTCAAAATCTATTTTGAAAAATAACAATTTCTTTTTAGATTTTTTCGCACAAGAATAAATTTAGTTAATATTAAGCAGTCCTTCAAGGATATTTCTTCCATTAATGTATGCTGATTAAACTGAGTCGATAATGGAGCTAACAACCCTTTTCAATCTGATCACCAAAGTTTTTGAAATAATCTTGTACATACACCCAACGAGACTCATAGGGCGGTACTCACATAGAGTAAGCAGATATTTGGAGTTAGGAATGGGAGTGATGAAGCCATGAAGGAAGAGTTGCACCCGCTCGCCTAGGACCCAACCAATTTAAAATGTTTAACAATGTTCATGACATCGGTGCTAAAAAAATCCCAGTACAATTTTTGAAGCTTAATGGTGAACTCATCAGGCCCTGGGGATATATCACAACCGCAACTCCACACTATTGCTTTAATTTCCGCCACATCAAACGAAGCTTCCAGGAACCGTTGCTAATCTAGGGAGACAGACGGGAATAAAGAACTAACAAACTTGGGACGAGACGGCCATCGTTCTTCAAACTTTGATTTTAAAATTTTCAAAACCTCGCTTTTGATAACACACAGATCAAAAGACCACCGACCATTAATGTTAAGACCAGGGATACGATTATTGCGATTTCTGTTTTTGAGAACTCCATGGAAAAACCGAGAAATTTCATCTCCTTCGACTAAATTAGTCTCACAAAAGATATATATAAAAGTAGTCTCACAACGATATATATAGATTGTGCTGTGTAGGCCGATTCCACACAAACAAAATCTTGTACATCAATTTTATATGTTTACTAGATTTCGTAATCTATATACATAAATGCATGTATACTATATCCATAGATAAATACATATACATGTGTCTATATAATGTTTTGAATCTTAAAGGTTATATGGATTCCACTTCTAGTGCGGAATTCCAAGGATTATAATATGGATAGAATAATAGAGGAACTCTGCATGCTTGTTAACTTTTTGTATATAGAAATGCTTCCATACAAGTTAGATACAAGTTTCTTGAGTATATAAATTGTGGCATGTGTCCTCATGTTCAACATATGAATCCATCAGCATGTTCATAAGACCAAACAGAGTACCAACACCATAAGGGGAGGGTCCCACCATGGCACCACAAACCCACGTGGGTACTGTTAGGTGTGGAGGCCTAGTCAAAGAACGGCAAGACAAACAAAATAAAATACATTTTTTGCTACCACCCAAATGTTGAAAATTTGTCATCCCTTATGCCTATATAAAGGGTGGAGCAACACACCTCAAATCGCATCACAAAAACACAAACACACAACAAACACAAATAGATAGATAGATATATCAATAGCCTTTTGTGCAGAGTCCAGTTTGGCAGCCAAAAGTGCGAGTGATATTTTCTTGTGAGTGGTCAGACTACAAGTGCAGTTTAGCCTTGTATGATTGTAGTGTTTTCTTGGTGTTAATAAAACCCTCTCTCTCGTTCACCCGTGGACGTAGGTCGTGATCCCGTGACCGAACCACGTTAAATATTGTGTTCCGATTTTACATTTTCGTTTACCGTTTATTTCGGTAATTTTATTCCGCTCGTGTCACCGAAATCAAATATCGATTTGTTTGAAGTGCTTAACTCGTTTTGTTATATCCCAACAAACTGGTATCAGAGCTCCGGGTTTAAAGGAACTCGTATCTCGCGTATGCTCTGTGGTTGCAGCTTAGTCTGATCTTCCACATCAGAAACGAGGTTTCGATTGACCTTATAAAATATTGTTTTTTTAGCTATGGCTGAAGATGGGAGAGTTAAGATTGACAAATTCGATGGTCATGATTTCGGTTTCTGGAAAATGCAAATCGAAGACTATCTCTACCAAAAAGGGTTACATGAACCTCTGTCTGAAGAGAAGCCTTTTCACATGAGGCCGGAGGATTGGGAATTGTTAGACCGGCAGGCTCTTGGTGTGGTGAGATTGTCATTGGCAAAGAACGTTGCTTACAACATTGTCAATGTGAAGACAACTCATGGGTTGATCAAGGCGCTATCTGACATGTACGAGAAACCCTCGGCGTCGAATAAAGTTTTTCTGATCAGACAGTTGGTAAATTTGAAGATGATGGAGGGTAGTTCAGCAACTGATCATATAAATGAATTCAATTCAATATTGTCGAGGTTAATATCGGTTGATATTAAATTTGAAGATGAAGTTCAGGCATTGCTACTACTATCATCTTTGCCTGAAAGTTGGTCCGGTACCGTCACAGCAGTCAGCAGTTCAGTCGGAGGTGCTAAGCTGACGTTCGAAAGCATTCGAAATTTAATCCTTAGTGAGGATGTGCGCAGACGGAGTATCGGGGAATCTTCCAGTAGTCTTCTAAGCACTGAAGACAGGGGAAGGAAGTCCAACAGAGGAGGCGGTGGTAGAGGAAGATCAAAGTCGAGAAAGAGAGGTCAGTCAAAGAACAGGTCGGATATTACCTGTTGGAACTGCAAGGAGAAAGGTCACTTCAGAAATCAGTGCCCAAAGCCTTCGGCAGACAAAGGCAAGAAGGAAGTCAATATGGCAGTAGATTCTGAAGATGATGCGTTCATTTGCTGTGTTGAAAACTCAACAGAATCCTGGATCATGGATTCTGGTGCGTCGTTCCATGCTAGTCATTCCAGAGAAGTAATGTAGAATTTCCGGCAGTACAAAGGAAAGGTCAGACTAGCAGACAACAAGAGCCTGGATATTACAGGTGTTGGGGATGTGGTCCTCAAGACAACTTTAGGTACAGATTGGACTTTGAAGAATGTCAAGTTCATTCCTGACTTGAAGAGGATGTTAATATCCGTGGGGCAGCTTGATGATGAAGGTCACCATGTTACATTTGGTGATCATCAGTGGAAGGTGACAAAAGGGAATTTAGTTGTTGCTAGAGGACAGAAGCGGGGTACACTTTATATGGTGGAAGTTTCTGATGCCGAAGCACACGCTGTTGAAGAAGTTGGGGCATCTACTCTATGGCACCAAAGACTTGGGCATATGAGTGAGAAGGGAATGAAGATGCTAGTTTCTAAAGGAAGAATACCAGAGCTGAAGACTGTGAAAGTCGATTTCTGTGAGCCATGTGTTCTTGGCAAACAGAAGAAAGTCACTTTCAAGAAGGTGGGTCATCAGCCCAAGTCCGTGAAGTTGGAGCTAGTTCATTCAGATGTCTACGGTCCCACTTCAGTTTCTTCAGTGGGAGGATCCCGATACTATGTCACGTTCATAGACGATTGCACAAGGAAGGTTTGGGTTTATTTCTTGAAGCATAAGTCTAAAGTTTTCAGCATTTTCAAGAAATGGAAGGCTACTGTGGAAAATGAAACAGACTTGAAGATCAAGTGTTTCAGATCAGACAATGGGGGCGAATACAGTAGTAAAGAATTTGTTGATTACTGTGCTGACCAGGGAATCAGAATGCAGAAGACGGTTCTAGAGACACCTCAGCAAAATGGAGTAGCTGAGAGAATGAACCGTACATTAAACGAAAGGGCTAAGAGCATGAGATTGCATGCAGGTTTACCCAAGATGTTCTGGGCAGATTCCGTCAACACAACAGCATATTTAATCAACAGAGGACCCTCAGTCCCCATAGGGTTCAAGATTCCAGAAGAGGAATGGCAAGGTCGTGATATTTCTCTCAAACACTTGAAGGTTTTCGGTTGTGTCTCTTATGTCAAAGTTAAAGACTCGGAGAGAGACAAGCTAGAGGCAAAAGCAAGGAAATGCACTTTTATAGGCTATGGGTTGGATGACATGGGGTACCGCTTCTGGGATAACCAAAATAAAAAGGTTATCAGAAGCCGGGATGTGGTGTTCAACGAGAACGTCCTATATAAAGACGAACTTGTAGAGAGCTCAGGCAGAAACAAACAACTAGAGAAAGCAGAAAATCAAGTCGAGTTTGAAGAGATCTCTGAAGATGACGTTGTGAAACCTATCAGTACTCCAGAGATAGGTGAAAGTTCAGGAAGCAGTGGGAGCTCTGATAACACAGGAGATAGTGGGAGCGAAGAAGACAGTGGTTTTGAAGAAGAAGTCGGAGAAGATGCAGAGACCTCAACTCCTACTATTCGTAGATCCACTAGAGTACGAAGACCTCCAGTCAGGTATTCTCCTTCAGCAAATTACTTGTTGTTGACTGATAATGGTGAACCTGAGTCCTATCCAGAGGCCTTAAGGATGAAAGATTCCATACAGTGGAAGAAGGCTATGGAAGACGAATTGAGCTCACTTGACAAGAACCAGACTTGGTCCTTGGTCAAGCTCCCAGCAGGGAAGAAAGCACTGCAGAACAAGTGGGTGTTCCGGGTAAAGGATGAGATTGATGGCAGTAAAAGATACAAGGCACGATTAGTGGTCAAGGGGTTCCAACAGAAACGAGGGGTCGATTATAATGAGATCTTTTCCCCAGTTGTGAAGATGACTACAATCAGAATGGTCTTGGGTATTGTAGCCTCTGAAGATCTCCATCTAGAGCAGCTAGATGTGAAAACAGCTTTTCTCCATGGTAACCTGGAAGAAGACATCTACATGGTGCAACCGGAAGGTTTTCTCACAGTCGGTAAGGAAAATCTGGTGTGCAAGTTAAAGAAAAGTTTGTATGGTTTGAAGCAAGCTCCAAGACAGTGGTACTTGAAGTTTGATAGCTTCATGCAGAGGAGTGGGTATCACAGATGTGAGATGGATCACTGTTGCTACTTGAAGAAATTCAACTCCTCTTACATCATCCTGTTATTATATGTTGATGACATGTTGATAGCTGGATCCGACATGCAGGAGATCAACAAGCTTAAGAAGCAGTTATCCAGAGAGTTCGAGATGAAGGACCTAGGGGCTGCTAAGCAGATATTGGGCATGAGCATAGCCAGGAACAGAGTTACCGGTACATTAAAACTTTCTCAAACCAAGTACATCAAGAAAGTTTTAGAAAAGTTCAGCATGGCAGATGCTAAAGCAAGAAGTACACCTTTGGGAAGTCAGAAACTCTCAAAGAAGCAATCCCCAAAGACGGAAGAAGACAAAGAACAGATGGCTAAAGTTCCTTATGCATCTGCAGTTGGTAGTTTGATGTATGCAATGGTATGCACAAGACCAGATATTGCTCATGCAGTAGGAGTAGTAAGCAGGTTTGTGTCAAATCCAGGAAAAGAGCATTGGGAATGAGTAAAGTGGCTGTTACGCTACTTGAAAGGAACAGCTGAGATTGCCCTATGTTTCAGAAGAAAGGGGGTAGTCTTAGAAGGGTTTACCGATGCAGATTTAGGTGGATGTGCGGATTCGGGTAAAAGCACAACGGGGTACGTTTTCACAATCGGAGGTACCGCAATCAGTTGGATGTCTAGGTTACAGAAGAGTGTTGCTCTTTCAACCACAGAAGCAGAGTATATGGCTATTGCAGAAGCAGCCAAGGAGCTTATATGGTTGAAAAATTTCCTACCAGAACTTGGAATGCAACAGGAGGATTGTGTACTGTATTGTGACAACCAAAGTGCAGTTCACCTAGCAAAGAATCCGGTGTTTCACAGTAGAACGAAACACATTCAGATGAGGTACCATTTCATTCGAGAGTTAATCAATGATGGAACTCTGAATCTGAAGAAAATCCTTGGAACGAAGAATCCAGCAGATATGTTCACCAAGGTGGTTACCACAGAGAAGTTGAAGTTTTGTATGACTTCAACTAGCCTTCTAGAAGTTTGAAAAGAAGGGATGGCAGGAACGAGAGAGATTGGAAACATGTTGCAAGAATTGGATGTCAGAGAATGACCAAGTTGTTGAAGCCTCCAAGTGGGAGATTGTTAGGTGTGGAGGCCTAGTCAAAGAAGGGCAAGACAAACAAAATAAAATACATTTTTTGCTACCACCCAAATGTTGAAAATTTGTCATCCCTTATGCCTATATAAAGGGTGGAGCAACACACCTCAAATCGCATCACAAAAACACAAACACACAACAAACACAAATAGATAGATAGATATATCAATAGCCTTTTGTGCAGAGTCCAGTTTGGCAGCCAAAAGTGCGAGTGATATTTTCTTGTGAGTGGTCAGACTACAAGTGCAGTTTAGCCTTGTATGATTGTAGTGTTTTCTTGGTGTTAATAAAACCCTCTCTCTCGTTCGCCCGTGGACGTAGGTCGTGATCCCGTGACCGAACCACGTTAAATATTGTGTTCCGATTTTACATTTCCGTTTACCGTTTATTTCGGTAATTTTATTCCGCTCGTGTCACCGAAATCAAATATCGATTTGTTTGAAGTGCTTAACTCGTTTTGTTATATCCCAACAGGTACACCGGTCCGGTTGGATAGGTGATCGCGGGTTACGGGTCCGTCCGATGTAGATTCTACGCACAGGTTTCCTCTCTCTCTCTCTCTCTCTCTTATTTTTCGTATTTCCTGCAAGTTGTAGAAGGAAGAGGAACGAAGAACAAACAAAGAAGAAGGGTTGAAATGTGAAAATTACAACGTTGGTCCTTATACTTTTTATGAATTTACAAAATTAGTAAAATCTTAAATATATCATTAATAGTTTAATGAAGTGTTTTTCTTTTTTTTTATTAATTTTTATTATATTTTAATTTAATTTGTAATTTAGTTAAATTTAATTATAATATGTATTTATTTTAGTTTACCATATCCAAAATTTAAGGGGGTGAGAGGTTACTGATAGTTTATTGAGATGTCGTCTACATGACAGGAAAAAATGAGTAGTGGTGAGTAGAGGTGCACATATACCGGTTTTTAACTGGCTCGGTTTTTTTAAAAACCAGCTATGGTCCAACCGGTTTTGGCCGTTTTTTTAAACGAAATTGAGTTCTAGACCGTTTTTTCGGTTTTTTAACCGGTTCGGTTAACTGGAACAAAAACTGGGGTAAAATCTGGGTAGTCAATCTCGCGCTATAGCATCGAGATAGCTTTTCGCGGAGTCAGACCGAGATAGAAATGAAAATCTCGGTTAGTAATCTCGCTAGCGTTATTATCGCCGAGATTTTCCGCGATTGTCCGAGATTTAGCGCTATTTGGGACCGATATAGCGGCGCTATGACCGCTATTTGGACCAGGTGATTATTTTTTCGGAATTTTTTAAAAATATTGGGTTGTTAACTGTAATGTGTGTTGAGGTTATTATTTTGTGTATATTTTTCATTATGGGATATGATTCTTTGTATCAGATATGATTGTGATTAACAAGAAATTCAAGTATTACTTATGAACATAGGAGTATAAATATTAATTGTATGTAATATAAAAAACCGCTATTCCGCCGCTATACCACCGCTAGAACCGCTATTTCAAATAGCGGCCAGTGACCGCTATTTCATTTTGGACCGCGATAACTGCATAAGGTAAAATAACGGTTCGGTTTGAAATAAAAAAGCTATTAAAAAACCAATTTATTGAAAAACCGGTTTCAGTTTTTTTTTTCGTTTACTAAAAAACTAGATTGGTTTGTCCACCTCTGATGGTGAGGGTTTTTTCCCTACCTTTCCTCTTAGACTTAGTCTAAGAATATAGAAAGATCGAGAAAGTGAAATACCCATTACCGCGGCCTGTAGTGCTCCAAATTGTACCATCTTTATTTTTGTGAAATAATAGTTATAATGTCCAGCAAATTGAAGATTTTTTTTCTCGGCTTTATTAAAGATTTTGGCTTGAAAGTTGAAACTAATTAAAGTTTTCATAGATGAAGTGGCCCATTTATCCCATAATGACGTTGGGCCAAAGTCATTACAATGAATGAGTATGCAAAGTCGTATGTATGCTAAAATGATTATTCTCCATGTGTTGTAAATTGTAACAACTAACAATCGTATTTGTTTACGTTTGTCTTGGGATGATAGACCATTCATATTTGTAATTGCATGCTAAGTAATTTATTTTTTGCTTTAAAATATTATTGGTTGTTAAAAATAGTAATATTAGAAACATTTTGGCGAGTTACTTGATGTTTTGGCCCCCAAAACAAAAAGAATTTCAGATTGCTATTTTGTAAAGTTGGGGCCATTTTCTTATAAATTAGTGGCGGTAACTTTTAGCACAAGAATTTGTAATTTTCTAGCACGAAAACACAAATGCATGTCTAATCATCATCAAGGGGGGCAACAAAGAGGAGATAAGGTAGATTATGATGAAATACAAGTAACAGTAGAAAACATTTCAAAACCTACACAGAAAATGTGTTACGGCGTCAAGGTATATTGACATGCATATAAAATACCGTCACTACGCAATAGCAAATGCTAAATCAACTTCCACAACATAGCATATGAACAAGTCTATGCAGCCTAATGTGATTTAAGAATTTATCTTTTTACAAAAAGAGGGCCGAGTAAATAGCAAGGGTAGAATCAACTGAAGAATTTATGCGTGCCAGTCAGTCTTGTTGATGAATATGCAATGTGCACTCGATGAAATAATCTTATCCCTAGTTGAAATATATTTAAGTTAGATCATATTGTCTCTAAAAATCATGGAGCACTTGAACTTTGCTTAATAACAACATAGTGATTGTTGCATCAACCCTAAAAAGGAGTCTTGATGGTGCAAAGTCAAGAAACCCATCAACATATATATCAGAAAACAATAATTAACACTAATCATTCCAACATATTACCTGTATTTGGTTTTTTTTTTTTTGTTACAAATCTCGATTAAATATGTTTCCAACTTTTTTACTTTAAGTGACATCAAAAGATGGGTCGGTAGACAAATCTCCACTTAATTACACACTTGCCTATATTCCCTTTCTCAAGAAATGACTTTGAATATAAGTGTATCTCAGGTGAAAATGAAACCCAACCACCAGAAGGTGATAAAAGAGTAAGAAATCAACTATGAGCACCGAAATAGACAATGTACACATTTCCATTAGCAACCAAACTTCTTCCAGCTACACAAACAAAAAGAAACCTCATTTCTTTTCAACTCTGTTTTTTCATATACCCAAAAATTGTGAGCACGACATGAAAAACCTCATTCACAGCTTCAAAGTAGGATTTGCCTTGTTGCTGGTTTCACTTGTCTATATCCTTGATCCTCTCTTTGAGCAAGTTGGAAAAAATGCATTGTGGGCTATCATGACTGTTGAAGTTATCTTTGAGTTCTTTGCAGGTTTGTAATCAAAGATAAATTATGTAAATCAATTGGAATTATTCTATGATTATTTTAGCATTCTAATAAATACGTATACCAGGCGCCACATTAAGCAAAGGGTTACTTCGTGGAATTGGAACTCTACTCGGAGGTGGACTCGCGTGTTTGGCATCAAATTTGGCACGTGATTTGGGAAAGATCGGATACTCAATATTTGTTGGCGGTTTAATATTTATTTTTGGTAAGTTATATAGACCCGTTAAGGTAGGTATTAATGTCATGAAGCAAGTTAATGAAAAATAATGTATAATGTATAGGTGCCATGGCAACATACTGTCGGTTTATTCCAAGCATACACAGGAGATATGATTATGGGGTTACCATCTTTATTCTTTCATTCAACCTGGTAACAGCATCCAGCTTGCGTGGTCAACAAGTCATGGAATTGGCCTACCAACGTCTCTCAGCAGTTGCCATGGGGTTTTCTGTCTGTATATTCATCAGTTTACTCATTTATCCCATGTGGGCTACTGATGAACTTCATCGTTTCACCTCCTTTAAGTTTAAAGAACTAGCTACTTGCATTGAAGGTATGGAGGGGGGATGAATGGAAGAGTGATTGATCATAAAACCCTTGAAAAACAGTTTTTATAGTAAAATCTAATGAAATTTATCGACGATGAATTGTAGAATGCGTGGATGGATATTTGGTAGTCGGTGAAAAGGAAAGTCACCCAATCATCCACGTCAGCAGTTGCAAGTCGGTGTTGGACTCAAAGTCAACTGACGAATCACTGGTGATATCAATTATGAATTATTCGTATCAAATTTCTTCAAAGCTTGCTTTTGAATATAGTGCACTAAAATCACTTGTAATTTCCATACAATTTTCAGGTGAATTTCGCAAGGTGGGAACCCTCGCATGGAAGATTCTGGTGTTGTAATCCATGGGAGAAACATCAACAGATAACAGACCTGCTGAGGGAGCTTGCTTCGAACGTTCTGTCACTGCAAGGGTGTCTTAAATCGACATTTCAGGTCTGCAGTGCTATTTCCCAGGATCTAGGTTACGAATTAAAAATTTTAGGTAGAGACTTACTCTGCTAATTTCTGTACACAGCCATCAACAATGATGCGAGAAGCAATCAAAGAGCCATGTAAAACTGTTGGATTGACGATTGGACTTATTATGCGAGAGCTAGGGGAAATCATCATGAAAAAGAAAATGGGCAATGTAGAGACCGTGATGGTGCCAGAATTGCAATCCATCAAACTGAAGTTGATCGGGCTTTCTACTTCAAATCTAGGAGCAATTGAAAGTGTTGAAGATCTTGCAATAGCGAACTTCTTGTTTCTGGTAATAAAGATGGTCGATAAAGTGGAAGTCCTAGCCAAAGAAGTCGAAGCACTTGGAAAGGTTGCTGGTTTTCAAACAAAATAGCATCCATAATAACCCAGTTATGACTACCGTAACAAATCTCCTTACCCTAATGTGTTTGCCTACGGCCATGCCTCTTGTAATCAAAACCTTACAAGCACAGACTGCAAAACTGTCCAAAAACAGACGAAGGTCCTTGTGGCGGTTGAATTGGTAACAATACCTCCTTTTATGGATTGATCTTTTAGCATCAATAATAACCTGTAACTCGGTTCAAGAATTTCGACCGAATATTGGTGAACCGTTCGATTGAACTAGTAAATTTGCTTTTTCGTTTCTTAACAATGACGCCTCACCCTTTCACATGTTCTTATGATTCAATAACTGATTTTATCGAATATATTGTTTGTGTTTGAGAGAATGAAGTATGAGAGAATCGAGAAAATGATTCATTCAAATTGAAAACGTTAAGTTACAACACTGAATGGCTAAACTAATATATACAGCAAGGGCTCAACTAACTTAACTGTCTAAACAGAATCATAACAAACTAACACGTGGTGAACACGTGACAATGTAACTGCTAACCAATACTCTAACACCCCCCCTCAAGTTGGAGAGTGTGTTACTCCCAACTTGTGAAGTAACTGATGATGTTGTCGACTTGGTAAGTTCTTAGTGAATAAATCAGCGAGTTGAACCTGAGTTGGAACGTGTTGTAAGGAGATGAGTCCATCATGTAGCTTTTCTCGAACAAAGTGGCAATCCAATTCCACATGTTTAGTACGTTCATGGAAGACTGGGTTTCGAGCAATATATATAGCGGCTTGATTATCACATCGAACAGGTACAGGAAGAACGTTTGGAACAGAAATTTCATGTAATAAGCGAGTTAACCAGGCAAGTTCAGATGTGACTCGTTGCATGCTCCGATACTCTGCTTCAGCAGAAGATAAAGAAACGGTGGTCTGTTTCTTTGATTTCCAAGTAATGGGGCTGTTTCCCAGTAGAATGACATAGCCACTAACACTTCTTCCGGATTGAGGGCATGAAGCCCAATCGGAGTCACAGAATGCTTGTAATGATAAATCAGTGTGATTATTCATTAAGAGACCTTGAGATGGATCATGATTAAGGTACCATAGAACATGTTTAGCAGCTTCGAAATGTGGAATCCTTGGATCAGACATAAATTGGCTTAAGTGTTGTATTGCAAAGGCAAGGTCTGGTCTGGTGTTAACAAGGAAATTGATTTTTCCAATTAATTTCCGGTATGTTTCTGGAGATTCCATAGCTTCACCCTCTCCCAACAGTAATTTTCCATTTGCAGGAAGAGGTGACAGTGCAGTTCCAGTGCAATTGAATTCCTTCAGTAGCTCATTTGCATATTTTTGTTGAGTTAAGGTAACACCAAAATCAGTGTATAATACTTCAATTCCCAGAAAAAAATTAAGGAAACCAAGGTCCTTAATTTTGAATGTGTTGTCAAGAAACAGTTTGAGATCTGTGATTTCTTCTTCGTAATTACCGGTAATCAATATATCGTCAACATAAACAGCAATATATGTATTATATGAACCCATATGCTTGTAGAATAAGGAGTAATCATTCTTATAATGTTGGTATCCTCTTTCTCGTAAGGCATTTGACAATTTTGCGTACCATTGGCGGGAGGCTTGTTTTAAGCCATATAGTGACTTTTGTAGTTTGCAAACTTGATTTGGTTTTGAAAGTTTGAGACCAGGTGGAGGCTTCATGTAAATTTCTTCGTCGAGATCGCCGTGAAGAAAAGCGTTGTTGACATCCAACTGAAACATAGACCACTTTTTCTTGACTGTAGTTGCAATGAGAGCTCTAATTGTAGTCATTTTAACGACAGGAGAATATGTTTCTGTGTAATCAATTCCTGCTTTCTGAGTGAAACCTTTTACAACGAGTCTTCCTTTGCACCTTTCAAGATCGCCGTTTGCTTTGTATTTAACTTTGTAAACCCATTTGCAACTGATGGGTTTCTTTCCTTTCGGAAGATCAACAATAGTCCAGGTATTGTTTGCTTCTAAAGCTTCAAATTCCTTTTGCATGGCTTCTTGCCATTGAGGAATTGAAGCGGCTTCTTCATAAGTTGAGGGTTCAGTGAATTTGTCTAAATTGCATAAAAGTTGTTTACTTTCTGTGGATAATGAGCTGAAACAAACATGTTTAGGCAACAAAGTTTGTGTAAGAGTATGCATACAAGCTGAATGTGAATGACAAGATGTAGAAGAACGAGTGCAAGAAATATTGTTGCAGACGTAGTCCTGCAAATATGAAGGAGTATGATGTTGTCTTGAAGTTCTTCGAAGAGTTTGGGGGTTTGGAGGTGGGGGATTCGGAATATTTGGGGAATTTTGAGGTGGGAAATTCGGAATATTTAATGGTTGATCTGAGGGGTGAGGCTGATCTAGTGGGTGAGGAGAAGAAGATGAAATATCATCCGAGTAAGGGGTATTTTCGGTATTTGGGAATAAATTTGAGTGAATGGGTGATGGTAGTTTGTATGGAAATATGTTTTCGTGAAAAACAACATCTCTAGAAATCATTATCTTCTTTATTTCAATGTTATACAACTTGTAAGCCTTTTTGCCAAACGGATATCCAATGAAGATACATGGGACAGATCTTGGTTGAAATTTGTCCCTGTGATGTTGTAACGTACTTGCATAGCACAAACATCCAAAGGTTTTTAACTGAGAGTATGATGGTTCCTTCCCATTAAGTAGATAAAATGGTGTTTTACCATTTAAAATGGTTGAAGGAAATCTGTTAATGAGGTATGTGGCTGTAAGAACACAGTCTCCCCAGAACTGTAACGGAAGCTTAGATTGGAACATAAGAGCCCTTGAGGTTTCAAGTAGATGCTTATGTTTGCGTTCCACCACCCCATTTTGCTGGGGTGTGTAACTGCAAGTAGTTTGGTGAATAATTCCCTTTTGTTGCAAAAAATGTTTAGCCTCATTACTTGATCCTAATTCAAGGGCATTGTCGGATCGTAATATTTTTAGTTTGCTATTATACTGAGTATTAATCATCTCTATAAACCCTTTGATGACATTAAAGGCATTGCTCTTCGTGCTAAGAAGGTGAGTCCAGGTGTCTCGTGAATAATCATCAAGGATTGTTAGGAAGTAGGACTGATTGTTGTAGGTTTTAGTGTGATAGGGACCCCATGTGTCAATATGAACAAGTTCAAAAGGAGATTTAGTTAAATGGAACTATGATTGAAAGGCAATTTGTGTTGTCTTGCTTTAGAACAAATGTTACAAGACTTATCAAAATTATCATTCTCTTTATTAGCCAAACCAAGTGTTTTAAGTTTGTACAAAGGAAGATGACCAAGCCTATTGTGCCAAACAGAAACAGAAACACTTTTAGAGAATGGTTTACAACTAGAATTTGAAAAGAATACAGGAGGAGAATTGAAAGAAACGTCAGAAGTGACAGAAAGAACAATTGCTTTGTTTGCTCTTGGATTTGAACGAAAGATGTACAATCCAGCTCTATGTTTACCAAGAACCAGTGGCCTCTTCAGAGAAAGGCCCTGCAACAAGTAACAAAAATGCTCAGAGAAAACAACTAAGGATTTTAGTTGTTTACAGAGTTTTCCTATGGATAATAGATTGAATTTGAATAAGGGAACATGTAAGACGTTATGAAGTATCACATTGTCCACTAAAACAATGCTTCCAACTTCATAAGCCTTTGTTTGATATCCATTAGGAAGAGTAATTTGATAGGGATTGTTTAATTTGTAGGTGTTAATGAACAGTGATTTATTGAAACACATGTGGTCACTAGCACCGGAATCAATTATCCAAGTCATTGTTGCTGTTTCAAGGCAGTGACATTTTGCAGGATAATCGATAGATTGTTGTGATAAGAGAGCATTACCAGCAAAGTTGACACTCGACTGATTGATAGAGGATTGATTTACAGATTGAGTACTTCCTTGTTGAGTATTATCATTTCCAGTGCTGTTATCATTCATTTGACTGAGAAGACTGCAGAGTTTATGATACTGTTCATTCGTGAAATCATGCATAGAATGAGAGTTGAACTGTTGAGGCATAAGATCTTTTGATTCATCATCATTGGCAGTATTACTTCCAATGACATTATTGACCTTAGTGATCTTTCCTTTAGTAAACTTGAAATCCTTTGGAAACCCAACCAATCTATAGCACTTGTTGGCTGTGTGACCAAACTTATGACAGAAAGTGCAAGATAGTTGTTTCTTTTCATAATTTCCTCTGTAATTATTTCCTCCAGAGTTGGATTTGGTGTTGACAGATGCATTCATGAATACAGATGGAGAATGTACCTCTCTTTGCTTTTCATCTTGTATAAGTAGAGCATAAGCTTGAGCAACAGTAGGAAGAGGTTTCATTAGCAGAATATTACCTCTGACAGAGCTGTAATCAGCGTTTAACCCCATGAGGAATTTAATGAGTTTCTGGTTTTGTTGAATTTCTTGCATTTGATGTGCTGCATCACACGTACAGTTCGGAATGGTTGATAGAGCATTCAATTCATCCCAATGTTTCTTCAACTTTGTAAAATAAGTTGCAAGATCATTGGAACCTTGAGATAGATCTGAGATCTCCTATTGGAGTTGGTATAGCTTTGCTCCATTTGATTGACCGAATCTATCAATCAGATCTTTCCAAATTTCTTGAGCTGAAGAAGAGTACAGTACAGATTCTGCAATATCACTAGAGAGAACATTTAAAATCCATGATGTCACCATATCGTTGCATCTCTGCCATTGATCGAAAGAATTGTGATCAGAAGGAGGTTTAACCACTTTACCATTTATAAGGAGGGGAGAGTGTAAGAACCTGAAAATTTTGGTAAAAGTCATAAAATAAAAATATATAAAAGTTGGGTTGAACAAGGGCGTAACAGTAAAAATTGGTAAAAAGGGCGAAATGGTCATTTGACATCCAAATGACTTCCAAGTAATGAAAATATGATTTTGGGGTTAATATGTAATGAAATAAACTTAAAAAGAACAATTTTGGGTTTTTGGGACAATTTTGCAAAAAATGGAACTAAAGGGGCCAAAGTGCCATTTCTTGAAACTAGTGGGCAAATTAGTCTTTTGCCATGTTTTGGACTTTGATATAAAGTATTTTAGTGTTTGGGGGTAAAATGAAAGAAAAGAAACTTATAATGTTATAAAGATGTGTTTTTAAACTATTTAGGGGAAAAATAGAACTAGAGGGGGCTATAATGTAAAATGGCCAAGTATAAAAGGGGAAGAAATATCTCCCAGCTCTTAGAACACAGGAGAAGTCTCTGGAGAAGGCTAGAGGACACGGGTTCGCTGGATTTTTGAAGATTGGAAGCGTAAATGTGATACAAATCATTAGGAATTGAGGAATTCAAACTCACATAAGGTTAGTAATTCAATTTTCAACCTAGCTCCTCGTGTGTTCTTCACGGGATAAGTTGGAAACTGAAATTTTAGTTGAAGTTCATATGGTTTTAATGATTTCTAATATCATACACATCTCATGAACTAAGAAACATGTTAAAATCAAAAGATATGGTTGAATTGGGGGAAATCATGATTTTGGCCAAGAACCCTAGTTCACGGGTCCTTGTGATCAAAGATGATTTCAGTGAATAAAGTGAGTTTAATATGATAGAATAGATGAAAGAAACTAGTATTGACAGTTAATTTGAAGTAATTTCAATTTTTGGTGTCAAAACTCTAAAAATGAAATTTTTATGAATTTGAATGGAATCAGTGATTCCATGGCCAAAAGATATGTTTAAATGATGGGTTTTGCTCCTGGAATGATTCTAAATCAATTAAGTTGTGTATTAAGAACATATCTTAAAATCATCAAAGTATGTTGCTATTGTTGAAAATTTTGAAATTTGTTCAAAAGCCTCGGAAATCAATTTTACATGATCAAATTAATTCCAAGGGGTTTTAATGAGTTCCATATGTGGAAATTGTTGAAATAAGTCAGTAGAAATGATTAATATTGGACAATTTCGGTTGTGGACAACAAAATGCAAAATCGAAAATGTTTGGAAAATGATTTAAATCTATGATTTTTATGATTAAAAACTTGAAGTAAATGAATGATTTTAGTCATGGAACAAACCTTAGTGATTAAGTCGTGAATTAAGGGCTTAAAATGAGGAAAATGGGAATTTATACCATAAAAATGACCATTTCTGGTTGCTGCAGACCCCGTAGGGTCGCGATCTGCACCCCCGTAGGGACGCGATCCTGCGCCAGGGGAAAAAATAGCCAAATTTCTCCTGCTTCCTGTTAAGGCTTGGTTCATTTTTGAAACTTGATGCTACACTTGTCCGATTGACCTCAAATTTTAAACATAGGTCTAATATGTTATGAAACTTCATAAAAAATTGTCGGAATCGAAATACGACCCCCGAGGGTACTGTAGCAAAATACGTATAAAATACAACTTAACTAAAGTTTGCCATTTTAAAGTTATAGACTTGTTATAACCCAAGATAGTATTATAAGGACTCTAATGGGTTATAGAATCAGTTAGCATGAATGTTAAAGTATAACATATTATTAATAAAATATGAATAAACTCCTTAGGTACTTAAGGAGTAAAAGATCATGAATAGGAAGGGCGGGGAAAAGGATGATTCTAGTTAGACCTCTCTAACTAGTCAAGGTGAGTAGTATGTGGATTTTCGAGTACATAGTAAAATGAATTTTATTAAAGAATGTTTTGGGAGTCAAAGTGGTTTTTATGGAAATAGAAATCATTTAACGAAAATGTAAAATGATTTAATGGAACTGGAAATGGTTTTGTGAGATTGGAAAATGATTCCTATGAAATAGTAGGGATAATGCATACACAAGGATAAAAGAGAAACACAAGAAAGTAACAAAGTAATTGAGCCCTGCTGATGAGTTGAGAAGTATCCGGATAAAGACCACGGCCTGCTGCGGTAGGGGTGGCAAAAAGACACTACTGGGATGGTACCTCCCGTCGCGAAGTAGTTGTCTTACCTTGGTAGATGAATTCGTTTCATACTATTGAGGAAGTAGCTATACGGGTGCGCTCGTATAAAACCTACGGGTGCGCTCGTAGGAGTGTGCTCACTAATGAAAAGGAATACCTATGGGTGCGCTCATAGGAAATTAAGTAATTTGAAAATTTGGAATGTTTAAAGTATAAGAAAATTATTTTGGGTCTAAAACCCGTATTACTCACGAGACGTGTGTCTTACGTATGTTTTTAAAATGCTATGTACTCAGGTAGCAAAAGAAAGGGTAGATGACGCGTTAAAGGAACAGAAGTCCTAGATTGATCAGAGTATGTACCTACTTCCTTAAATTATGGTAATGTATTGAGCTTGTGACACCCCGTACTGAAACTGAATTTTTTTAGGGAAATTTAACCCGTAAATTGTTTTATTAAAATGTTGTATATGGGACGGGGTGTTACAAAGGTAGAAAGGATCTGAGGAATTAGGTGTGAAATTTTGAGTGGATTGAGACGATTGAGGAATTTCTCCAGACATGATGAAATTAGGTTAAAGGTGAATTGATTGAATGTCAAATCGAGATCGAGGAATGAAAGGAGAGTCGATTGAGGATCAATCGAGCTCTGATACCATGTTTGTGTTTGAGAGAATGATGTATGAGAGAATCGAGAAAATGATTCATTCAAATTGAAAACATTAAGTTACAACACCGAATGGCTAAACTAATATATACAGCAAGGGCTCAACTAACTTAACTGTCTAAACAGAATCATAACAAACTAGCACGTGGTGAACACGTGACAATGTAACTGCTAACCAATACTCTAACATATATAAATCAGATTAACGAACGTCAGAGTATTATTAGACCAAAGGGAGCGGCAGCATGGTCGAGATGCGGTGTCCAGCGTGGAGGACTTTACCACCCGGTAACACCGCCCCACTTGAGGTGTTACCTGCGGTGAAGGAGCTCGCAAGAGGTTCAAACGGCGCACGGTGAACAAGGAAGTAATTTACAGTTTTGGTCTCTCTCTCTCTCTTCTTTCTCTCTCTATATCTTCTTTCTCTCCTCTCTTTTTCGTACCTGCAACTGAGTTTCAACAAAGGAGATGAACCGGAAGAAAGAAAAAGAAATAAAAAAGAAAGAAAATGTACATATTAAGAAAATTTTAATTCTAGTCCTGTATTTGTTTGAAATTTACAAAAATGCAAAATATTAAATATATTAATTTTAATGAAATGTTTTTCTTTTGATAATTTTTAAGAGTAAATTACAATTTTGGTCCCTGTGGTTGTCCCAAAATTGCGGTATTAGTCATCCTTTTCAAATTTCACGCTGATGGTCCCTGTAGTGGCCAAAATGTTGCACTTTTGGTCCCTTGCCCTGTTGCCCAGGTAAAAAGACTAACATGTCCTTTTATTTTTTTTCATTTTTCTTTTAATGTATTATTTATTAAATCAATTAAAAAAACAAAACAAAATCCTTTGGCGATTTCCCGTTAATCTCCTACCACCCTCTCCGGCAGCTCTTGTCGGGATTCCTCACCACTGCAGACTTTACACCAATGCTTGATCCCAAGGCCTCAAATTGCTCAGCAATCTGAACTGCAAGTTCCCTACAAAGAATTCAAGAGCATTGAAGAAGTATAAGTACAAAATCGATAAATTCCCAACCAGTTTTAAGAAGCCTGACAAACCTCGTGGGAGAAAGCACGCACGCAAAGAAGGTTTGTGGATCTTTCCACAAGGCTTGAAGAATTGGGAGAGCAAAAGCACCAGTTTTACCGGAACCCGTCTGTACGAGTCCAATTAAATCCTTTCCTAAACATTAAATACAATATCATTATGCAACATGATCAGTAGAAAGTTGGAAATTGCAACAATGGAGAGAAGATATTAAACCTTCGAGTGCATGAGGAATGGCCTCAGCTTGTATCTTAGAAGGATTTTTCCAGCCCAAACTATCACAAGCTTCAATCAGTTTTTCAACTACTCCTAATTCTTTGAATGATTTCACTTCTTCTTTGTCATCTTCCATATTTTAATCTGCAAAAACAAGACATGGTAAGGTTGGAATAACGAGGACTATATTATGACGTAATTTAATTGAAGCGTACAGATCAATAAGGCGAAGGCGAGATAGTCGACGGTGGAGGGCAGAGTAGCGGCGGCTCGTAGGATTCTCTGTATACCTTTATGGGCTATGGCCTGTGGGGTTTAAATATTTTGTAGCCTGCGATTTAAATATGCAGATGAAGAGGAATGAAGAGATCGAGAAGAAGAAAGAGGAGGAGAGAGAAAGGAAGAAGGAAATGGAGAGAGAGAAAGCAGAGAGAGCGAGATGGTATGAAGAGCCTGAAAGGAGTCTGTTAAGAAATCCATTTGCTTCTTTGCCTCTTTTGATTTTAGTTGTGAGAGAAATAGAGGCGGAGGTCGGCTACCACATGGACCAAAGCTGTAACCAAATACTCACTACAAGGACCACGAGAGTGGAAAATGAAAATGATGACTATAAGTGTGATTTTGGGTCAACCACAGGGACCAAAATTGTAATTTACTCCTTTTCTAATTTAATTTAATATAATTTGTTATTTAGTTTAATTTAGTTATATTATTTATTTAATTAAAAAAAGTGAGTGGTTAGTGAGGGGATATAATTTCCTAAAATTGAAGGGGTGAGGGATTAGTGAAGAGAAGATGAGGTGGCGCCTACGTGACACTCTAACCCCCTGGGGTGAGTGGTCACGGCTCCTCTTGGTCTTATGATCCAAAATTAAAGAAGTTTGTAATACTGACCTTTCCTTTGACGAATCGAATTTGCGTCCACAATAACGTGGTAATCTATTTGCACTTTTCGCACATGAATCTGCAATTAAATCATAAAACTTTCATTATGTTATAGTTGGCCTTCGTTAGCCACTTTATTATACTTGTAAGGCCTCCATCTCTATTTTTTACTTTATTTTTGAAGTAAAAAATGGACCATCTCCAACCCACCTCTATTTTTCACACTATTTTTATTTTAAAATGTATATTCCTAACATATTCTTTTTTCTTCATTTACAAAAATTATCAAAAACTCTCCTTCTATTTATTAACTTTTAACATACAATTACTCTATATTTTTATTGTAATAATATTATAAATTATGTTTCAAAACCTTAATAACAAAATAATTTATTCGTATATAATTAATTTGAAGAAATTATGATTTTATTAATACAAAATTTATTAAATAATAAAAATACATTTATAATACACTCTTAAATAAATATTATACATGCATTTATAAAAGTAGTACACATACATTTGAAAAGTTAAAACATATTTATACGGTCAAATAAATTTCTCATAAATGGTCGACTAACACATTCCGAAGATTGAAGTGAGCTTCTTTATTTTTAATACATTTATATCGAACAAGAAATTGTTGGAATCGACCATCTTCATATATCGTCATGCCAACCTCTATCGGCGGCACTTCTCTCGCTACTTCAATTGGTGCGTCAAAATCACGTTCATCCTTAATTAACATGTTATGTAAAATAATACATGTAGTCATTATGTCATGTAATCATGTTTTACTTTTTTAAATATACGTAAATTTTTATATGAATTCGATATCTAAATATTCAATTTTGATAATTACAATTAATTAATATTATTTAATATATAATATGATTGTAAATATTTGTTATTGTATTTAAATAAACTAGAAATGTATAAAAATAAAAACTAGAGGACTAAAACTGACAACTGAAACATTAACTCTATATTTGGTGTAAATGAATAGTATTACTCTATATTTGAAGTTCAAATGCTCAAATATAGAGTTGGTTACAGAGTGGGGTTGGAGCAAAATAGAGTAAAAAATAAAGTAACTCTATTTTTAGAGTGAGGTTGGAGATGTCCTAACCCGTGTTGTATCTTTTCTATAATTAGACTAATGGTGTACCCATCACCCCATCAAATGTGATGGGCACCACGTCATTGTGACGTCACCTTTTTACGTCATCACACCACACAAGAAATACCTATCACATTTCATTTCACCACATCATTTTTTTTAATTAAAAAAAATTCAATAATAAATAAAAACCTAATTTTTCATTTAAAAAACATTACATTAAAAATAAAACATTACATTAATATTAAAAAACAACCCAAAAAAATAAAAATAAAAGCTAACTTCGAAAAAAACGAAACATGACGACAATAAACGTAAACTAGTTCCTAGTGCGATATTTAGCTCGGACACTTTCCTACATCGCTAGGAAAATTTCCAAATCTTCACCCTCGAAATCGGTGGGTTTTTTTGCAACAAGTCGATATCGACGTTCATTTGTAACTCCCTTTGCGTTTCGACGATTTGTTGTTGCGTTTCGACGATTTGTTGTTCCACCCGATTCATTATCTCGACCTTGTCGGATTGTAGTTGGACGTAACGATCAAATTTTTCGCCAAATAAATCAATGGCGCTTGACTCCGAACTTTTGGCTCTCGAACCGGAAGCCGCTTTCTTCGCCTTGTCTCGCCCGATCGGTCGACGGATCGGTTGTTCGTCTTCAAGATCCACCGGCTCATCATTGATGTCGATATGTGTTCATCCGTCCAATTGTTGTGATGTGCCTTGATGGACCGACCTCGAACGTTTTGTTCCCGAAGATTGCGAATCTTCGACTAGAAGCCTTCACATCCAGAAATGCTTTTCGGGTGGGCGTAGTTTTTCCATATTGTTGTAGCGCCGTGTTGAAGACGTCGAAATCGTTTGCCCCACTCTTGTGCATGTTCGTGAGGTTGTTGTAGATACCGTTGAATAGCTTAAGCTTGATTCTCATTTCGCGAAATTTGCCAGTTATTTTATCTATGTTTCGCGTCTCTTCCCCCATTAAGTCGTAAAACGTCGATTGAACTTTGATCCAAAAAGTTTCTTGGGTTTGCGAGTCCCCGACTATCGGGTTAACGGAAACCGAAATCCACGTCTTGATCAAATTTAATTCTTCATCTTTTGTCTAATTCGTTCGTCGCTCGCCTTGCGGTTTTTTTCCTTTCTTTTTTGCGGCCCGACGACTTTGGTTGTCTAATTCTTGTGTCTCCTCAACGATTTCGGGAGACACCGGATTCGGTTGTGGTGATGATTGTGACGGTGGTGGTTGTGATGCTTGCGGTTGGAATACGAAAGACGGTTGGAGTCCTTGTTGATATGGATTGAAAGGTGGGAATTATTGTTGAAAAAATGGTTGTTGTGAGATGGGGGACCCGGATTGAAGTAAGTTTACAAAACCACCCTACAGTGATTCAAGGCTCGGGTATTGGCGATGGGTCGAGTTTAATCCAAACGGATCATACTCACGGTTGAGGTTTAAAGGTGGGGTGTTTGGATTTTGCTCCTTAGAATAAAAAATGTATGGAAAATATAGATATGTTGGTGAATATGTGTAGTATTGATGTAAAATTATGTTATATATAGGTAAATATTGGTAATCTAAAAAAAGTAAAAAAAAATTTAAAACCTAGCCACGGCTAAAAGGATTTGATTGGTTGTGATAAGCTGTGTTCACCATCACCTTGCACCACGATCACGCTCATTACGGTGTAGCCGGGGCGGTGTGTACGACCGTGATGGGGCTCTACGTGGCATCACGCCCTTCTGCGTGATGGGTATTACGAGTAGTCTTAGGCCCAACTTTGATGTCTATACGGCGCGATGGAGCGAAACCTTTGGCGATTTAATTAGTTTTAAAATTAAACAATATTTAGGACATTAAAATTAATGAAAAATTACATACAATTTATCATATTTTCTATTGATTTGAATGATTGTAAAACATCATATTTCAATAGTAATATGATATATGAAAAAGTATCGATTATTTAATAATATAAAAAATATAGTTTATTACAATAAGAAAAAAGAAAATATTTTCTAAGAATATAATAAAACAATTTTAATAATATATTAAATAAGTCATGTCTGATATATATGTTTGATCGATGCAATTTTATATCATTACGTAGATATGAAATATAATCTTGATTTATACAGAGTATTAAATTATATGAAAAAACATATATATACTCTGTCATTTGTGAAGACAACAAAGATAATCATTGAACATTAAAAAAAAAAACATTAATATGTTTTTGTTCTTGGACTTTGACATATTCTATATTTATAATTGTTTATAATTTTGCAATTGTTGGTCGGAGAATATTTCTCTTGAACAACTTAGTAATCTTTTTATATAAATCATGATTTTATGTTTATTTTTAGAGTAAATTACACGGATGGTCCCTGTGGTTTACCAAAACTAACACTGAGCATCCAAGTATGAGATTTACACTAGATAAGTCACTAAAGTTTCATTAAACCGACAAATTGGTCCCTGGTCTATATAAAAAGACGTTTTTGCCCTTTTCATATTCTTTTTTCTTTTTCTTTTTACCCTTTTGTTTTTTTAATAAATAAAAAATAAAAAACCACCCCACCCCCACGTCTCTCTCTCTCTCTTTCTCTCTCACGTCATCTTCCTCCATGAACGTCTCCTTCCGCCATCCACATGCCCGGCCACACACAGATTCAACCTTGCTAATACTAACCGAATTGGGCTACCAATGCCACAATCAGACCACCATCGATATGCTTCAACGAATCAGACCCCATTTGGATATGCTTCAACGAATCAGACCCGAATTGGATATGCTTCAACGAATCAGACCCCAATTGGATATCTAATCTGCTTCAATGGTTCCCGATCCCCCATCTTCTTCTCAACCATAATGATCACGCTACTAATCTGCCTCCTTCAGTCCGCTAAAGAGTGAAATCTGATAGTTGCAGGTTTTCAAGATTCTATCACCAACGAATCTGCTTCAACGAATCAGACCACCCATTTGCAGGTAATTCGTTATTAATTTTTTTCTTCTTTCTGTTTAATATCAATTGGATCCTGAATCGATTTCACTTCCATCCTCGTCGGAGTAACCTGAACAATCGACTCTGCTTTCAAGTTTCTTTCATCGTGACTCACATGTATGCAACGAATCTGTCTCCGTGACTCAAACCCCTCAAATCGAAATAAATATGTTTTCTCGGGAAAAATCGAGACAGATTGGGTGAATCTTGTTTTTTCCCACTCAAGATTCTATTCTCTTTCATGTTCTTATCGATTTTCAGAATCATGCTTATTAGCTATTTTTGATCTGGATTTAGTTTCAGGTGGGCCATGAAAGGGGAAACATCGTGGGTTAGTCATCGTTGAATCCATGAAAGGGGAAACCGCGACTTTGATTCGTTCTCAGAACTTTCCGACGAGGGTAATAAAGACAATCCACCTCCATTGTCGCAACTGTTTTTGATTCTGTGAGCGTCGATCGTTGAATCCATGTTTGTATATTACTTGATGATAGATTACTTGATGTACGTCACTAGATAAACGACTCTCAGGTGCGGATTTCACTTGCTCTTTCTCAAAGGGATAACGAGACACAGGAGTTTTCGTTTTTCTATCTACTGTGTGTTTTCGTTTGTATGTGTGTGTGTGTGTGAGAGAGAGAGAGAGAGAGAGACCGGGGGGTGGGGTGGGTGGGGTGGTTTTTTATTTTCTATTTATTAAAAAAGCAAAAGGGTAAAAAGAAAAAGAAAAAATAAAATGAAAAGGGCAAAAAAGTCTTTTTATATGGACCAGGGACCAATGTGTCAGTTTAACGAAACTTTAGTGACTCACCTAATGTAAATTCAATACTTGGGTGCTCAGTGTTAAGTTTGGTAAACACAGGGACCATCCGTGTAATTTACTCTTATTTTTATAAGCTTTATTGAGGGATGTAAGATGATTATTAAGTATTTATCATTTAGAAGTTTATACCTTAAATACCCCCCACCCCTTACGTGACCAAATGAACTCTTTAAACTTTTGAGGGAATTCCTTTGACCAAAACAAATATTGGTTCGGTCAATGTAATTTTATTTTCCAAATTTGAAATGACGTTATTTATGTTTATAATAATTCAAATTAAACAATCTCAAATATCGAATTTGATATAAATAAAGAATCATATACCATCTCAAATACAGATATACGGTATTGGTATGTGTACTGGACTAGTCTGGACCAGTTCAAGATCGAGATTTGGTCCTATAAGCTCATCCTTAGCTATATTTGTCCAATTCTAAAGTAAAAATATTATCACGCCACAAATCAATAACGGTACTTTGCAAATTTATCTCAAGATGGGTCAGTTTTGTTCAATTTGGTTGACTGGGTCATTTGTATGCAAAAACCTAGAGAGGGTGGATATATCTCCATAATCTTTTTGATTATCGTCGGGCTTTAGTTTACAAACACATATGTATAATATAACAACTTACAAAATACCAAATACAAATATATAAAACAATAAAGAATTTCAGCAAATAAGAAATTAAGAATTACATCATGGTTTAAAATGATTCGAGCGTTTATCCCGAGTCCACTACACTTTTTTCATGCCTGTCTCGAAGGCATTTTCTACTGGATTGCTTTTTCAAAGTTAAAACCACCAAAACCAACATATTGTCGTTGATAATATTCTTTAGGGATAATGCTACAGTAGTCTATTGACGTTTTGATTTTGCATCTATTTGGTCTCTAAAGTTTTTATTTGCTATTTAGGGGCTTAATGTTTATACAACCGGGTTTAATTGGTCATCCGAGGTTACTGTAGCCAAATAATTTATTATAGTACCCCACAACGTTTTGAAAGAACACCTAAATGGTCCCTGAGCTTTTTCAGATTTATTCATATCTTTTTCCTAGTATCCGATTATATAAACATAACCCTCTAGGCAGCAAGGGAAAACTTAAGGAACCAGATAAATACAAAATCAAAACTTCGATAGGCTGTAGCATTTGCCCTATTCTTTAAACACAGGTTTGATGAGAATATTTAAACTAGCCGTTGATAAAAAGGACAATTTTTTGGCACCTCACTAGTCACAATCCACTATCTTGTGTTTTTGTTGTTTCCAAAAAAATTTCCCTTAAAAGATGTTTTGGCCCGATTGAAGCTGCTTAATCATCCAAACAAGGTTACATATCACGTGAACTTAATTTGTAATTTCCAAAAGTAACTATCCGGTACTGATTTTTGACTAAAAATCTTTTTGTGTTTTCTTTTTTTTTTTGATTCCCAGTTTATCATGCATCTTTCTATTTCTCTTAAAATAATAATTTAGAAACTGCAAATACTTAAAAGCATAAACTTATTAATATATTTAGAGCGATATGCCAATTGTCAAATGTAGTTTCGAATAGAAACATAAAACGGCCTTATACCAATAGTTTGGATCCTCTCATTTTCTGTTGGTCTTTCGTTAAAATAAGAATATTTACTAAAAGGGTATCTTAACCCAAAGTGGGTTGGGATTCTACAATCTGTTAAAACACGTTTCCGATTTAATTCTGCGTTCCAGAACATGGTTCGTTAGACCGAATTAGTCTCTTTTTTTTTTTCTCTTAATTAGGTTAGAAATTTGATCAAATGGAATTTTATGTTTCTAATTCTCAATTTAGAAAACCTCGTATTTTTGTTCGGTTCATGGTCTGGTTTGGGACAAACAGGTTTTATTTTAGAACCAGATCGTCTAGTTTTTAGTTGCCGGTCCAGTCTTGTCTAATTAATTTTAACTCCGATCAATACCCCACAATCTGAAGTATGATCAATACCCTACAAATCTGAAAAATGATCAATACCCCACAAATCTAGAAGTATGATTGCCAAATTGCACTGAAGCAGACAGAAATTGTACCTTTACAGTAAAAACCCATTAATTTGCAAACAAGTCCCCCGCATTTACAAAACACACCAAAAATTGCCCCAAAGTATGTATATATTTTGTTATTCAATTCAATGATCAATGAATCACTATTTTTCCCCACCCCAACTATGTATATTCAAAATTTCCCCCTAAATCTTTACAGTCAATGCAATTCGCACTGAACCCCATTCACAATTCCACCTTCAACCGCCGGTCTCATCATTCAACCACCACGAAAAACTTCAACATGAAATCCTGCCACCATCTACCGCCACCAGCAATCAGGAACCGCCACATTCACTGCCTCCACAAAATGCTAGCAACAAACCGATTTCACCAAGACCTCTTAAAGCTTCCATTTTCCACCATCATTGATTTCATTACCACCGATTAGACCAAAGACGGGGCGGTGGCAGTGGCAGTGGCGGTGGCGGTGGTGGCAGTTATATTCCCAGCAAGGGAGTATTCTCGTTTGAGAAAAACTGCATACAGAAGCTCGTTCCAAGAATCTGGGATGCCAGGTAAGCACCAATGGCTGCAGTCTTGCTTACGCAAAGGCGCAGGTCCGCCATATTGTGGCCCCACATAATATATAGACGCATGACCATCTTTTCGCTTTGATGACATGTACGTCACATTCAATAACTCTAACAAATCATTTCTGCCTTCCGATAAAACCGACCCGAAAATATTTGTGAAAAACATCGTGCTGGTTGAAGCCGGTGATGAACTCAAGTCCGGCAATGTCTCAAGGTGGCAGCTACCACCGGATTTCCAATCACCGCCCCTAAAACACCCACATAACCGCCATTAATCAAGAATCTTATAAACATTTTTTCAAGAAATCAATGCGGACACAAACCTAAAATGCACCGGAGAAAAGCCTCGGAAGATGACTTGCGTCTTGTTCGTATCTACTTCTTTACTTATAAAATTCAAAACCGTTTCAATTGATTTTCGGAATGCGGTTTCTATGCTCATATTCATTTTCACATCTCCGGATTCCTGAAAGTAGCAGCCCCTGTAACACATCAACAACCCTAAAATTAGATCAAACAATCGAAAAAACAACCGAAACGTGAAATTATTTTCCAAAATAGCAATGTTTGTTTTTTTTTACTTGAAAAAGTCAGTCAGGCAAAACAGAAAAGAGAATTTTGCCTGTTAAATCCTAACTTTTTACAAATTTGCTATCGTATATTTTTTTCTCCATTTCGAGAAGTATGACATCATTTTCTCAAATATTATTTTTCCAGACAAAACTTAATGGAAAAATATAAGAAACAGGGACTTACTCGCGTGTTGTTTTCTCCAAATTCCACCAATGGCCACTGTTGAATACAATCACATCTGCACCTTTCCATTTCCCGGCACTCCAATCCATTTGATCAAGCTTCAAAGTGGTTCTCACCCCTTTTGGTGAACGAGGAGGCGCTCTACTCTGTAACACTAGATATGGAGCTCTGTAATATTCAATCGTGCAATTGAAATCAGCAAATTTGAACACCAAAAACCCCATGTGTTTCGTGATCGGTCTCCCGTTAACTTCGTATATTGAAGATGCGTTTGTTACAGCAGAAGATAACAAACACAAAAGAGATTCCCATTGATTTCTCCCAATCGAATCGCCAACAAATACTAGCCTTCGGTTTCTTAACCTTTCCAACATAGTTTTTGCATCGAATCTGCATTCAAAGACATGATCAAAACCAGAAATTAATAAGCTTTCATCCACAAAGCATCGGGTGAACGAAAACCCATTTGAAATATTCAAAATCATCATAAAAAACACAATTTCCAAAAACAAATGGCATAAATGAGTGATTTTTAGCATCCCCGTGAACTTTAAATAAAAGGGTGTTTGGATTTGTGTTTTATCCGACGATTTGAAGTAGCAACAATCAGTCTCGAGTGTTTTGAGTATTTTCTCAATTTCTCGTTGTTGAGGATTTGGCGATCGCTATAATCTGGTGTAGCGGAAAAACTGATTACAAATAATAAAGTACAATTACTTATATAACCCTGTTATAAACAAAATTTATCGAATATTATGACAAGTTCAAGCTCAAAAAACATGTCCGAGCACTATCTCGTGGCTAACTAATTGTTTATTACAGGTAATTTATTCATTAAACAATAAGCAACCGATTATTTTAATCTAGTTCCTTATCGCAGCAATAATCGGTTTAAGAAATTGCATATACAAACACACGCAATAATCGGTTTAAGAAATTGCATATACAAACACACGCGAATAACATATGAGATGGAAAACCTAAAATTGGCAAAAATGAACTTGAACCATCATCTAGCCCACTAATTAATAGTCAAAATTGAAAAACATCCGATTTATTTTTCACACGGAAAGACTTCACGCAAAAAGTCACAGGAGAGTCAGAGATAGATAGAAATTAGAACCTGGGTAAGTTACAATCTTTGGGTTGCCATCGCCACTTGGTGTAAAAACTATCAATTCGCCCATTTTCAGAACACCTAAAACCATCATCTAACAACAAACAGTCTTTAGAATCATAAAGTGGATAACTCTCATCCCACACCCAGTTTCCATCGAATATGTTACAGTTTTCACCAGGACCCGTTTCAAGAAACCCAAAAAGATCTCGACTCGAAGAACTAGACCCACTGAACCCAGACCACAGACCCAACCCACGGTAACCACGAACTCTGAACCCTTTACTCAAAGACCGATAGTCCAAGAAAAACAGGCACAAGATGAAGCAAAGACTGATGCAGAAACAACCAAGTTCAGAAGGCTTCAATTTCTTGAATTTCTTCAAGAACTCCAACTGGGTCATTTTATTCGGAACCTTTTCGAATTCTTGAGAAAAAAATATTCTGAATGAAAGGGTATATGTCTATTTGGGATTGGCGAAAAGGGGTTTATTGAAAGAACGAAATAAAGACCAGCAACACACACTGGTGTGTGTTATCATATAAAGTTTGCAATGGAACAAAGAGAGAGGTGGGGCTTTTGTTTGGGGAGGAGAGAGAGAATGGAGGAAAGAAAGGACAGAATTAGGAGATTAGATGGGTGGGCCGAACCGCCGAAGGAGGAGAGACAAACATTCATGGTTTTCACACACTACTGCGTGCATTCTTCGCATTTTTCTCTTTATAATATAATCGTAGCGATGAACCAATAACTTGTAAGCATGTAAATTATTGAATTATATAAAGAATCCAGAGAGGGGTTTAGACTAGAGAAAGAAATTTTGACTTGGATAAGAGGGAAAGTGGAGAGAGATGTGGTTGGAGAAGAGGCGAGGGGTATTTCGTGGAGTTTAGTGGGGAGAGGAATTTGTGGGAAAATTTTCCACGAGCTCCTCACGATTGGTGTTTAATCATAGATGTCAAACAATTGCCCCCACCATAATATCAATTAAAATCCTCATGAAATCTGGGGTGTTCGTCAAAGTAACATCAAAATTTGTAATAAAAAACATATATATATATATATATATATATATATATATATATATATATATATATATATATATATATATATATATATATATATATATATATATATATATATAGAGAGAGAGTTAGGATATATTAAAAAACTATAGTTATTGTATGGACGTAAGACCCAATCACAAGCTAGAAGCAACCAAGAGTAGTGTAGTAATTTGTTATTAACATTAAATAATATCCAAAATTAAATTCCTATAATTAAGTGAATGTACATTTCCAGATCTAAACACCAAAACCCTACGTCTCCGTCATAGCTTCAAAATCTCCGCCATAGACGCCGCTCAACCCTTCGACTACGAATCCAGACTCTCCGACCACATTGCCAAATCCAAAACCCTAAAAACTGCCATTGTAGGGTTCGGAAACTTCAGCCAATTCCTTGCAAAAACACTAGCCGTCAAGGGCACACAGTCCTTGCACACTCCTGTACCGATTACTTCGCAGTCGCAACCGATATCGGCGTCTCTTTCTACTCTAACGCCGATGACCTCTGCGCAGAACACCCTGAGGTAATCCTCCTCTACACATCAATCCTCTCAACCGAAAAAGTACTCCGTTCATTACCATTACAAAGATTGAAACGCATCACATTATTCGTCGACGTATTATCAGTCAAAGATTTCGCTAAAGATCTATTCTTGTAAATTTTGCTACTAGATTCGATCTTATTATATTAAATCTTGGGGTAATACAATAATTCTTTTATTTTCATGATATTTTTTCTTCTTGATTTTATCATTCTGCAGAATTTGTTTTTTATGTATTCTTGCAGAATAATTTGCATAAGACTATAACATTCTGCCAGAATTTGTTTTTTTCAAGTCTAGCTGTCCATGAATCAGTGATCACTCTGGATGTGATGGGTAGAAAGTTGTATACAGGAAAAAGGAGTATACCGGAATGTAGTGACACGTATCATCTTCAAGCAACCATTTCGAAGATAGAGAAAAATGAGTATACTGGAAGTAGTAGTAGTGACACACATCTTGATCAAACTTGAAATTCAGATTTCAATGTTATGATTTTCTTCGTTCTGTTTATAGAATACACACAATACAAAAGATCTTATCAGCATACACTTTAAAATAGAATGTTTTTGGATGTCATTCTACCAGAATTTAGATATCATTCTATCAGAATGAATATTTCAGAATGTAATTCTTTAGAAATTTTATTTATTTTGATATATTTTAGTTCAAATAATGTTATTTAATTGATATATTTTTGTTCATGGGATGTTTTTCTATGATATTATGCCAAGAATAATGCTTTCTTCAATAACATTCTGTCGGAATGGATAATTCAGAATGTATCACAGCAATAACTTTTTTTATGTATATTAGTTCAAAGAATGTTGTTATTTTGATGTATTTTAGTTCAAGGAAGTAGTTCATAAAATGTTTATTTATGACATTCTGCCAAGAATAATCATTTTTTGATGTCATTCTGCCAGAATGGATATTTCGTAATATTATTTTGTTAGAATTCTAAAAATCAGAATGGACATTCTAATAATTTCGTTAATAATTTTATTATTAAATTGATTTGATTCTAAAAAATCAGTTACTTTCATTTTTTTCCCCAAATAAAATGTCTATTTTACCCTTTTGTAACCGTTTTTTAAAAAACCATTTAATAACATAATGGATAATTACAATTATGTCATTTTAATCTAGACCATTAATATTTTGAATCCTACAGTCCAGATTTGGTATTACGACCACACAATAATTGTGGTCCTTAATATAACCAAACACTATATATATATATATATATATATATATATATATATATATATATATATATATATATATATATATATATATATATATATATATATATATATATATATATATATATATATATATATATATATATATATATACTAGTTGTAACACCAATGTATTACACGGGATGGCATAAATAAAACGTATTTAACAAAAATATAAATATTAATTATTTTAAAAACCAAATTTTCATAAGATATGAGAAATATGGTGAAACAACAATTCGAATTCTCATACCCGTAATTTTAGATATTAAAAACAACAATTCAAATTCTCATACCTTAATTTTTGTAAGTCTAATAGATTCTAATAAGTTCAAAATTCGTAATTTTAGTAATTCAATAAATTGTAATAAATTTGAAAAGAAACTGAAACTTTTATACTAATCGTAACTGAAAGAGTAAATCAAGTCAGTACACAATGCATAACAAACTGAAACCGATCTTTTTGGAGTCACCCTTAACTGTCAAACAAATTATTATTTTTTTAAGAATTTCAAAACTATGAGAAAATGACATGTGGCCAAATCAATGTCGTGATGACAAGTGTTCTCTAGATATTTATTTATTAGGATAAGATAAGATTCAAGTTTATATATTCATCTTCTATATCGTATCATATTCTCCGTTATTCAACTTCTGAATAAGAACTTAAGTTATGCTAATAACATAAAAATATTTGTTATACATTATTAAAAAACACACCCATATTTTTAAAAGCAACAATTAATAATTTTATAAAAATGATTTAAAACAAAGTTTTGAATTTTTTCCAATATACATACGCATTTGGTTTGCTATGCAAATGCATATAAAAAGTTATTTTTTATATTAATGTGATTATTGATATATTTATTTTTTTGTCATCAATATAAACTATATATTTATTTAAAATGTAAATGGTGAAATATTTAAAAAGTAACTCTACATATGTGGCTACATAAATAAAGGTTCCTAATTTATTGATTTAGTTATGAATTATTGAATACATACATTAAATACATTCAATTCAAACATTTTTTAAAAAAAAAATTCAAAATTATGAGAAAATCACATGTGGCAAAATCAAGGAGGAGATGACATGTGGCTTTGAGTTACTTATTTATTAGGATAGGATATATATATATATATATATATATATATATATATATATATATATATATATATATATATATATATATATATATATATATATATATATATATATATATATATATATATATATATATATAAAAGACGAAATCTCGCGCGTTGCGCAGGTTAAAATTATGTATGAAAAACTTCGTCGCTCACATTATCTATGAAATAATAACTTTTCCACTAAGTTGATATATAAACGTGTAACTACTTTGAACAATAAACATCTATTACAATCACAATACTTAATGATCGTTACCCGCAATTTGCGCTTGAATAATATTAAATATAATTCTCAATATAGTGTTAATTTTACTATTGTGATTATTAACTAATTTGATTAGTACTTATTTTACCATCTTTGTATTTCTATCATAATGATTATTTAAAATAACAATGCTTCTTTAAGTTAATGTAATATAATTTATGAATTTACGTTACTATATATTATTATTACCGTCAATTAAGTTTAAAAATTGTAACACCCGGCTTTTAAACAAAAACATCCCTGAAAATTTTTCATTTAAAATAAAGGTTTTAATACGTAAAACCATAACAAGAGGGGTACATTTTATTAAAACGGGTACAAGTGTATCAAGGAGAGTATAAAATACCGTAATCTCCTTTGAAGCCGGGCTGCTACTGACAGCATCTAAAAGTCCCACTTTTTTAGTCACGGACTCATTCTTTTCCCTTATCAGGGTCATGCTAACTGCAGGGACATTTAATAAATAACGTGGGCTATAAAGCTCAGTGAGTAATCGTATCTGCAAATAACATGTATAAAAATACATTCATATATCTGTCTGGATATCGGATCCAAACTCCTAGCCCTACTGGCTGACCACATATCACTTAGGATTTTACATCCTACTTCATAGCCTTACAGGCTGTACCATATTAACTTGTAATTATCAAGCCACGTCAGTTATTTGCACATTTAATCATATTTAACCATTTATGTCCCATGTTTTTTAGTCACAATGGACCGCACCGTATATCATGGCTATTTAAGCCACACCCTGTGTCATAGCTATATAAGCTGCACCAAAACATTTTCAATATATAAGTCATAGCCCGAAGGCCGCACCAGCTGGGTTTAATAACCCGATATCATAGTCAAAGGACTGCACCATTTGGACTTAAAGTCCAATATCATAGCCATAAGGCCGCACCATTTTTATGTAACAATATCATAGCCATATAGGCCGCACCAGTTGGATATAACATCCAAGATCATAGCCATATAGGCCACACCAGTTGGATATAACTGTTGGATTAGGTGTCTAAGCCATGGCTAATAATTAGTATTTACCTAATTAATAGTAGCACAGTCCATTTGGGTTGCCCTCATAGCTAGAGTTTTGTTGGAAATTCAGAGAGAGAGAAAAGGTTGATTTATTATATGACTAATAAATCAAGATATTGTTTGTTAATATATTCTGGAGATAATATATTAATTAGAAATAATGTTGTTTGATTAATAATTAATCAGAAATTAATTGGATTAATTTCTGTGACATTAATTGGATTAATCAGGAGGTCAGGGATTAAAGTCGTACAAATTCAATAGTTGAATTGCGGCGCACGGCGCGCCAATGTAAAGGCCGCGACGCGCGTACATATTCGTACGAATTCAATAGTTGAATTGCGGCGCGCGGCGCGCAAACGATTTGGCCGCGGCGCGCGTACAGATAATCCGGAAAATGGGCTGCGGCTAGGGTTTTTAGCTTTAACCTTTGGTTCCCTATAAATAGGGAACCCTAGACCTCATTATCGCTTGCTCATTCTATTATTTCTCTCTAGAATTTCGATCCATAAACCTCCTAGCTTGGGTGTGATCTCATTTGAGGCAGGATAATTTTGCTGCTCAGCTTCCAGAAAATTCTAAAAGGTTGGTTTATTCTAATTTTATTCTTTTAGTTAATTTTCTTATGGCCTTTAGGTTTTGTTATATGTTCAATTAGAAGAAAACATAGATCCTCATAGGTTGCATGTGAACTTAGGTTATTTAGTTCATGGTTTGCAGAAAGCCTTTCAGTGGTATCAGAGCCTGTTTTGTTTTCTTGTTGAATTGCTATAACTGTTTTAGGGTTTAAAGCCTATAAACCCTAATTTTTATGTGGATCGATTTCTAGGATTAGGGTTTTGGAAACCCTAATCCCCCCATGTATATTTCGATTTTGGCTTTTAGGGTTTTAGAAGGTTTTCTATTTTTGGTAACTTTATTTGTTAATTAAATGGATAACCTTAAACCCCATTATTTGAATTCGAAATCTAGGGGGTTTAGGATAGGTTTTAATTAATTTGATTAATTTGGATAAACCTATCTTCATTTGAATTAATTTAATTAATTGTTAATTAAAGGATAATTCAAAAGGGATTTAATTAATTTTAAAATTTCGAAAATTAATGAAAAATCCGGAAAATTATTTTAAAATGTTTAAAATATTTAGATTTAATTAATTTAATTAATTGGTAATTAAAATTGATTAAATCGATTTTAAGGTTTAATTTAATTTAAAATTTAATTGTTAAATTTGGTAAAATTAAAAGATAAACCTTGAATATTTTAAAGGGTTTTAAAATACATCTTATATATGTTATTAAAAGTTAATACTATATATATGAGATGAATCTGGTTAGTCAAATCAATAGTAGGCCTCATTCACGAAGCTGGTCTATAAAGTGGGTATAAGGAGACTGCCTATAAAATGGTAGTCTAATGGGTGAACTCTCTCACCCACCGCTCGCCTGATCAGTGGAGGGTCGTTAGCCGAACGGGTTTGACAGAACCGCTTAATCATTAAAAGTATAATGATCAAAGTACTAGAACTATTTACAAAAATCCCAATCTAGTTACTTTAAGGAAAAATATGAATTTGATGCTAACCCATGAAATTGCACATTGCACTTTATGAAACGTTGGTGGAGCGTGTGTGGTTTACCGGCACACCAATGGGGGTTCATAAAGAGTGGCAATGGGTGTCTCGGGTGTTATCATTGTTGATGGAACGTGTGTGGTTAACCGGCACATCAATTTGAGATGATAATGGATCCCGAGAGTACCAAGCTAATTTGCATGGTTATTCACACCCGGTTTGTGATCCTCGGCATCCCAGTCACAAACGGTGGGGCATATCCGAGATTAAACATGCTATTGAACAGTTCAATAAATCTCAAAAGAAACTAGGAATTCCATTTATAATAAGATTATTTTTCCGCAGTGGAATTGGCTGAATCGTCATTCGCCTACCTTTATAAAATTTGCTTATAGATTACGGCATCCCTCTTCTATGTTGCAAATTGTTATAGTTGGATCCTAGCCTTGTTTTATATTGGGTTATTATAAGGACCGACAAGTATCTAATTAAACTTACCTTCTTTTATAGATGTCTTCTGCTGATCAATCCGCTCCCCACTCAAACTCTAGTGTTCCCTCTATCCTCTCACTGTGTTCCAAGGTTCAATTGAACGAGACTAACTACAATGACTGGATTAAAAATATCAAGATGGCTCTGAGGTACGAGAACAAAGAGTATGTCCTCGAGACCGAGCTTGTCGATATTGACCCTGAAACTGCTACTCCCGAGGAGATTACCTTGTACCAAAAACATTCTGATGATGCGACCAAAGTGGCCTGCATCATGATCGCCACAATGAACCCCGAATTGCAAAGGATATACGAAGACTACTGGCCCTTTGAGATGCACAAGGAGCTTGCGGAAAAGTTCCGTAAGCAAGAGCGCATCGAGAGGTGCGAGGTGGTCAAAGACTTCACGAACAGCAAACCTAAAGATGGAGAGTCCATCTGCGCTCATGTGCAAAGAATGCAAGGTTACGTGGAGCGGCTTAGAAAGCTTACGTGGAGCGGTTACATTTTTGTACAACAGTGATTACGGTCCCGCACCCGACTCTTTAATGTCTTTCCTGCTTACCTGAGTACATAGCATTTTAAAACAAAATACGTGAGACGTAATGTCTCGTGAGCATTATGGGTTTAGACCCAAAAACATTTTACCAAAAATATCATTATTATTTAGACTTTCAATATTTCTTTTTCCTGTGAGCGCACCCACAGGTATTCCTTGTTTCTTTCTAATGGTACATTCCTACGAGCGCACCCGTAGGTTTTATACGAGACGCACCCGTATAGCTACTTCCCCAATAGCATGAAACGAATTCATCTATCAAGGTAAGACAACTACTTCGCGACGGGAGGTACCATCCCAGTAGTGTCTTATTGCCACCCCTACCGCAGCAGGTAGTGGTCTTTATCCGGATACTTCTCAGCTTGTCAACAGGGCTCAATTACTTTACTATTTTCTTGTATTTCATTTACCATTTCCGAACACACTTACCATTCCTTTATTACATTGTCAACTTCACAAAACATTTTGGTTCCCTAGAACCATTCCCTTTTTCATTAAATCATTTCTGTTTCCGTTAAATTATTTCAAAAACATTTTTGACTTCCGAAGCATTCTTTAATAAAATTCATTTTGCTATGTACCCGAAAATCCACATAACACTCACTTCGGATCACCTAGGAGTTATTTGGCTTCTTGAACTCCTTTTCCTTTCACTTGGTTATTCGTATTGGAACCACCACCTATTATTTATAAAATATACATTTATATTCAATACATATATAATAACTGACTTTACAATTTAGAAGTACCATAGTATGCAACTACAATTCATTAGTTAGACTACAATCTCTATTAATTAACTTCCTTCCATTTATAACTTCTCCGGGATACACGTATTTTGCTACAGTACTCTCGGGAGGTCGTATTTCTGTTCGAACAATTTTCTACATGTTTTCACACCATTTTAGGCCTATGGTATGAATTATAGACCAAACGGACAAGTCTAGAGCCAAGTTCAAAACTCAAAAATGGACAGAAAGCTGTCCAGCAAAGAGCATGACTCGTGCTCTTTTCCTTCATGGAGAAGCACGACTCGTGCCTAAAGTATAATGCTATTTCTGGCTTCTACAGTGTGGCACGACTCGTGCCAATTCATGTACAAAAAGGCACGACTCGTGTCTGTGCTGCAGAGATGGGTTTTTGCCCAATTTTGATGCTGTAACCCCCTGTTTTGGTCCATTAAGTTCTTAATACTTAACCTAATCGATCTATAACATTCTATGACTAAAACCTTGAGTTTACATCAGGTTTTAATCCATAGAAACAACTAAATTCCACAAATTCTTAGTTTTAGGGTTCTTGAGGAAATTTCTCAATCCCTTTGCTTCTAATTGATTTTCAAGGATGGAATTGAGTTCCAATGATGTGTGAAATCATTATTTAGGAGTTAGAAACCGAAATCAATAGCACACCACAACTGAATTTCGTTTTCATCTCTTCAAGAACACTAAAATGGTTTGGATAACTTGCAAGAACATAAATCTAACCTTTGATGACTTAGGAATCAAAATCTTCAACTTGGTTCTTCAATTCCCGTGCTGATTTCTCCAGATTTTCCCCAAGACCCGAGCTCCCTGATGATGTTTCACGATTTCAGTAGAGGGAGCTAGAGGCTTCCCTCTATTTATACTTCCATTATTTCCATTTTCTACCCTCTAGTTCCATTTCTCATATTATGACCACAAAAGTCAAACTTTTAATACCCAAATGTTTTATTTTTCACAATATTGTCACAAACACAAAATATTTTACATTAAGATCCCAAATATGGCAAAAGACCGTTTTGCCCTTCTTCTTAATTTTACTATTACACACGATTATTTATTTATTATTATTATTATTTTTACAAGTTTCTTTTTTTTTTACGGGTTCTTACAAAACGCATCGCCCAACTCCAAAAGGATGGAGTGTTGGAATCATTCGACCTCAGGTCGGATGATGTATGTGAATCTTGTCTGTTGGGCAAGATGACTAAATCACCTTTCAAAGGATCTTTTGAAAGAGGTGAGGGTCTGCTGGACATCATTCACACGGATGTGTGTGGTCCATTCAGATCAACCACAAAGGATGGCACGCGGTTCTACGTGACCTTTACCGACGATTTTAGTAGATACGGTTATATCTACTTTATCAAGCACAAGTCGGACACCTTTGAAAAGTTCAAAGAGTTTAAGAACGAGGTAGAAAATCAATTAGGCAGGAAGATAAAGATGCTCAGGTCCGACAGAGGCGGAGAGTATCTAAGTATCGAGTTCCTAGACTATCTAAAGGAATGCGGAATAGTTTCGCAGTTGACACCTCCCAGGACACCACAGTTGAACGGTGTTGCGGAGAGGCGTAACCGAACCCTGTTGGACATGGTTCGTTCCATGATGAGTCGAGCTTCACTTCCCATTCACTTCTGGGGGTATGCCTTAGAGACTGCCGCCCATATCCTCAATCTTGTCCCAACTAAGAAGGTTGCTAAAACACCTCATGAGATGTGGACGGGAAAAGTTCCCTCGTTAGCACACATCAAGGTCTGGGGTTGTGAGGCTTTCGTTAGACGAGAGACTCAAGACAAACTCGCAGAAAGAAGCGAAAGGTGTTTCTTCCTTGGTTATCCTAAACAGTCCTTTGGATATCTATTCTACAGACCGAGCGAGGACGTGGTCTTTGTAGCTAGACGAGTGGTCTTTCGAGAGAGAGATCTCATATTCAAAGAGGACAGTGGGAGTACCATTGATCTGGAAGAAATTCAAGAGTCATCAGATGACGCAACCTTAGGACAAACTAGCAACCAACATGAGGAAGAAGTTCCTGTTGGTCCGACAGGTGTATCCTTACCTCTTAGGCGTTCTGGTAGGGTTAGCATGCCACCCGAGTTTTATGGTTTCCATATAACTTCGGATGGGGACACGTTTGTCAGTGATAGGACACTGATAAATTTGGATGAACCAGCTAACTACCAGGAAGCAGTGGCAGGCCCTGAGTCTGCCAAGTGGAAAGAGGCCATGGATAGCGAGATCAAGTCCATGTATGACAATCAAGTTTGGAACTTGGTTGACAACGTACCGGGTCGAAAGACGGTCGGGTGCAAATGGATCTTCAAGAAGAAGACCGACATGGACGGAAAAGTACACACTTTCAAGGCAAGACTGGTTGCGAAGGGCTTTACTCAAACCCCAGGGGTTGACTATGACGAGACCTTCTCACCAGTAGCCAAGATAAAGTCTATTAGGATTATGCTGGCCATAGCTGCATTTCATGACTATGAAATTTGGCAGATGGACGTCAAAACCGCCTTCCTTAATGGAAAGTTGACTGAGGATGTCTACATGAATCAGCCATAGGGTTTTGTCGATGCAAAGTATCCTAATAAAGTGTGTAAGCTTGAGAGATCAATCTACGGATTGAAGCAAGCTTCTCGCAGCTGGAATATTTGTTTCCATGAGAAAGTCAAAGAGTTTGGTTTCTCTAGGAGCGAGGATGATTCCTGCGTATATGTCAAGGCTAGTGGGAGTATAGTCACCTTTCTGGTGCTGTATGTCGATGACATACTGCTCATGGGAAACGATATCCCAACCTTGCAGGATGTCAAGGCTTGGCTTGGAAAATGTTTCGCTATGAAGGACCTAGGAGAGGCTGCCTATATTCTCGGGATAAGAATATTGAGAGATAGGAAAAAGAGACTAATTGGACTTAGTCAGGGTACATACTTGGAAAAGGTACTAAAGAGGTTTAGTATGGAAAATTCCAAGAAGGGAGAGCTGCCTATCCAAAGCAATGCAAAATTGAGTAAGACTCAAAGTCCGAGTACGGACGTGGAAATAGCTGAGATGAGTCGGGTACCTTACGCTTCGGCTGTAGGATCGATCATGTACGCTATGACGTGTACTCGCCCTGACGTGGCCTTTGCTTTAAGCATGGTCAGTCGGTACCAGGGTAACCCTGGAAGGGCGTATTGGATAGCTGTAAAAAATATACTCAAGTATCTGCGGAGGACCAAGAACATGGTGTTAGTCCTCGGTGGCAGTGATACCTTGAGAGTTGAAGGATATACAGATGCCAGTTTTCAGACGGATAGAGACAGTGGTCGGTCTCAGTCGGGCTAGGTATTCCTTTTGAACGGTGGAGCAGTTACTTGGAAAAGTTCCAAGCAAGATACGGTGGCTGATTCTACTTGTGAATCAGAGTATATAGCAGCAAGTGAAGCGTCAAAGGAAGCGGCTTGGCTGAAGAACTTCATCGGTGACCTTGGAGTAGTCCCGAGTATTCAGGAGCCCATGGAACTGTTCTGCGATAACGAAGGTGCGGTCGCCTTGACAAAGGAACCGTGAGACCATGGAAAGTCCAGGCATATCGACAGAAAGTACTACTACATATGACATAAGGTAGAAGAAGGTCACCTCGTGGTAAAGAGGGTATCATCGGAAGATAATCCTGCAGATCCCTTGACAAAGGCTCTGAGTAGGATTAAGCATAATCAGCATGCTAGAAGCATTGGATTAAGAGATGATATAAAGTTTATGTAAATTAGATAGGTTTCGAAACTTGTAACAATGTATTGTATTTGACTCTTGTGATTTAATAATAGAGATTTATTAATGAGTAATGGTTTACTACTTTTGTCAATACTTTGTCATTGTGTTTCATTTTGCATGTTTTACTTCCTGAATAATTGGATTATTCAAATATCCACAGTCGATTACACTTTTGGGAAGTAAGTGTGAAGTAAGACTGTCATGAATTGGTAATAGATTGTCTAAGGAGTTAGACATTGCAATTGGATTGCTGCACCATTTGTGAGTACTTGGAAATGGAGATTTGAGTATTGGATAAACCCGCGCTCAATGGATTGCTTCATGGATTACATCACGAGCAATATTGAGACGATAATATCTTTTGATCTTTAAGCTAAGACATATGAGTTATGATTTACTAAGCGATTGTTCATTGATAATACGAAAACGCATCGGTAACTCGGTGTTATAAAACGTATTGTTGTGAGTGATTTGTCTGGTAAAAGACATAAGTATATGAGTCGAAGCTTATTCGTCCCTTGACCCTAATGGGGAACAGATATCTGTGGGCCATTCGATGAATTTGAAGTTGACTAAAATGGTTGGCCAACCGGGACTAAATTGGTAGTCTAAGAGTCATATGCAAATCGGAAATCGAGGAACAGTGAATCAGACCAGATTGATTTTTATCCATGTCTTGAGTCTGAAAAATATCTTGTTGGACGGAGGATCATCTGATCACTTATCTATGGACAGAACTGATTTGATCAGAGTTTGGCAGCGGTTTCTAGGAAGCTAAAAGTGCTGGTTAATTAGAGGTTAAATTGGTAATTATAGTCATAGACTTATCCAAGTGGGAGACTGTTGGATTAGGTGTCTAAGCCATGACTAATAATTAGTATTTACCTAATTAATAGTAGCACAGTCCATTTGGGTTGCCCTCATAGCTAGAGTTTTGTTGGAAATTCAGAGAGAGAGAAAAGGTTGATTTATTATATGACTAATAAATCAAGATATTGTTTGTTAATATATTATGGAGATAATATGTTAATTAGAAATAATGTTGTTTGATTAATAATTAATCAGAAATTAAATGGATTAATTTCTGTGACATTAATTGGATTAATCAGGAGGTCAGGGATTAAAGTCGTACAAATTCAATAGTTGAATTGCGGCGCACGGCGCGCCAATGTAAAGGCCGCGACGCGCGTACATATTCGTACGAATTCAATAGTTGAATTGCGGCGCGCGGCGCGCAAACGATCTGGCCGCGGCGCGCGTACAGATAATCCGGAAAATGGGCTGCGGCTAGGGTTTTTAGCTTTAACCTTTGGTTCCCTATAAATAGGGAACCCTAGACCTCATTATCGCTTGCTCATTCTATTATTTCTATCTGGAATTTCGATCCATAAACCTCCTAGCTTGGGTGTGATCTCATTTGAGGCAGGATAATTTTGCTGCTCAGCTTCCAGAAAATTCTAAAAGGTTGGTTTTTTCTAATTTTATTCTTTTAGTTAATTTTCTTATGGCCTTTAGGTTTTGTTATATGTTCAATTAGAAGAAAACATAGATCCTCATAGGTTGCATGTGAACTTAGGTTATTTAGTTCATGGTTTGCAGAAAGCCTTTCAATAACATCCAATATCATAGCCATATAGGCCGCACCAGTTGGATATAGAATCCAATATCATAGCCACAAGTGGCCGCACCATTTAGTAACATTTTATTTCATCATCATTTATGGCTCACGGCTCCGTTCTTGTCATTTCGTTGACTCACGGCTTATCCGGTATTGCCTGTTTATTGACTCACAGCTTCGTTCTTGTCTATCGCAGACTCACGGCTTATCTGGTATTGTCTTTTTATCGCATCGGCAAACTGTCAAATTTCATCCCCCGAATCTGTTTCAATCTGCAACAATTCAATCAACACATATCATATGTGATATAAGTGAGATTACTCACCTGGATACTAGCTGCATTTAAATCCCGGTTGTTTCTTGCCTTTGCATACACCACAACCATTTGTCCCATACCTATAATGTCATTGACATATCAAATGATAATAGGTTAATAACCATTTCAGTTGACTCTAGTACATAAGAGTCAAATATTATGCAGCTATAAACCATCCCTAGATGATAAACTTTCCATTTACCATCTTTTCATGAGTTATACACATTCCCGAGGCATTCGTATCGTTCTACAGTGCCCCCGAGGAGTCGAAAACTCAATTTAATATTTTTCCCAGACTTTTCAGACCATCATAGACTTATGGTTCAAGTTTGAGGTCAATCGGACAAGCCTAGCAAAAATTCACATGTTTGAGCTCTCTGTCAGGCCGGCGCACCGCGTCTGGAACTGGGCGCACCGCGCCTGGGCGCACCGCGCCTGGATATGGGCGCACCGCGCCTTGCGCCTGGGCAGGGTTCCAGACCAGTCGCGATTTAACACTGTAGCATGCAGTTTTGACATTTTAAGTCCTTAATACACGACTTAATCAGTAGGGGTTTGTTCTAGGACCAAAACCCTTGACTAATAACAAGTTTTAAGCCATTAGAACCACCTTAATCACACCATATCATGATTTAGGGTTCTTGAGCAACATTTCAATTTTTCAACAATAGCAACCTACTTTGCTGTTTTTAACATATTTTCTTACTACATGAACATGTTTAAGCCCAGAAATCATATACAAACTCCATGGATTTCACTGAAATTGCAGATTTCAGTTTACCCACAAAACCCACCAAGAACACTTCAAGAACTTGGAATACTAACCTTGTTTAACTTAGGAATCACCAATTCCAAGCTACTAATCCGATTTCTTGCTTCAACCTTCAAGGAATTCCAGAAATCACATCTTCAAGAGCATTCCCGTAACCTCAAATGTTCAGCCAACAATTATGAGAGGTATTTTCCTTTTATATTTTCCAAAATTTTCACTTTTAGTCCCTAAGTTTCATTTCTTGAACTTTTGGCACTTTTATCACATTTTATCACAATAAAACTCTCTTTTCTTATACTTTTGCCACAAGCAACAATATTTTTACATAATTGGTCCTTAAATTGGTCAAATGACCAAATTACCCTTTTATGGTAAAATGACCAATTTACCCTTTTCTAGTATTAACTTTCTAATACTTAGAACACCATATTAAATCATAAATACTCTATGATTAACATATTAATACTTGTCAAAAGTATCGTGGTGTTACAAACTCTCCCCTCCTTCAAAAGATTTCGTCCCCGAAATCATACAAGAGTTGGGGATATTTCTATCTCGTTACAATTTCGGTTTCCCATATCATATGGAAACCTCTATGGTATTGCCAAAGCACTTTACCCATACTATTCTTCGTATTTCGTAGCTGTCTTATCTTCCGGTCAAACACCTTCTTGAGTTGTCCCGGGTACCTTAACTTTTCATCTACCTCAATTTCAACATGAGGTATTCGCTGGAATTTATTAATCCATGTTCTCAGAACTATGAGACCCATAGAAAACATTATAAATATCTTGAAGTTCATCAAGAAACTTCGATCAGTACACCACAATTCTTACTCTTTGGGACATATGGAAAAGTCCAATAAATGAGGGCTTGACTTTCTTTTCGTCCCAAGCAGATTTTTAGTCTTTCCAAGGGATATTTTGAACACCGTCATCTTTTCCCATTTGGAATTTCAACGATTTTACTCGACAATTTCGCATACTACTTTTGTCGGTTTTTGTCTATTTCCAAGCTTTCTCGAATTTGCCAAATCTTTTCTTCTGTTTGAAGTACAATCTCGGGTCCAACCAATGGCTTATCTCCAACTTCTGTCTAGCAAATCGGAGTATGACACGGTACTCCATACGACGTTTCATACGAGTCATCGGAAAACTGGTACGAAAACTGTTATTTTCTACAGATTCCACCCGAAATGGACAATCTTTTTGTCTTCCGCCAAGGTCTGTTATGCGAATTTCAAGCATGTCTTCTAGAATCTGCATCATTATCTCGCCTCGTCTATCGATCTGCAAATCATCTACAGTACTTCCTAGTACTTTTGAACTAATTATTCTTGAAAACTATGCCAAAATCTAGGAATAATTCTATTATCTCGACCCGATACGATCGACACTGGTAACTCACGTTAACAAATTACTCTTTCTATGTAGTTTTTCACTACTTTTTAATCCTAATTTCTTCCCTAGTCAGTATAAATCTACACTGATTTTACCAATCAACCTGCAATTACCCATATGGTGTCATACCCATGCGGTACTTGCAAAGACTTTATTATAAAGTCTATAATATTTTCGTCCCATTTCTTCTTTGGGACCCACAACGGTTAAATTTTCCGTATGCTTCTAATGATTTGACTGTAGTTACACACAAGTCAAACACTTTTCACATGTCTTTCAATGTCTTTCTTTAGTCCCGGCCACCAATACATAGGTTATATCACCCTACACAGTTTGGTACTGCCCCGGGCATTTTGCATATCTACCCCAATATACATCTTTTAAGGGTAAATTTTCATATCTCACTTTGCTTTGGAACTCACATACACAACCCCAAGGGTTTTCAATCGTCGTGAGGTTCTAACTAGCTTCTTTCAATAGCTAATCATTCATTCACCTTTCACGTTTTCAGACTTGCACATTTCTTTCTGTGCTACCCGAATCAACTCAGGTAATCAATTCGCCATACTCACACATATGGTTGTATCTTTCAAAGAATATTCTTTTCAATTCAAGGCATCTATAGCCACATCTGCCTTTTCGAGATGGTACAAGATTTCATAACCGAAATCTTTAAGTAACCCATCTATCTTTGCTATATCATATACAGCTTCTGTTTGACCAATTAAGTACTTCAAACTTATATGATTCATAATAACAGTAAGCTTTACACCATATAAATGGTGTTTCCAAAGCTTCATTGTCAAAGTCATAGTTGCTACTGCAATATCATGTATCCAAAATCAACTCTGGATGCATTTCTGTAATCCAATTTATCTTCTCCGCTTAGCGATAATGCTAACACCGGAGCTTCACACAAGGTTTATTTCAACCTTTAAAAAGTTACTTGTGGTCTTTCTACCACTCAAACTTTTCACTTTTTCTTGGTCAACTTTAGTCAACTAGACAGCAATCAAGGAGTAGTTTTCTACAACTCTCCTATAATAACCTGCCGAACCAAGGAACTACAATTCTAGTCAAATTCCTCAGGCGGTTCCAGTTTTATCATAGCATCAAGTCCACTGGATTTACTTTATCATCTTTGGCACTATTAACATGCCCAAAGAATTGAAACTTCTTTTAGCTAAATTTCATACTTGGAAAACTTCGCATATCACTTTTCTCTACGAAGTAACTCCAATATTTAGCACAACTGTACATCATATTCAGTCTGGTTTCGAGAATATCAGATTCTCGGTAGTCAATGCACATACACATCAACTTATCTTTCTTCTTTTCAAACAAGATAGGGCTCCACACGATGACACATTCGGCCATATGAGACCCCGATTCAAAAACAATTTCTTCTAATTGTTTTCCCACTCTGCCATCTCTGCAGACGCTAACCGGTACGGAGCCTAAATAACAAAAACGGCTCCCAAAACCAGTTTAATTATAAACTCTTCTAATCCATCTGGTGAAAATTCTGGAAGTTCTTTGGAAAAACTATCCAAGAATTCGTTTAAAGTTTTTCACTTCTACCGCCGCTTTATTTAGCTTGGCCAATACTATAGTTGCCAACTAAAACATCATTCTTTTACTAACTCTTTTCTGAGTTAAGCAAAGAGAAGTAATCGGTATTATCAACAACGGTTATTTACCATGGATTTTCATCCGTTTCATTTCTGATTTTTAGAACCATAATGTTCATATTTCCACATTTCATGTTAGCATCATTCATTGCTAACCAATTCATACGTACAATTTCTTCAGATTCATTGGTAGTCATCGGCTTCAGATTTATAGGGAAAATGATCCCGTAAATCCTAGGCAGACTACCTTCCAGGTGTTCAATATCTTGAACATTTTTGCTATCTGCTATAGCTACTTCAAAATTTCATCCATAATCGTTGATGAAATATTCAGACAAGACATCAAAGTCATCGATCCAAAGTATAGCTTCATGGATCAAATATAACGTATACGGGGAGTATATTCAAAACAATTATATTTGAGACCATATCAGTCTACTCACTAGCTTTTTCCACAGTCTGCTGGAATGCTCATGGTATCACTGGTCCTTCTCGACCATTCACTTCTTCTTTCTATTTTCCCCGTTCTTTTCTGGGTTTATCACCCGTTACTCCACATTTAGCATGTGAACATTTCATAGGAGGGTGTTCTATAGCTCCGCGCTAGACACACTTCCGATCCATCCAACAAGCTCGAGCAACATGCTCCTATTTTCTGCAATTTTAGCATTTCAACGGTAGAGTCTCAACTCTACAATTTTCTGAGTGCTTTTCCTGCACTTCTTACACTGCATCACTTATTTATTTTGGTCCCTTCCCTTTAAGGTTGGACCTAATTCGTGGTAACTTCTCCTAAAGTGTCCACTAACATTTTTCTGCTTTTCTTGTAGTCTCAGCTACTTTTCTTTCACCTTGAATATCAGTTAGGGTGAGCACCCAATTTCTTTTTCTGACCACAGCAGCTACTATTGCTTGTCATGTGGATTTTCTGTTACTTGTCTCTTTGCCCCTCGTTTAATGGAGCATTGAGAAAGGCTGATCCGCCTCTTAAAGCTCCACGCCCTAAATTCCTCCCAGTAATATTCACTGCTCATACTTCTTATACGTCAGAAGTCAGCAACGGTTAGGTTATATATATGTATAATAACAATTTATATACACCTAACTATATATCATGTCTACTATCTCAAGGTTTAAGTCCAGGAATCTAATCTATAGACACCTAGTTCACTTAAACCACGGCTCTGATACCAACTTGTAACACACGACTTTTAAACAAAAACACCCCTGAAAAATTTTCATTTAAAATAAAGGTTTTAATATGTAAAACCATAACAAAAGGGGTACATTTTATTAAAACGGGTACAAGTGTATCAAGGAGAGTATAAAATACCGTAATCTCCTTTGAAGTCGGGCTGCTACTGACAGCATCTAAAAGTCCCACTTCTTTAGTCACGGACTCATTCTTTTCCCTTATCAGGGTCATGCTAACTGCAGGGACATTTAATAAATAACGTGAGCTATAAAGCTCAGTGAGTAATCGTATCTGCAAATAACATGTATAAAAATACATTCATATATCTGTCTGGATATCGGATCCAAACTCCTAGCCCTACTGGCTGACCACATATCACTTAGGATTTTACATCCTACTTCATAGCCTTACAGGCTGTACCATATTAACCTGTAATTATCAAGCCACGTCAGTTATTTGCACATTTAATCATATTTAACCATTTCTGTCCCATGTTTCTTAGTCACAATGGACCGCACCGTATATCATGGCTATTTAAGCCACACCCTGTGTCATAGCTATATAAGCTGCACCAAAACATTTTCAATATATAAGTCATAGCCCGAAGGCCGCACCAGCTGGGTTTAATAACCCGATATCATAGTCAAAGGACAGCACCATTTGGACTTAAAGTCCAATATCATAGCCATAAGGCCGCACCATTTTTATGTAACAATATCATAGCCATATAGGCCGCACCAGTTGGATATAACATCCAAGATCATAGCCATATAGGCCGCACCAGTTGGATATAACATCCAATATCATAGCCATATAGGCCGCACCAGTTGGATATAGAATCCAATATCATAGCCACAAGTGGCCGCACCATTTAGTAACATTTTATTTCATCATTATTTATGGCTCACGGCTCCGTTCTTGTCATTTCGTTGACTCACGGCTTATCCGGTATTGCCTGTTTATTGACTCACAGCTCCGTTCTTTTCTATCGCACGACTTATCTGGTATTGTCTTTTTATCGCATCGGCAAACTGTCAAATTTCATCCCCCGAATCTGTTTCAATCTGCAACAATTCAATCAACACATATCATATGTGATATAAGTGAGATTACTCACCTGGATACTAGCTGCATTTAAATCCCGGTTGTTTCTTGCCTTTGCATACACCACAACCATTTGTCCCATACCTATAATGTCATTGACATATCAAATGATAATAGGTTAATAACCATTTCAGTTGACTCTAGTACATAAGAGTCAAATATTATGCAGCTATAAACCATCCCTAGATGATAAACTTTCCATTTACCATCTTTTCATGAGTTATACACATTCCCGAGGCATTCGTATCGTTCTACAGTGCCCCCGAGGAGTCGAAAACTCAATTTAATATTTTTCCCAGACTTTTCAGACCATCATAGACTTATGGTTCAAGTTTGAGGTCAATCGGACAAGCCTAGCAAAAATTCACATGTTTGAGCTCTTGTCAGGCCGGCGCACCGCGTCTGGAACTGGGCGCACCGCGCCTGGATATGGGCGCACCGCGCCTTGCGCCTGGGCAGGGTTCCAGACCAGTCACGATTTAACACTGTAGCATGCAGTTTTGACATTTTAAGTCCTTAATACACGACTTAATCAGTAGGGGTTTGTTCTAGGACCAAAACCCTTGACTAATAACAAGTTTTAAGCCATTAGAACCACCTTAATCACACCAATTCATGATTTAGGGTTCTTGAGCAACATTTCAATTTTTCAACAATAGCAACCTACTTTGCTGTTTTTAACATATTTTCTTACTACATGAACATGTTTAAGCCCAGAAATCATATACAAACTCCATGGATTTCACTGAAATTGCATATTTCAGTTTACCCACAAAACCCACCAAGAACACTTCAAGAACTTGGAATACTAACCTTGTTTAACTTAGGAATCACCAATTCCAAGCTACTAATCCGATTTCTTGCTTCAACCTTCAAGGAATTCCAGAAATCACATCTTCAAGAGCATTCCCGTAACCTCAAATGTTCAGCCAACAATTATGAGAGGTATTTTCCTTTTATATTTTCCAAAATTTTCACTTTTAGTCCCTAAGTTTCATTTCTTGAACTTTTGGCACTTTTATCACATTTTATCACAATAAAACTCTCTTTTCTTATACTTTTGCCACAAGCAACAATATTTTTACATAATTGGTCCTTAAATTGGTCAAATGACCAAATTACCCTTTTATGGTAAAATGACCAATTTACCCTTTTCTAGTATTAACTTTCTAATACTTAGAACACCATATTAAATCATAAATACTCTATGATTAACATATTAATACTTGTCAAAAGTATCGTGGTGTTACAAAAATAAGTTATTATTATTAAGTAGTTGTATAAGACTTTTAAAAACCACTTATTAGTATTAAAAATTATAAAATTTTAAAGTCTAGATAGAAAGTTTTATTTTATTTGTAATCATATTACATTAACAAATGAATTCTGAATCGTTACTAAAAAACAATTAAAAAATTGTGTCGATTTCAAATCAATATGATGTACATCTTTAATAAATTGTGAAATCAATATGATGTACATCTTTAATAAATTGTTAGTTACATCCACAATGATGAAACATAATCAAACAATCATATATGATATTGCAAAATAATAGCATACATCTTTAATAAATTGTTAGTTAAATGTATTGAAGTTTTATTAATATTACAACCCTTCAAATTCCAAATAAGAGTTATTTAGCATTAAACTACTACAATGAAGAGTTTTTTCTACTTATGGTATTTAATTGATATTTATGGTACTTAATTAAAGAGAATTGAAATATTTAAATTGTATTTAGTCAACTAAATGAATAATATGATCCTCTAATGTGTAGTATTATATTATATTTGAACATTAATATTGAACTATTTCTAATACAAATAAAGCTAATAATATGTTAGTTCTATCTTTTTTAATTTTTTTGTATAGCTTATTTTTGTATATTTGTTTCAAAGAAAAGTTTCAAACAATGTGTTCTAGAATATGATTAACGAATAAGTGTGTGAGAAGTTATTTGACAATAAGGAATTTGTAGAAGTTTAGTGTATTTCATGGTAGGAAATGTGTTTATTTTTATTTATTAGTAGTATATAATAAATAAACAGTTAAAAAAATATCATATCAATTTTAAAAATCATAAAACTAATAGATTAAGAAAAAAACCTGCAAACTCATTACTATAAACTTAACTATAATATTTATAAGTGTACATGTATATGTTTATTGATTTATATTAACCGATTCATGGAGACTTTGAATTTTTTATGAGTCAAAATATTTGAGAAATACAAATAAGTTCTTCTCTAGTTGTTACAAATTCATGATTGTAGGTTGTTGTATGTATACATTCACTTTTTATATTGTTGCACACTATTTTTGAGCTTAAGCTCTTGTATTTGTGTTTTTCATGGTATATGATTTTTGACATTGTAGTTAATTTGCCTATTTCATTGTCTACATGAAAGTTATCATTAACATATATATGTATGAGATGTATCATTATCAACAACTGCTTAGAATGTAATGGAAAAAACCACAAACTATTAATGATGATTTGAAAATTACAATCTATTTTTATTTTCCAATAATTCCTTTATATTATATTGAAATTTGACATCTTTTCATGTTGTAATTATATTAGTTACATAACCGACGACGGAACTCAATCAAACAATCATATAGGATATTACAAAATAAGAACATACATTTTCAACATATTGTAACAAATAAATTGAAAAAGAATAAATTTCTCTTTGATCTAAGTATACAACATAAATGTTTTCTTGAAATCTAAAGAAAGAATAAGGAAAAAAGAAGTTAATACAAATTGAACCAAAAAATAACTAAAATATCTTCTAGCATTTTAAAATTTTGATAGTCATACCCGCCTTTATCTTACACATTTTTCCCATCTTCTTGAATTTAGACAACAATAACAGAAACAGAAGAGAAGAAAATGCACGCATATATTAGTTATATAACCGACGACGGAACCCAATCAAACAATCATATAGGATATTACAAAATAAGAACATGCATCTTCAACATATTGTAACAAATAAATTAAAAAAAATAAATTTCTCTTTGATCTAAATATACAACATAAATGTTTTTTTGAAATCTAAAGAAAGTAGAAGAAAAAAAGAAGTTAATACAAATTGAACCAAAAAATAACTAAAATAGCTTCTAGCATTTTTAAATTTTTGATAGTCATACCCACCTTTATCTTGCACCTTTTTTCTCCATCTTCTTGAATTTAGACAACAATAACAAAAAGAGAAGAGAAGAGAATGCATACAACCAAGCATGCAAATAATGTTCTTATATAGGAAAAATATTTCATTTAACTAAGTCATTAATTGGAAGAAGTTGAAAAGGTTGAAGTTTCAAATGAATATGGTGCAAGTATTTGAATTATCTTGATCCACATTCATGAATGGCCTCTATTATAAAAGTTATATAGATAGATATAGATATATAGATATAGATATATAAATATAAATATATATATATATATATATATATATATATATATATATATATATATATATATATATATATATATATATATATATATATATAATCTTAAGAATGATAATTATAGTGTAACATTGTAATCAAGTCTTGATCATCAGATCAAAAAATTGATGGTTATCATTGAGAGGTTATAATTGTAAATAAAAAATAATATAATTAATTAAATTATTAAAAAAACGATTGTAAAGGCATAATGGACATTTTATCAACGTAAGAAAAATGAAAGTTCGTGATTTTTGGGATACATGTGCATCTTTTTTCCCTCTCACCTCTGTAATCATTTTCAAAATCATAAAATACGTTTTCATTCTAGTAAGAATGAAAAAACTGAAGGATTTTATTTTGGTAAAATGTAATTTCATTTTGATAAGATGTCATTTTCATAAGATACAATTTCATTATGATAAGATTTTATTGTGGTAAGATACAATTTCATTATAAGTTCTCTTGATATTACCTTCTTGACAGAATACTTATTCTTATCAAAAGAGTTCTTAACAAAATATATTATTACAAAAAACTCATTTTCTAACAGATATTCATATAATATAAAACTACAAGATACAATTGTCATTCTTGTAAGAATAAGCATAGAATACAAGTACAAAAAAGAAATTCTCTTGAGATCATAGTCTTGTTAGAAAAGTCATTCTTAACAGAATGAATTCTTAAGAGAATGTGTTTTGACATAAAACTCATTTTTAACAGAATGAGTTCTTTAGGAGATACAAAAGAACAACTCCTTGATGGTGAATCGTTGGGGATGTAGTATGTTTGAGATGATGATTGTTTCTTGTGATGATGAAGAAATAAGAGAAGAAGGAAAGTTTGTGCGAGATGATGATTGTTGTGAGGATGATGATCAGAACTGAATTCTTCTTATCCTGATGTTGCAAACGTGTAAATGTGGTGGTGGTTTGGGTTAAGAAGCGATGGCAGGTGGCGAGAATATGGTTGTGAGGATAATTCTTGACCGTATAATGTGGTTTTTGTCGAATCAGAATAAGTCTTGCGATGACTGAGGTGGTGGTTTGATGGCGATGATTAAGACGATGAAGGTGGAGATGGACGGCTGTAGGTTTTGTGGTCGCGTAGGAGGCGCGATCGGAGAAATCGATGCACAGGAAGGAGATGACGAAGACGTGATAAAGGAAAGAGAGAGTTAGTTACCTAAATTAGTAGGATCAGTGCCTAAATTAAAGGGATTGATTTAGAATATAACTAATTAATAATTATTCAATTGCTATGATATCATTATCCATATTATTAAATTAATTGATCCATATTGAGTTTCAATGTTACACAATAATTATATATATATATATATATATATATATATATATATATATATATATATATATATATATATATATATATATATATATATATATATATATATATATATATATCATAATAAATAAGTAACTCAAAGTCACATGTCATTTTCTCATAATTTTAAATTTCTTAAAAAAACTAATTGGTTTGAAACGTTTCTAACTCCTTAGTGATCGGTTTAATTATCATTCAATTTCAAAATTAATTGTTATCATTCAATTTCAAAATTAATTGTTTTTAATATCATATTATTTTTTAATGTGTAGAATGATTTGAGAGACAATAGAGAGACAATTGACGTCATAATATTTTGAAGAACGATTCAAATCATAATAGTGAATTTGATTTTAGTACCGGTGACATTCTCATAATCAACTATATTTATCAAAATACAAAGTCGTAATAGTAAAAATCAAAAGCAAGATGTCACGATACACAAACAAATTTCTTATGTAAAATTATTAATGTTTAGATATTCTTAATTAATATTTTTTTGGTATCATCTCGTGTAATACACTGGTCTCACAACTATATATATATATATATATATATATATATATATATATATATATATATATATATATATATATATATATATATATATATATATATATATATAATGTGGACGTAAAGACAAATATATAACAATCATTAATAAAAACGGATTAAGTGTATAATAATAATCTTAATTAGGAAAACCCAAATAAATTTATTATCTATCATTAAAATAAATTCAATTACTCGTTACTTATTCAAACGCCACCAACGTCATCATCTTCATAACCAAACATCATCATATTTAGTGGTTACCTGTTCAAACGCTCCAAAAAAATCTTGTTCGTAATTTTGTATTGTTCTATTAAAAAGAAGGAAGTGGTTCTCTCATGATTTTCTTCATCATCATTTTCTTCATCATCAGATAAATCGAAAGGTTCTTTATTGATTTTCTTCTTAATTCTCCCACTCAAAATTGATTTTTAGTTTTGTATCAGAAAGAAGTGAATGATGAACTTTCTTGATTTTCTTCTTAATTCTCGTCTCAAAACTGATTTTTAGTTCTGTATCAGAAAGAAGATACTTATGAACTTTCTTGATTTTCTTCGTAATTCTTCCTTAAACTGGTTTGTAGTTTTGTATCAGAAAGAAGAAAATGATGAGCATGGATCCGTATTTGTTCAACAGTCTCATGAAGCCAAGAATGATTCATTGAAACTAGATGGATTCCAAAATAGCAACTAGCTTGATCTTCAAGAAGCCAAGAATTATTCCAGAAATAGCAATTAGTTCCTCAATAGAATGATCCTAGAGTAAAGAACTAGTTAGACATTATCATGATAATGAAAACAAAAATAGTAGTTAGAACGACACTCTAATGAAAATTCTTATTTATTTATAGACTAATAGTATTGGATGCTATTTAATAATGGATACTGCAATATGGTAATCATAATTGTAAGTCAGATTCTGAAAGTTTCTTCTTCAGTTATCTTAGAACATTTAACTGACATTTGAAAGTATCAACATGAAAGATAATCATTGTTGGCTTAAATTACTTTTTATGAATCTTGTAATATTCTAGTCATCCTGATTTTTTATAGTACAATATTCTAGCCATTTTGTTTTGTATATTAACTTCTAGAATAATATTCTAGTCATTATGATGTTGCACATAAGATGCTTTTTATGACATTCTGCCAAAAATAATGTTTTTTATGTCATTCTGCAAAATGGATATATCACAATGTCATTCTGTAAGAATTTATTCGTTTTGATGTATTTTAGTTCAAATAATGTCATTTTATTTATATATTTGTGTTCATAAGATGTTTTTCTATGACATTCTGCCAAGAACAATGCTTTCTTTGATGACATTATGCCAGAATGGATATTTCAGAATGTATAACATCAACAACTTTTTTATGTAGATTAGTTCAAATAATGTTGTTCTTTTGATGTATTTTAGTTTGAAGAATGTTATTCTTTTGATGCATTGTCGTTTATATGATGTTTTTTATGACATTCTACCAAGAATAATGTTTTTTTGATGTCATTCTGTCAGAATGAATATTTCATAATGTTATTATGTAAGAATTTTGTTTTTTGATGTGTTTTAGTTCAAATAATGTTATTCTTTTAATGTATTTTACTGAAAGAATGTTATCTTTTTTTTTATGTATTATAGTTCATAAGACGTTTTCTATTAAATTCTATAAAGAATGGTTTTTAGAAAAAAAATGATTCCGTTAATAATGACTAATTTTTTTTAATAATAACATGTTGATTCTGTTAAGAATATCCGAAATTTGGAAGATCAAAATAATAATTTTTTTTAATAATTTTATTATTAAATTGACTTGATCAACTTTCCTAAAAATCAGTTACTTTCTTTTTTTCTCTAATAAAATATCTATTTTACCCATTTATAACCGTTTTAAAACTATTTAATAATATAATGGATAATTGCAATTATATCATTTTAATCTAGACCATTGATATTTCGAATCTTACGACCACACAATAATTATGGTTTTAATATAACATGACCCTATATATATATATATATATATATATATATATATATATATATATATATATATATATATATATATATATATATATATATATATATATATATATATATATATATATATATATATATATATAGGGTCTGGTTCCGGTGAAGATTCTTTTTTCGGTGAGGACTCGTAACAACACCTTAAAAAAATTGAAAAAAATCGAGAACAGTACTATATCTTTATAAAAAAATTGGAAAAAAAATTTTGGATCATTGAAAAAAGTAATGATCCAATTTTTTTTTATTTTGGATCATTGGATCATTATAAAAAAATAATGATCCAAAAGTTTTTTTTTCGAATTTTTCTTTCTCCAATATAGTACTATAATCCATTTTTTATTTATTTTTTTATTTTTTTTCTATATATATATATATATATATATATATATATATATATATATATATATATATATATATATATATATATATATATATATATATATATATATATATATATATATATATATATATATATATATATGAACCACAATTATTGTGTGGACGGAAGAACCAATCATAGACTAGTATGCGCTAAGGGTAGTTTATGAATTTTTAGATTTACAATAAATAATATCTAAAATTGAAATCCTATAATTATGAAATCTTATCCCGATCCTTTCCTAATTTCTCTCATTTATTCTCTCCTACGTATACGATTTTCACTTCCATCCTATCTCTATCATCATCACGGCTTAAACCCTAATGATCACTAAGCTACCACCATCATCTAACCTCCATAACCCTACACATACACATGATATAAACAACCATCAACAGTACTGGCATTCATCTTCTTCTTCAACACCCGTCATCATTCTTACACCACGCCATCGTCTGCTTTTTTAGCTTCACAATCTACTTTTTCAACTACTACCAAATAACAAATCGATCCATTGTTAACAGAAACCGATCTAGTGGAAAAGGTTATGGTGATATATGATCTAGCGGTAGAGAAAAAGGCTTCGACAAGAATCGATTTAGTGGGAGGGTAGCAACGATCAGGAAGGCGTCATAATCTCTCAAAGTGTTCCTCATTATCCACATATTTCATCACACAGCCTAAACCGGTTCCAAAGGATTAAAAACCTACAAACATTCAAAGACAAAGTTTGTTTTTAACTAGCATTGAGACTAAAAAGTGTTGTGAGGGTTTTCAATACAAAATGGTTAGATCTAATAAGCAAAGGTTTCAAGCATCATGTTACCAGGAAAATTGTACTTAGCCTATATCGGCTGTAAGATTAGAGATTACCAACATGTTATAGTCATAAAACTTGTGGGTGAACACACTTTCTCTCAAAAGTAACTGAATCCAAACAATTGACAAGAAAACATATATATATATATATATATATATATATATATATATATATATATATATATATATATATATATATATATATATATATATATATATATATATATATATATATATATATATATATATATATATAAACTCGTTTAATTGTCAAGGTATTGGGTAGTGCATAATAGAGTCTACCTTCAAACCAACATTCAACGGGTTTTTACTTTACAGTACAAAATTAATATCTCATACAAACAAGCATTGTATATGAAAAGCATGCACTTAAACTTCTGCCGGTGCCCTACGAGGATTCATTTTCTAGACTCCCAGTGTATTGTTACAACCTAGAAAAGCATAATTTGAGATAGCGACATACATTCAAACTAACGATAAAGACTGACTTGAGTTCTCATTCCTTTTGATTGGTTGCATAGTAATATAATTTATTTATTATTTCATATGTGGATATAGAATGTGCTAAAACTTATGCTTGTTTTGTAGCTACGGGCCTTCCTTAAATGTTGTAGGTGTATCATCATTATAGATGCGGCCCACCTAAAGGGTGACTTTAGGGGTACCATGTTATTGGCAATTGCGACGGATGAGAACAACCAATTTTTTTCTTATTACATGTTGAATATGCAAGAGTGGGTGCATAGATACGTGGTCGTGGCCATGGTCCCTAAAAGACTGCATGACTGCATTGGTGACTCTGATCATTTAACCATCATTTATTATACGACGTCATCGATTGTCGTGTCCATTTCAAATATATTCCAAATATGCATCATGGTGTTTGTTGTCATCATCCTTTATCAAACCTACAAGCTAGGTTCAAGAAAAATAAGAAGACAAACAATTTGTTTTGGAAGGCAGCCAAAATGTACAAAGAGTCAAACTTTGATTATTATTTGAAATGTCATGTAATCCAAGAGAAAAATGATTGGAATACTTGAAGGGCACAAATATAAAAAAATGATCAAGGGCATATTTCACTGGGCTTCCTTATAATCTGATAACCTCAAACAACATGGAATTCATCAGTGTATTATTGAGATATGTGCGGAAGATGTCGATAATGTAGACACTATAGTTCTTTCACTTGATGATGCAATAGTGGTATTTTCAATGTAAAGATGTCGTTAGTAATACTTATATAGTTCGTCCATTTAAAATACATAGAACTTAATAGTATTATTTAGGTATGTAGTGGAATAAAACAACAAAACTTATCCTATGGGACAATAAGAAGGTGTCGACGTATGGAGTCTATATATATATATATATATATATATATATATATATATATATATATATATATATATATATATATATATATATATATATATATACTACTTTAAAAAGGAAAAATGGTTTCCATTAATAGAAACTCTTAAATTTAAGAGATACACACGTTTAAGCTGAATGTACAAATTATTATGCATATAAGATTTTGACCCGCCACTTTTTAATCCAAACTATTATGCGTATTGTTTTGATCCCACTTTTTTCTCTTCTTTCAGTTATGCTTTTGACTGCTTACTCACGATTATGAATACCAAATTTCCCCAATTCTTGGACTCTACCTTCACTGTTCATCTTTAAAGTCGCTTCTTCTCCGCCTCCGTGCTATTCTTCTTCGCCACTACCTTGCAAAATCCCTCCCGTTCAACCTAGATGAGGGTAAATCTCGATCTTACAAATGTACTGAAGATCCAACCTTTTCAAATTAGATCCACCACCTTCTACTGTTCTTTTAGCGACACCCAAGTTCTTTCATCGGATGTATCTCCTCTTCCTTCATCTCTGTTATCATTCTTCTAAGCTACCAATAATGTCACCAACTCCATCTCTAGCTCTAAAACCATATTGACGAGTGATGTAGTTCTGAAATTAGGTATGCATATTGATTTGTTGCTTTCGTAGTTATTTTCTGGATTTGAAGACCTTATTTTTTTGTTTTCTTCCCAGGTTAAATACAAAAATATGGTTTACAGTCTTTTTACGGGCATACGAAATATGCACCCCAAGTGTTTGGAGAAATGCCTTAAAGAAAGTTGATGTTAATCCCGTTGTTTCTACTTTGGTAATATTGTTTAATGTTTCGATCCTGTTTCTGTTATGTTGGCGAACCTTATATTCTGATTCTGGATGGACTTTTCATAAAAATAATAGTTAACAAATATGCATTTAGGTTTTTCTTGTTCAAATCTGGTACCCTCATTGGAGCCGCTTGATCCTCCACTCACAACCACAATCACAAAAAGAAAGTCAACAACCTTCGGCCTCTCTATGGTAATCTCTCTATCTCTCTATCTCTATATAAACTTTTGTTAGTGGTGTTATGTTTAACCATATTATTGTTTGATTTTTGAATAGTAGGTATCCTCTACTTCATTTTTCGAATTTATTTAACTTTTTGCAGTTTGATTTTTACGGCCATGAATGTTAAGGTCAAACTTCGAATTATTGATTTTGTAGGTTCGATTTTTTGCATCTAATGTTTTGTCTGCATCTATCTCAAAGAATTGGTTTTACAGGATCAAACTATTGAATGCTCATTTTGTTCTTTTTGTGGATGATTAGAACTTCATTAAATGTGAAATACATTTGATTTAATCCTTTATGTATATGGATATTAATCGGAAGATTAGAAATACAAGATAACTATGATCTTGCAACAGAATTAGCTCCAACCAATACGGGTATACCCAAGCTCTTTTCCATTATGATATGATTTTCTATTATTGTTTAGTCCATTCAAATTTAATTTCTAATAAGTAAACTGTTGATGGTAACGGGTCAAATGCTGGCATTGTACCTCTATTAATTCAGCTTTTGACATTTTGAATGGTTAATATGCTATTGTTTCCTTTATCGTGTTTGAACTTTGTAAAGGGATTGTAGGAATCCTTGAATGGAAATGTATTCTCTTATGGTAAGCTTGGCGAATCACTACAAATGTGCTTTGTGTATACTGTTTATTATGATTTATGTTGAGTGTGAAAATGTAGAAATGTGGTTTTAATGAAGTTAGAGGATGAAAAGGTGTCTGTTTTGGTTTTTTGAGGCGCTTCTCAGTGCATGTAATTTACTTAATTTTACTTAGATTGTATACCAAGTGACTCAATGGGTGACTTTACGGGTCAATTGGCTACAAAATATGGCTGCTTGAGAACCGGTCAAAGCTAACATGGCCAGTCTAGAATTGGTATAACCTGGTAAAAATGGTTCTCCGTTGAACCTACGAATTGCATTTTTTAAGAAAAACATTGTTTATAATTTTTCATTAATATTTTTAACAAAAATGTTTGATGTATCGCTTTATTTTCGATGTTTCTCAAATCTACCTTTTTACTGGTCTTATGGTTGATTTGTAGTAAATCGCTTAATCGAAATTGATTTCAATTGTTATCTTCCCTGAAGCTAACGTTAAGGGCCTTTAGCGTGAGTTTTGGTATGCACCTGTTTTGCATCGCTTAATCGAAATTGATTTCATGGGTGCCGTGATGTGCTTTTGGCTTGAGATTTATTCATGGGGTGTGTGATATTACAAGGGTTTTAAGTTTATTAAGTGATTTGGGAAATATGTTTTTGACAGATTTCTTACGAAGCTAAATGGAGGTGGTGGGATGTTATCATGTGGTTGCCTATTTCTCTATATTAAATCATTATTAGTTATCAGTGTTACTAATTCTTGGATAACAGCTATGAAAAGGGACTATCAGAAGAATATATATAGTAACTTCAAATTTAAGAGTTTCATGAAGATTAGTATTGTTAATCTTCTATGGGAGGAATGGGTAAATCTTGATAACAAAATGTGTTCATCATTATCGAAATGTAATCCTTCATTGTTATTACAACTTAGAAAGTTATATTATTAAGTTGTAATTTAATTTTTGAATTAAATTAATCTAAAAGTGTTATAAAACATTAGAATGCATGTTATGTTCAATTTATGGCCTAATTAGTTTGATTGCATATTTTTCGTTTAAATGGCCATTATGTTCTCGAATGCAGAGCCTTGTAATTGATAGTTATATTCAAATTACTGTGAAAACTAATGATCGTTAAATATATATATATTAGTTATGAATTCCGATGAATACCAAATAAAACCAACAGTCACACCGTCATGAATTTTATGGGTAAAAATCTTCACCACATGAAAAGAAAGGAAGTCAAATGTAAAGTCCTCAAACTTTCTAAAATATGTAAAAACTTAAAGCCTTGCATGAAACTTTGTTGCGAGATTGTTTGTGGAAACTGGGAACATAACGGAAGCGTTACTGCATATTAAATCACACAAGATTTGGAAAAAAAATAATGTTTGCGTTTGTTATGTTTCACACAAGTTAATGAACTCTACGATTAACATCAAACTGAACAGCGTGATGTTTTTACTTAACAATTTGTGTCCCGCCGCATTGCGCGGGTACACAACTAGTATATATATATATATATATATATATATATATATATATATATATATATATATATATATATATATATATATATATATATATATATATATATATATATATATATATATGCTTTTAATATAAACTGGACATTCGGTGTGTTGTCCACACTATGGAGCTAGTTGAAGCTTTGGTATCCTTCGAGTATGAGTACTCGACTTTTTTTTTCTTAGAGACCAAGTTTGGCATTGATTTAAAGGACCTGTCAGCATCAATATTAACACACTCCCGACCTATATGTATTAGGTCAACTCGCCCCTACAAATATATCTCATTGACTTTAACACTAGAATCAATGACATATGAGTGACCGCAACTCGTCATCATCGAGTGTAGTAAATATGAGTTTGTATAACATTAATTATTAATAAAATCTCTCTAGTTTACATGGTGGATGTATCTTGATTTATCTGATCAAGTAAACCACGTTAAATCTCATTTTGTTTCTGTTTAATAGTCTTGGTATTTCGTTTTCAGGGATGTCATCTACGGAAATGATGTTTCTCAGCTAAGAAAAAGTCATTTTCGCAAATTTTGATTTCTCAGATAAAATATGGTGATAAATGACATTTTTCGTACTTATATAAAGCAAAACATTCAAAAGGTTCTATGTATACTTTAACAAACGGGATTTGAAACGATTTCGGTGTTTAAAAGTAAAATTGTCAAATATATGTTTGAGAGTGTTTTCGCCTTTTTTGGTGTTCATTTTTTGTGAAAATAAAGAAAAAAAATGAGAAAAGCAAAGTTTAAAACTAAAATGGTAATATTGGATTATTTTGATTATTTTTTTAAAAGTGATTACAAAGATTAACCGTCCTGTCTCTTTCTATTCTCTAAATCCTATCTATTCAACTAGATAACAATCAGGATGCACTTTTATTAATTTTCTAAAAAATAAATAGAATTCATTAATGGATAGACTTTGAAATTCCAAACCAAGATCCACAATTTTCATGCGAAATGATACTTACACACAAACAATAAAGTTTTCTTTATGAAAAATGAGGATGACCATTTTCACGAACGTTTATGAACCGATCAAGCGTGTTTACATAATATATTAATATAGTAAATATTTATTGACACATCCCAATAATAATGTTTGATATTGTTTATGACTTTATGTTGTTTCCGCGTGTTCAACAGGGAAGCCGCCAAAACTCATTTTATATATATATATATATATATATATATATATATATATATATATATATATATATATATATATATATATATATATATATATATATATATATATATATATATATATATATATATATATATATATATATATATATGTGTGTGTGTGTGACGGTATATATATATATATATATATATATATATATATATATATATATATATATATATATATATATATATATATATATATATATATATATATATATATATATATATATATATATATATATATATATAGACTTAGGATCTTTTGAGAACCAACTTCACCCAGAGAACCCGAGAACTCCCAAACCGATATTTTTTTCGAAAAACCGACCACATAGGCCTCTAAAACGCACATATCTAAGACTTTTCGAAAAAAAAAATTTCCGAAAAAAACGACTTTTTTTTTTGAAAAAATTTTGCACATGTACAAAATTTTTTTTTACATGTGCAAACTTTTTTATACGTACATTTTTTTTCAAATTTTTTTATGGATGTCTTTCTAACATATATTTAAGCTGTTCTGTAAAAAAAAATTTGAAAAAAAATGTACGTATAAAAAAATTTGCACATGTGCAAAGTTTTTTTTTTTTGCACATGTGCAAATTTTTTTCAAAAAAAAAGACTTTTTTTTGGAATTTTTTTTTTCGAAAAGTCTTAGATATGTGCGTTTTAGAGGCCTATGGGGTCGGTTTTTTGAAAAAAATATCGGTTTGTGAGTTCTCGGGGGACTTGTGGTTCCCAAAGATCCTAACTCTATATATATATATATATATATATATATATATATATATATATATATATAATATATATATATATATATATATATATATATATATATATATATATATATATATATATACATATATATATATATATATATATATATATATATATATATATATATGTATATATATATATATATATATATATATATATATATATATATATATATATATATATATATATATATATATATATATATATATATATATATATATATATATATATATATATATATATATATATATATATATATATATATATATATATATATATATAGGGTTAGGATCAAATATATCCATACAAGTATTGTGTAACCTTGAAACTCAATCTGGACCACTCATTTAAAACACATTCTTTTAAGAATGTACAAAATTTACTTCATTCTTTTAAGAATGGTAAAAACTCATTATGTCAAAAACTTATTCTATTAAGAATGTGTTTTTTTTCATTGTTACGAGAATGAAATCCGATGGCCAGGATTTGGTTACAAGTTAACACAATAATTGTCATTCTTATTATAACCTAGCCCTATATATATATATATATATATATATATATATATATATAGGAATAGGTTCAAATGAGAACCACTAAAAGGTTAAGAACCGTGAGAACCGATATTCACACATTAAAAATCATGTTTTTTTCGTTTTTTTGTTTTTTCACACTTGTTTATTATGTGAAAATACATCAAACTTAATAAATTTTGTTATTTTTTAATACGTTTTACAATATTCACAATATAATAAAACTTTTAGTTATTAAACTGTGAATACTATAACGTAATAAAAAATACAACATTATTAAACTGTGAATTAGTAGTTCTCACGGTTCTCAACCTTTTAGTGGTTCTCATTTGAACCTTATATATATATATATATATATATATATATATATATATATATATATATATATATATATATATATATATATATATATATATATATATATATATATATATATATATATATATATATATATATATATATATATATATATATAGGGTCCTGTTCCGGTGAGGACTCGTAAGGACACCTTAAAAATATTGAAAAAAATATAAAAAAATACAAATCATAAAATCGAGAATAGTACTATATCATGATCCAAAAAAAATTGGAAATGTTGAGAACCATATATATATATATATATATATATATATATATATATATATATATATATATATATATATATATATATATATATATATAGGGATAGGATCAAATATATCCATACAAGTATTGTGTAACCTTGAAACCAAATCCTGGCCACTCATTTAAAACACATTCTTTTAAGAATGTACAAAATTTAGTTCATTCTTTTAAGAATGGTTAGAACTCATTATGTGAAAAACTTATTCTGTTAAGAATGTGTTTTTTTCATTGTTACGAGAATGAAATCTAATGCCAGGATTTGGTTACAAGGTAACACAATAATTGTCATTCTTATTATAAGTTTATAACCTAGCCCTATATATATATATATATATATATATATATATCATTATTATATACATAAGCCTTTTGTTTTTAGAAGATGACATGTGACTTAGTTGGGGATTTTCAAAGAATTTTTCAAGAATTTTTCAAGATTTTTGTGAGATTTTCTGGATTTATTAGCATTTTCTTTGCTTTCCGAACACGCATTTCCCACCGCTCCCTCGTTCCCAATACCGCCACTAATCCACTTTCACCGCCTTTTTCATCCCCTCACCTTCTTCCACAACGTTGGAGAGAGAGAGAGAGAGAGAGAGAGAGGTACATCTATCCTCCACCTTTTATAGATCCACCACCGATCCTGCATCAAACCTGATCTCAAAGCTGGACACCTCCATTTCTTCTCTTCACGCAAGACACCGCCCTCCACTACATTCAAGAACACGCTGATGGATCGTCCCTCCGTCACCAAACCTCTGCATCTTCTTAATTTATTAGTCTGCCTGTCTCTTATTCTCTTCCCATTTGCGTCCTCCTCTCCGTCTCTGGTGTAATCTTCGTCACCGAGTTTTGAGTATGTCAATCTGTGAATGTTCTCCTTACCTACGTTTCTTTCTCTAAAACGGAAATTTTCGAGTCTGTTTATTGTATTTGGTTATTTAATTTCTAGATTTTTCCAATTGAGGATATCAACGAGTTAATCCTAAATTTTGGGTTTTTTTCTCTCCTCTTTTTTGTATACTTCAAGACTCGCATAAAGGGAGAAGAGAAGAGGTACGGTAATTTTAGAATACCATAAATCTTGAATCGTGATATTATTTTTATGATAAATGGAACTTTAATATTGATTAGTTTTTGGATTTTGAAGCAATTAAGTGGATAGTTGGTCGTCTATGAAGACTTACAAGTTGAACATGTTGGTAAACTTTAGATAACCCCATGCTTATACGAAGAAATTAGCTTGTAACTCCAATTTTTCAATCACAACATGACTCTGTTTTAGAATTCAATCACATGTTTTGAATTAATTTTTTTTCTGATGTATATGGATATGTGGATTCTAAGAGGAAAACAATCAATGCCACGCATACCAACTGTTCGATAAAATGACCAAGACAAGTATCTTTCCTAATTTTGTCACTTTTAACAAACTTATACATATACTTTGAAATTTAAATAAAGGGATGTTAAAAAATTGGACCGTTAAAGGTACTTTCTTTTTTTCAGTTGCTAACCAACTTCTCTGTTACATTCTCATTTTTTGATACCTAACATGTTACCTTGACTGCCATATTTATAGGTTTGTGATTCTGGGCTGCCAAGAGTTGAAGCAAATATATATATATATATATATATATATATATATATATATATATATATATATATATATATATATATATATATATATATATATATATATATATATATATATATATATATATATATATATATCAACACCACTCCAACATTAAATTCACTCATGGAATCACGCTTTTGATAGGTGGGGGCTTAAGGATGTTAGTATCCATATTATGTTTATTTATAATATGAATTCTATTTTTAAAAGAGTTTAAATCTTGTGGTTAAACTCAAATAAAGATCAAACTCATTTTGGGTATTTCTCACTCATGCCTACATTTCTCATGTTTTTTGAGGTAGATAGTATAATTCGTAGTAGCAAAGACATAGCTGTAGTATCATTCTCCTGGTATTTCTTTTATCTAGGGTCTTATCATTTACCACTTAATACTGACATGGCTTTGTTAAGCATATGGTTGTGACAGAAGTGATGAATATAATCGTAAAGTAAAGTACAAAATCACATGTTTGGAAGTTGGAAAGGTAGTACGAGATAGATTAAAGAAAAGGATTGAAACTTTTTTGGAGGGCATGACAATACGAAAGCATGGACTTGAACAAGAAAAAGTTTATATATCAAAATATATGAAAAAGTTATCTAAGTTAAACTATGAGGAGGTAAAGAAACCCTTTCTACCTTCTTCCTTACTTTCCATCCATCGTTTTCAAGGTTTTGTAGGCGAGGGGTTAAATTGCAAAATTAATTAACCTTTCTATATATGTGTCATCATTTCATTATAATTAATTATCTTCCATGTATGTTGTTTTTGAGTCTTATATGAGGCATCACTAGGTGCGATTTAGTTAGGGTCAACTGGTCAAGGTTCAATGGGTGTCTTAATATTGTTATTGGTCAAGTTACTTATGGGTGTGGTTGAGTCCAGGCTAAGATTGAGTAAGTAATTTGGTTGTGTCTGTGTCATGAGTCTGTCCGTGTCATGTTTCCACAATTGATGGTTCTTCTATAAGCTCTGGTAACTCATACACATGTCTAAAAAGTTGGAACACTAGACCGCCTCTCAATTTGAACAACTGACGTCAACTCTTATCTCACACCCTTTATCTAGTGTTTGCGGTTCTAAACCATTGGTAAACACCTAAGCAGTATAGTTGTTGCTTTTAATCTTATTAATAAAAATAGAAAGATATGAAAGTTTATTGAAGATACCCACAATTAAAGATGAGGCAACGATCACAAGAAAAATCAGAGCTTGAAAATATGCTTATAAACGAGCAATTCATTGATCGTTTAATTGAAATACTCTCTGCAAGGTATGGTTTCTGACTTTCTGGTTAAAAATATGGAATTTATTGAATTGCAAAAGGAATTTTAGATGAGTCTTGATTAAAGAAAATATGTTTCAGGTCAGGTGGTTTGAGTGTCCAAACAATGGATACAGACGAATCTGTGTTCATAGAATCTGTTGCCAGAGCTTCTAAGATTCTTATAACTCCTTGGAGATCAAACCAAATGAAAGGAGAATACATAATGTGTACACACAATGACACAAGATCTTAAGAAGTATGTTGAGTTGAGGCATTGTGCTGTGAACATGGGAGTGGCTAAGAGGAAAACTTTAAGGTATTATTTAAGTGATGGTTGGGGTCTTTACTTGTACCATCAATTACAAATGTATCCAGGTTTGTAAATTTTAGGCTCTACAATCTTAAGCTTCTTACAATGATTGGTACATTTCTATGTATTTTCTGTGTTTTTAGGTACCTGGAGTACAAACCTCTGCTTCTGCTGCCCTGAGGTCTGGTTCCTCTTTACACAATATATTTTATAAAGTAGGTTCAATGCAAGAAAGGACAAACATACTTCCATTGAAATATAGTCCAAATGTAGTAAATCAACTAATATTATGTGGTTGAAGAACGCCAACATGTATGGATGGCACCTGACTCATTAACCAAATTTATGAAGTAAAATCCACTTCTTACATTATTTATCAAGTTATTAACTATTTAGAAGAGTGCTAATCTTTTTCATTTTTTATCAGGTCCATGATTACTTGAAAGTTCACAGGGAAGACATGGATGAAGAACGTCAAATCTGTTGTGAAGGTTATTCATATGTTTGTGATGTGAATAGGCACCGCTTTGTCAAGAGTTCATACAGATCGAAACTCTCAGTTATATATGAAACTACATGAGTTACTAACTATGTTTAGTAAGACTTAAAAGTCGAAGGTTTGATGTACCTTAATGTCTTAGAAATCCTTGTTTTAAAATACAATGCCATAGAAACAGCAAATATGTTGTTATTTTCTGCATAAAAAAGTTCTAATTTCAATTCATTACCTGTAAGATCAATGTACTTTCATTTCCTTAATCAAGAAACTATCCATGGGCCGTGATTATCACGGCCCTCAAAACCCACCTAGTATATATGTATATATATATATATATATATATATATATATATATATATATATATATATATATATATATATATATATATATATATATATATATATATATACAGAGAGAGAGAGAGAGAATTCATCAACAAGGTTAAAATCCTATTTTTGTCTTTTTTGGTAAAAACGACAAAATCGTCATTTTCACAGTCCAATACATTTCATTCATACACTCATTTATAGTTTAAATACTCATTCATATACTAATTCACAGTTTAATACACTCATTTTTACACTAATTCGCAGTTTCTTCCGATAATAGGAATGAGCAACAGGTGGAAGGAGGAACTGGTGGTGGAGCTGCCGTCAGTGGCGGCGAGGTGGTAGCTTTAATGAGGTTTAGTGGCGAGGTCACTAAACTTTTTTTTTTTTGCTATAATTTAGTCACTAAACTTTTAAAATTGTGCTTATTATTATTTTTTTTTTCATAATTCGTTTTAAAATTTCATTTTTATTTTGCTTCCATATGTTTCTTACAATTCGTTTTTATAGCTTTCATTTTTACTTCGTTTTTACATGTTTTTTTTTCACAATTTGCTTTTATTTGATCGCATTTTAATGTTTTTTTCACAATCTATTTTTATTGCTTCATTTTTTAGTTTGGTTTCATGTTTTTTTTTCTAAATATATTTTTACAACTTCTTTTTTTCTTTGTTTATATATGTTTGTTTTTGTAACTACATTGATTTAATTTGCCAATTAGGTGTCAAATAACTGAATTAAAAAATTATTAATCTTAGAAATATCAGTTTCTTACACGTCTATTAACACTACGATGCGTAAGAAACTAGTATCTCTAAGTAAGGAAGGCAATGGGACGAGTATTGGTGATCTCAGTCCCATACCCTATTATAAAACTGTATCCCAAACCCGGTTCCGTCTCGTCGGGTACCCAGTTACTAAATAACCATCGGGTTCATGGTTATACCCACGAGTATCTGGTATCTCAATCTGTGATAATAATATGTTGAAATTTACTCGTTGGAATTTCCGTTATAAACCCGATCACAATCTAATCTAAATAATTACTTGAATTTTTTAATAAGAAGGAAATTAATGCTTAATAAGAAGAAAGAAAGTGACGATACATGATAACTAATAGAAGAATGAGATATCATCAATGTAGATGCATGCATGGTAACGAGTTGATAAGTTGAAAGAGGGGACGTGTGAATTGGAAAATTATATATCACATACAATATACTATACAAAATTTTCGGTAAGTAATAATTAGATAACGGTAGAAATAGTAAATAGTAATCACATAATAATCAACTGTATATGTAACGCCAAAACATGCTTAATATATAATTATAATAAAAAGGGCAAATTGGTCATTTTACCTTAGAAGGGTAATTTGGTCTTTTGGACAGAAAAGGATTAAGTTTGTAATAATATTTTGAGTTTTGGACTTAAAATGTTATAAAATCTGATTTTTGTCATAAACTTTGTTAGTTGTGGCAAAAGTTTAAGAAAGGCAACTTCAAGGACCAAATTGCAATTTCTGGAAGTATAAAAGGATGGAAGCTTCTCCCATTTGTGTGCAGATTTTAGAGAATTACGGGAGAGTTTCCTTGTGCGATTTCTGCAAAGTTTTGAAGGGTTCTTGAAGATTGAAGCTTGAAAATCGGATTATAGCATTCAAGTGAGGAATTGGAAGCTTGAAAGGTAAGTATTCCAAGTTCTTGATTGATTGTTCTTGAGGAATTTTTATAGAATCTGAAATGTGCAATTTCAGTTATGAAATTATGTGATAAGTAGCTTAATACTTCCAATAAGTCATACTAAAAAGGACTTAATTCAAGAAAATGGAAGTAGGTTGCTATTGTTCAAGAATTGGGATTTTGATCAAGAACCATAGATAATGAGTTCTTGTGACAAACTTGATTCTAATGGATTAAAATGAGTTTTAGATGCTATAATGACTGAAAGAAATCATTAGAAGCAAGTAGAATTCAATAATTTCGGTTTTTGGAGCAAAAATGCAAAAACGGGAAATTGTATAAATGGGTTTGAATTTGATTCCTCAATGGTTTAAAACTTGTTACTAGTCAAGGGTTTTGGTCCTGGAACAATTCCCTACTAATTAAGTCAAGAATTAAGGACTTAACAAGAGAAAATGGGATTTTAAAGCATTAAATCGGAGTTTTCTGGACCTGCCAGCAGCAGGCGCGACGCGGCCCTCACACTGGGCGCGGCGCGGGTCGAGGCAGAAACCATAAAATCTCCTGTTAAAATTTGGTACATTTTCCAAGTTTGATTCTTATGCTAGGCTTATCCGATTGACCTGAAATTTTAAACATAGGTCTAATATGTTGTAAAACTTCATGGAAAATTATCGGAATACAAATACGACCTCCCGAAAGTACTGTAGTAGAATACGCGTATTTCGGGAAGTGTATTAAATTTTTATACCAATGGTTAATGCTTGGAATTTGTCTTATATTAGACTCTTGTGCATTAGAACCAACTGAAATGGTATATTAACCTATAATCATTATGAAATGAATGGAATTATAGGTACGGGACAAAATCCTACGGATTTCATTTGAAGGCAAGGAACAACAAACGCTAGTTGTAGCAAACCTTCAGGTGAGTAATCTCACTGTTATCCGGTGTGATAATTGTTAAAAGAGCAGCTGCAGGTGGAAATGATTTTGGGGACAAATTTTGACAGAGTATATGAATGACAAGACCAGATAAGCTGTGAGTTTATAATAGACAAGAACGGAACTGTGAGTCAATAAAATGACAAGACCAGATAAGCTGTGAGTCTGTTATAGACAAGAACGGAACTGTGAGTCAAAATATCTATGTAAACTGTTATATAGACAACAGCGGGCTAACCCGTGAGTCTAGGCAACAGCGGGCTAACCCGTGAGCCACAGTTTATTCTGACGAGTTAAATTTATATAGACAACAGCGGGCTAACCCGTGAGTCTAGGCAACAGCGGGCTAACCCGTGAGCCAAGGCAACAGCGGGCTAACCCGTGAGCCATATTTGATTTTGTATTGTGTGATAATATATATTTGACCTCGTATAGAGAATTTTATTCTTATACATGTTATTCTTGGTTTGATTACTCATTGGGCTTTATAGCTCACCGTTTATTTGATATGTCCCTGCAGGTGAGCGTGATCCCGCGAAGGGAAAAGATAAAGTCCGTAACTGAGGACTTAGCCTTTGAAGTAACGACCCGGCTTGAAGAATGTATAATATTTATGTATTGTACTTCGTGATACACTTGTACTCGTATTTTGTTAACTAATACCCCATACTTATGGTTTTTATTGTAAAATATTTGGTTTGAAAAATGAAAATTTTTGGGGTGTTTTTGTTAATAAGTCGGGTGTTACAGTATATAATATCAAAATATGGATTTGCAATCTCATATATAAATAATAAAATTATAAGTATATAAAATATATGGTTCGAGGTCGGGTATATGGGATCGGGTAATCGGACGGGTATCACCCCAATACCAAAACCATCCCATACCTGCAAAATTTTTCTAGAAAAATCTCATAACCGGTCCCATAACCATTTACCCAGTTCAAAACCCGTCCCAAAAGTATCGGGTTTGGTTTTTCCCATCGGGTCCGGGTATTTTTGGCATCGCTATCGCTAAGATTATTATTTATATCAATAATTTTTTAATTTAGTTATTTGACACCTAATTGAAAATTTAGATAAATGAAGTTATAAAAACAAACACACATACATAAACAAATAAAATGAAGCTGTAAAAATGTATTTTGAAAAAATGTGAAGACAAACTAAGAAATGAAATAGTAAAAATAGATTGTAAAATAAACATGAAAACTGCAGTAAAAATCAAGTTATAAAAATGAATTGTAAAAAAACATGTAAAAACGAAATAAAATAATAAATTTTAAAAATGAATTGTAAAAACTATATGAAAACAAAATAAAAACCGAAGTTGTAAAAACAAATTGTGAAAAAAAATGAATAAGGAAATTTTTAAAAGTTTAATGACTAATTATTGACCAAAAATAGTCTAACGACCTTAAATAGACGTAGAGAAGCTTAGTCATCTTAAATAGCCTAAAAATTATTGTAACATATTATTGATGGTCATAGTGGTCATTTCAAAACAAAATTTGCAAGCTAAATAACATTTTAAAACATAAATGAAGTTAAGTGATCAAATGATCACAAAGTCAAAATTTAAGTGACTATATGTCACCTTAACCCTATTTATAAATATACACAATATATATATATATATATATATATATATATATATATATATATATATATATATATATATATATATATATATATATATATATATATATATATATATATATATATTGATAGTTTAATTTACACTTTTCACTATTTGGTACAACTATTTATATACCCATTCGCTATTTAAACAAATGCATACTCCGTTGAAGCATTTCATCAAACACATTGTGTACATCTTTTTCTATCTGTTATTTCTTTAAACTCTATCACTAGAGAGAATAAATGAAAGTGAAAGAGAACAAAGAGGGGGATGAGGTAGCAATGATGAAACCACCTCTGTCATCGGTGTCGACAATGTTGCTATGGCCTTAGATATGTTGGTACAACTACACCACACACATGGTGTGGTGTATGTAGGGATGACAATTGGACGGCTATTGGTGATCCCAGTATCATACCTTATTATAAAACTGCATTCCAAACTCGATTATGTCCCGTTGGGTACCCGGTTAGTAAATAACCATCGGGTTCGTGGTTATACCCACGAGTATCTTGTATCCAAATATATGATAATAATATGTTGAAATTTACCCGTTAGAATTTTCGTTATAAAACCCGATCACAATCTCATCCAAATAACTACTTGAATTTTTTAATAATTTCAATTTCTAAGAACATCAATAAGTTTAATATCTATGAAATGTGCATTTTAAAATCAACATCAATAAATTCTTAAAAAATCAAATTTCATGATAACTTAATCGAAATCATAACAATAATTAAAAAAATAGTATCATAAATCTCCTATCCTCTATATTGACCCATATCATCATCATTTCATCATTATATCAACGTTGAGAACTTGCGAATGCATAAAAGAAGGATATCGATGCTTAATAAGAAGAAAGAAAGTGACGACACATGATAACTAATAGAAGAATGAGATATCATCAATGAAGATGCATGCATAGTAACGAGTTGATGAGTTGAAGGAGGAGACACGAGAATTGAAAAATTATATATCACATACAATATATAATATATAAAATTTTCGGTAAGTAATAGTTAGACGACGGTAGAAATTGTAAATAGTGATCACATAATAATCAACCGTAAATAATATCAAAATATGGATTTGCAATCTCATATATAAATAATAAAATTATAAGTATATAAAAATATATATGGTTCGGGGTCGGTATATGGGATCTGGTAACTGGGAGGGTATCACCTCAATATCAAAACCATCCCACACCCGTGAATTGTTTTTAGAAAATTCTCATACATGGTACCATAACCATTTACCCGGTTCAAAACTCGTCCCAAAAGTTTCGGGTTCGGGTATTTTTGACATCTCTAGGTGTATGAAATTGCACCAAACTCATTAGACCTGACTAGATATAAGAGTGTCATCTTCTTTGGCTCTAGATCCATGAGCACTAAAATCACAATAAAATTTATATTTTGGACCGGTGGTGCTAGTCCAAAACTTTTTGGACAAAATGATAATTTTTGAGAAACCACATGGACCAAAATGCAATTAACTCTAATAAAAATAAACATTACCACTAATTATAATAATTGCTTGTTGAACACGAATAAAAAACAACTTCCTCACAAATTGTTAATTAAAAGTATAAATTGTTAAACAATTTATATTATTATAAAGCATCTTGAAGTGTCATCGAAGAACTCTTAGCTTGATGGAATGAAATTCGTTATTCCCGTTGACCTACGAAAGTCAAATCTCATTTAAAATAATGCATAAATAAATTATGATAAAATCATTATATTTCTACTAATCGTCTCCCGTGAAAATGATAAAGGTAACATTGACGTATATAAGGCTAATTACCATTAATTTAATGAACTAAAATTAAACAAATAATACTAAATCAGTCGAAAAGTAAAATATTGATATTGGTTAACTAGGGAGAGTTTGGATGTGACAGGTTCACCATCCAACATGGCACGCCATGTAGGCGTTGACAAGACATTTGTGGCTGACGTGGAAGGCCACATCAGCACGAGTTACCTTCCTTACTAAAAGGAATGATTTTCAGGGTAAGAAATGGGGTTGCCCAGTTTCAAACCCAAGACCCCTCGTACATAAGGGAGACGCCTCACCACTAAGCTGGGAGTATATTTGTGTATATCTTCCTGAACATTAATATATAACGTCTATAAAATCTGAATGCTTTAAATACTACTATTATTAATATTAACTAGTGGGTCACCGTGCTCCGCACGGGTTCGGAATTGCTGGAGCACGGGTCCGGATAAATGCTAAAGACATAAGCGTACTCTGCCGTGTGTTAGCAAAGTGCAGATAAATCAACAAATGGAGAATTTAAAAACATGAGTAGATTTGATATATACCTTTTCATTATATCCCTTTGAATTCTAAATCACTTTGGTGCCATCCAAAATGGTGTCCCTACAAATGTCTGTCACCAAAGAAATAAAATAATAATAAAAATATAAATAACTTTCTTCTAGAAAATACATAAACCTCACTTGCAATAACGAAGAGATTCATATATTTCCAAATCAATCATGACTGTTTTGCCCTTTAGGCTGTGGGTGACCTCATCATTACAACATCCAACCAACATATAAGTATTTGGAAACCTATTTAGGGCATTACAGAAACCTTAAATTAGAAAATACATAAACCTCACTTGAAAACTATATGCAAATTCTTCAGTTCCATAGCAAGAATATGCGTATTCTAAGTTGCCTGCACAATCAAACATAATAGGACAAAACCCTCTATCAAACCCCATTGCTTCAAGCTAAACCAAAAAATTAAAATCCAATTTAGTTTATAATAATTGAAATATATATAACTCACGCGTTCAATGGCTTCACGTTCCTCAGGGGTAACAGTCACGACCTATGGCATTGCAGCAGGGAGATCTCCGAGTATGTTCCTGAAATTAAAACTCTCTCATTCTTGGAGGGCTCAATGTGTAAATATAAAACACCGACAGATTAAAAAAACAATAAAACATACTCTCCCCCTTCAACAGGCTCATTGATCAAACGAAGGAAATCAGCTTGATGCTCTTGAATCAGTCTCACCAAGTGAGAATTTTGCTTCCCTAATTCTTGTAGCATACGCTGCAAGATTTGCGGGTTCGCTTGCACCATCACTCTAAGTGCTTGAAACTGTATACACAAATATAAAAAAAAAAATTATAGAGTTAATTAATATGTACACATAGTTAAATAAATAAGTAAATACATAAATAAATACCTGTGGGCTGTTAAGAAGAAAATCCAGGTTACCAGCAGCACCACCAGCATGAGCATTTGTGCCCATGTCAGGAAGACCCTGGACCAAATGTGACAAGTTTATTATTTACAAGGTTTAAACAGAAATACTCAAAATATATAAATTCACAAACTACAGAAATACCTGAGGAAAGAGGTCCAATGGGTTTGAATTTGGTCCACTTGAAGGGACACCTACTGATTGTGTAGGTGGTGGGGGCTGAGCCGCCTGCAAACTGGCAGTGGTGAAACTCCGGCAGCTGGCGGCAGTTCAGTTGGCTCCGGTATACCCTAACATGGTAAAATTTAGAATTTAGAATTTAAAATTCTTTGATTGCAGAAAATTAAAACTTTAAAATAGTACTTAAAGAATAATTTTTTTAAAAGTCATTCTTTCGAAGTAAAATGCTATTAATAAAGTTTTTCTGCAAAGTTCAACGCTAAAACTAATATTTTTTTCTCGTTCTACAACCTAATTCGCTTGAGGCGTTGCTTTTGCAGGTCCTTTGTCCATATTACCTTTTCTCTGCCAAAAAAAATGTTGTCAGTAGGTGACGAATATCTTTTTTACTAAAAAGACTAAAACACCCTCGTTTTATATATATCACATGCCTCCTAATGTACATGGATCTGGTGGACGTTCAGATTTTGTAATGTCTTCTAAGCGTGCATCGTTTCGTCCCACCCATTCTCTTTTGTCAATATTTAACCTAATTTTAATCATTTAAAAATACATTTCAATTAATAAATGTATATAATATATTTTTATTTTATAAAAGTTTACAAAAAAGTCACCTAGATCGGATAAAGATCAATTCTTACCTTGCCATGCTTAACTCTACTTTCTTTCAATGGCATGCAAATGTTCATGTGTAAAATGACAATAATACCCGTTTCAGTTGAGCATACCTGAGATGGAAGTTCTTTCAACTTCTTCTTTCTGGTTGTCTTTACAAAGAAGACCAATCAAAACCTGCATAATCAATAACATCATATAAATAAACATTTTCAAATAATATCAAGTTTCCAGACCAAAAAACTCACAATAGTGAAACTGAAAGGGCTAGTTGTCAAAAGTGAAAACAATTAATAAATTGATGTTTGTCAAATTAGTGGTACGTTTGTTTTTCGGGTGATTAATTCATTTGAAAAAGCACTTACCCAGATGGCATTTAGTAATTCTCCAACCTATAATCTAGAAATACATATTAGTTTTCAATAAAATAGTTTGACCTCCTTTAAAGAAAGTAGTGTATAATTTGATACATACACATAAGAACTTTTCTTGAGAAATGAGTCATTCATAAATCATTAGTATAAATGTATACACATTATGATAACATGAATGCTCAGTTCTTTTTAACTGTATTCAATTATTTTCAAGTTGTTCCGTTGCATAACCAATTATCATACATTAATTAGTACAATTATGGCCCAGATATAAATAATAAACATGAGCATATATGAACCAAGCCAGAAGCCAGAAACCAGGGATGTGTAATAATCATGTACCATATTTCAAAAGATTTACCAATCACTTACCACGACCAAGAATACTTTTGATGATGAGCTTAGAAGTGTCGATCTCCCACTCCTGCCTCTCAATCCTATTGGTTGCTGTGGACTTCGGACTTCCCCAATTATGTCTTTAGAACCCCTTCTTACATCATTCTAACGAAAACCAAAAATCTCAAAATTTATATTTAATATATAAAATTAGAAGTAAAAACAGCCAATGATTTTATGCGTAATTACTCACTGATTCTGTATTGCAATCCTTTGTCAATAATTTGATATTTTCAGGTTCAGGCTCGGTCCATATTCTATAACAAATTAGAAGTTAATACCGCACATGGATCAAAAGGTGTATGCAATTAGATCATCATGAGACTAAAAATAAGGGTTTCTAAATGCTGTGAATTTCGGATGTTTAAAGAAGAGTTTTCTATTCCAGGTTTTTCGAGATGGGAGGTGAGTTCGGGTATGGCCTGGGTATGGCTTCGGTATGATTTGCTACCAATATGGTCCTTTTACTCTTCTGTTAATTAAGTTGCCCAAAGTACCTGAATGTAAATTGCAGACTTAGTTTGTTTTCAGAGTCTAAATTCATCTCTAGCAGTCATTGCTCTCAACCCCGTTTGCAAAATGACCGCAGATTCCCTTAGGGTTGCATAAGATTTGCTATCAACCAAATACATGAAGTCCTTCTAAATTATGACTACTGCTGCATCCCTTCTCTACTGCTCAAATTGCTTGCAAGCTAACAAAGTTGTTACAATGTAAAAATACAAATCAAGTTGTTTATAAAAGTTGTTAACAACAATAAGTTTTTTTTAAAGATTTTGTAAAAGATACCTCGCCAGGAAGCTTGTAACTGAATGGTAGCTTCGCGTATTGAAATATATTATTTTCGTGCAATATAAGTACGCATTTGTCTTTGAATAATTTTAGCTGCATTTCCAAGAAATTCTGCCCTTCTTGCGTCAACTTCTTCCATCTGTCCGGCTCTAGTTACATTTTTGGTTCCTGGGTAATAAGTGTAGCAGATTTTTTCAATTTTCGTCCCAAAAAGTTTGCTCCCACAATTTCTGTCTTTATTTGAGGTTTTTAGTCCCTTTTCCGAAAAAATAATCATAATTGAGACCAAAGTGCAAAAATCAGCTGTAGTCAGGCATCAAAAACATAAGGGGAACCTCAAATAAGGACTAAAATTGCTACATAAAATTTTTTGGGACAAAAATTGCAAAAATGATCTCTACTCAGGGACCAAAAAAATTAGAGGAGCCTCAAATAAGTACCAAGATTGCAAGACAAAAGAGTTTCGGACCAAAAACGCTAATAGTTCCTTAGTTATCAACACAATTTTATAAAAAAGATCGTTCAGCAAATATTACAAAAAATAGCAACATACTTTCATTTATTTGTTTGTTACAGCATCATACTTTTATTTTTCCTTAGGTGGATAAGAAAAAAAAAATAAAACTACAATGCTATAACTATGTAGAAGTGCAATGTTATAATAGAAAGAAATGGAAGTAGGGTGCTATAATAAACTAATAAATAAAAGTACATTATTATTTCTTTCATTTAGCCCGAAGCAAAATAAATAGAGAAAAAAAAGTTCAGGTAGACAAGTTGTAAGAATCCATGGTCAATGAATTGCTAAAAAGTAGAAATTTAAGAAACCTTGAAAGATTGTTATACTAACCTCCAATATGGAAAGAGATTGAACATTCTTGATGTTTGGTACTACAAGTCCACATGGTGTGACCATGGGAATTCCAATGTTGTGATGCCCTACAAAAATAAATAAATAAACCATTTTGACAGATTAATTATCTATTGAGAGTTGAGTCATCAAAAAATTTGATAAAAAGAAAATGTGAAATCAAACATATATGTACCTTTTAGAGTGACTTCATAGTTTTCCAAGTTGAAAGTACTATTGACCAACGGATGTGTAGTCAATGCCATTGAAAGATATATTATTAACACGGGTAAAAACGTAAATTTAAGATCTGGATCAGTATTCTCTTTCTTGAAAGCTGCTTTAAGTTCTATAAGATTATCACAGTTTATTTCTTCCACATAATGAAAATGAGGTATATTAGAAGCTGCAGTCATTGATTTAACCATTGCACGTTGATAAACCCTTAAAACACAAAATTTAAAATTGTTATTTCTTGCATAGTAGGATGATATATTACATAAATAAACAAAAGTACATTGCTATTTCTTGAAGTATTATACCTTAACGAAAATATCTTATCTTGATAAAGTGAGTCAGCCATTTCTTGAAGTTGTTCTTCTGGTCCAGTCATGGGTTCAATAGAAGTAGGATTAAATGAGGCAGGTTTATCATCAATAATTCCTTTTTCTACAGCATATTTGAGAACATCGTCTTTCAATATTCTTCCATGTTTACCACTTCCAATGACATCATCTAGATCAATCCCATGTTGTTTTGCAAGGCTGCGAACAGCAGGGGTGGATAAATTTTCATTTCTTTGAGTCGTTTGGTGGTCAAACTTGTGGTCAACGGACTCAGATGCATCAGAAGCATCAAATGGAACTGAAGATTCATCAACCACTAACCGTAATAGAGTTTGTCCAACCTGGAGTAAAAAGTCGATGTAAAATCATCGACAATATTTGTCAAAATTAAGAATAATAAGTAAGAAAGATGTATGTGTATTACCTTTACAATGTCACCAGGAGTATGAAGAACTTTAACAAATTTCCCTTTATATCGGCTTGTTATTTCTATAGTTGCTTTATCACTTTGAACTTCACAAAGAGGTTGATATTCTTCAACTTGGTCTCACTGCAAAGACAGGTTTATTTGTAATGAATTATGAACTCTACTAATGCAATGAGCAATTAAAGTAAGATGTGTTTATTGCAGGCAAAAGTCACTTACCTCTTGGACAAACCATTTGAGAAGTTCACATTTTACTGCTGTCTTTGTTTCCAATATACAGTCTTAGCTTTTGTAATCATTTAGCAAATTCCTAATCGGAAACTGAACAGATTACCGTTAAATTCCTCTAAAGGTAAATATATCTATTTGGGATGCTGTTAGAGTAGACGCCAAGTGTGAGTTAGGGTTTGAATTCGTAGTCTCCGGCCGGACCACATCAATCACCAACCTCGAAATAGAATTCGATTTTAGGGTTACCATAAGCGGTACCACAGAAATTAGAAATTAGGGCTGATGAACTCATCCCGAAAATAGACTGCAACCCAAAACCGACCGATTATCAGTTCATCGAACACTTGCTGTATAAGGAGAACCCTCATTAAAGAAATCAATAGATCCTACCAAACGAAACCGATAATAAGTTCTAGAGAGAAAAAGATGAGAGAGAGAGACAGTGGGTGGCAGTAACATACCAGATGATTGCTTATTCGATTGTATCATCAGCGCCGTTGAAGTCGAAGATCCATGTACCTACAAGTCGTATCTACAAAATCAAATGCCTTATCCTTGTGGAACCCTAGAATGTCCAGGCGTCAACTTCACAGCGTCGCCGGCAAAACGAACCCAGCGACATGCAAAGCTTGAGGAAAGCACGAGAAGAAGTGACAAGACTCGTAGCCCTCAATACGAAATCGAGCCCTAAGTGCATCCTCACTGGATTTGTCTTTCTTGCTGAAACTACGAAGACGCAAAATCGAGGAAAAGAAGCGGAGGTCCCCTCACGAAAGAAAATCCACACATCCACACAGTCGGTGGGGAACCGGTGGAGAAGACGGAAGACACTACGAACACGCAAAATCGAGGAAAAGGAAGAAGCATCTGGAAGTCGGATCCGAACCAGAACCAATAACCGCGTGACAAAACCCGGAAACAAAAAAACGTACGCCATATGACGAAGAATCACGCTAATTAATATATAGATAAATATTAATATTAATATTATTATTATTATTAGGAATGTATACATAGATTTTTAATCATGTTTTTAATGTATAAATTTATTTTATATATTTAAAACATATTAATATATAAATACGTTTTTAATGGATAAATACATTTTTACATATATCTAAATATGTTTTAATGTATAAATATGTTATCAAATACGTATTTAGTCTGGACTTTTACATATAGAATACGTTTATACATAAAATAAATAAAAATATTTATTTAGACGTATTTAAAACTGTATTTATACGTTTATACATAAAATAAAAATAATACAAAAAATACGGATTCAATACCTAAATAATACGAAAAATATGCATTCAATACATTTTTCGTATTGCCAAAATAATTTGATAATATATTTATACATTAAAACATATTTAGACATATTTAAAAATGTATTTATCCATTCAAAACGTATTTATACATTAATATGTTTTAAATATATAAAAATAAATTTATACATTAAAAAACATGATTAAAAATCTATGTATACATTCCTAATAATGATAATAATAATAATAATAATAATAATAATAGTAATATTAATATTAATAACAGTAGTATTTAAAGCATTCGGATTTTATAGACGTTATATATTAATGTTCAGAAAGATATACACAAATATCCTCCCAGCTTAGTGGTGAGGCGTCCCCTTTGTGTAAGAGGGGTCTCGGGTTTGAAAATGGGCAACCCCATTTCTTACCCTGAAAAGCATTTTTTTAGTAAGGAAGGTAACTCGCGCTGATGTGGCCTTCCACGTCAGCCACAGATGTCTTGTCAGCGCCTACATGGCGCGCCGCCATGTAGGATGGTGACCGCCTGACCGGGTAAGTTGGTAAAATGCAAAAATTTAGGCAAATTTTTGGCTTTAATGACCCAAAAAACCCAAAAGGGTAAATCCGCACATTTCTTGCAAACCTAAGTGCTTTTATGTCATTTGCCTTTTAATTAATGGGTATTGGTAAAAAAAACCCCATGTGATATGACATGTATGTGTGAGAGTCAACCCACACAACACACTCACCTACACACATTGAGGGGGTTTTTTTAAGATCACCCTTAATTTATTCATCAAAATCAAGCACCGGACAAAAAAATCCACAGATCAACCAGAACTCCAAAAGTAATCCGGGCATGTTTGACCTGTATTCAAAATTACCCCTATGATTCGAACCCATTTTTATCATGTTAAACAAACGACATGACTCTTTTTTCTTGCCAAACCCTAGATTTTCTTTTTTAAATTTATTCTGCCACAAAATAAAAGTCAACAACAGCGGGGTACATGCCTTTAAGAAAAGTGTACTTGCTGGCCTGGTATAAATTTATAATTTAAAAACATACCAATCATTCTGTTTTGTTTCCCATGTCTTCTCAGACACAATATCCATGGAAATTTGCATCTAAACTCTTAATTGGCAAAAATAACCACCTGTTCTACCAAACTTCCTGATTATTTAATATATATTAAAAGTCGTTCTTATAATAAACTACATACTTTCATTTTTTGCACGATCATTACAATTACAATTGATGATGATCATGATGTGCATATAAACTCTTACACGTTGATCATGTGCCACATCATGCCGCCAATGGACAGAGGAAAATGGAGGAAGGCTACCGTTTAGTCAAAATCAATAAAATTCAGTTAAAATAAAATAAGTATTATCTTAATATCCTTTGAATATATAAGTGGATGGCGTGACATATAGCCATAAATAAGAAATGTAAACGGTTACGAAGGTCACTCATTATTATAGCTGTGAAGAAATTAAATACGTGTTAATATGAGTAAACTTTAATTATATTGTAGTAAGGCCGCCGCTCATTATTATAGCTGTGAAGAAATTAAATAGATATTATTATGAGTAAACTTCAATTATATTGTAGTAAGATATGTTTGGCAAAATTAGATAGTACAAACTTTTAGTTTTTATTTATATAAAAGTATTTAATAAAAGTAGTGTAACCTATTAAAAAATATAAAATTATATAAAAAAACATTTTGAATAAAAGGCGAGTAACATGATTATAGGGTAAGACTACTCTCAAACGGTCAGATGGGGACGATCCGCACCAAAGATATTATAAAAAAATAAAAATTATGTGAACCTTTGTGACATGGGCCGGCTGCACAACTCTTTGCTCAACTTTCTTTTAGGTTTTTAATTATCTAATGCACATTTCAAATTTTGATAGGTTTGTAATATATATATATATATATATATATATATATATATATATATATATATATATATATATAATTTAAACATTATCTCAATAAAAAAAGTTGAAAAATTAACAAAATTCATCATTTACAATATGATCGTTAATATTTCTATTAATTTCTTAATAGAATCAAACTAATCATAGTTATATTTTGTTAAATAAAAAACTGATTTGGGTTGTGTTGCTAATGAGTGTGAAAATTATGAGTAGATTGAATTGTATAGATGGAAAGAGAAAAAAAAATAATTTTTGTAATAAAAAAATTGAGTTGGGTTAGGTTGCTAATGATGATAACCTAATAAGCATAGGGGCTTTTTGAAATGCTACTTTTGTGAGCGTGTTTGATGATATACTTTTACTTAAATTCGAGCTTTTTATAAAAACACTGGACAAAATTAAATGATTGGTTCATAATTCGCATGGTTTGCCATAACTCACATAATGAAGACAACTATCAAAGCGTTTACATACTTGGTCATTATGGTTTCACTTTGTTGCAATTTTAATTTGAAATCACTATTTTATCCCTCATTAAAAAAAATTATTCATTTTAATTTAAATTAAATTGAAACCCATTAAATCACCCACCCTACCCCCTTATTCTTTCCCCTTCCCTATTGAAAGATCCTGACAACCACTAGTCCACTTTGGCAACCACCGTGTGTGTGTGTGTGTTTTAGGCACTGATGTTTTTTACCTTCAGAAACCTGGTGGGTACGGCCCACTGGAGAAACTCTGAGATTTCTCACTATCCGTATGAAAATGGGGAAACAGTCTTTCTCAGACTCAGGATACATCCGACGAAATCTACATTTTTCTCCCTCCGTCATTCCCTCCAGAAATATGGATGATTGTTTGATGGCAACTTCTAGTTGAATAGACATTTTACTGGGTCAATAATCAACCGAGCAAGAAATTAAAACCACAATAACCATGCGTATAGACTTCTTGATAATTAAGCTCATAATGTGAGCCTGCAAACTTCAGGGACCAATTGTTCAACTTTGTTTAAAAGCTAAACCTCATGCTCTTAAAAGCTAGCTGCCAAACAAGCATAACGGATTTTAAGAAAGCAAATTGCTAATTCTCACAACAAACCCAAGAACGTTATTAAAAAACCGGGAAAATAACAATTTACAATTTACACGAGAAAAGAAGAATTTACAACAAAAAGGTATTCCAACAACCCTTATACCACATCCATTTTCACATAAAATAGCAAAATAACGTGACAAACGTCGTAATGCCACCAAAAATCCACAAACGATCCAACCAACTTTCATATCTCATTTTTTCTTCCTTAATCTCACTCTGCACTTTGGAGTACAAATGACAAGACTCGAGGGCTAAACTGTAATTCTTGCTTCTATCACAGCTCAAAGCTTCTTTAAGCACAAGCAAACTGTTCCTCCCATTAACATGAGCACCTTCCATGTCTTGTAATTGCATACAAAGTTCGGTCAATTTGAGGGTCATGTGGGCCCCGGTGGCTTCGGTAGCCTGAAACTTCATGGCAAGAATGCATTCAACCATTTGACAAGAAAGAATGTCTTTGGCTGGGAGGATTGACCCGAATCTTAACAAGAAATCTTTGTCAGTTGGCCAATGTCTTTGACCACTTATCGGACTCCAGCTTGATAAATTGGCTGCTTGTTTGGCTTTTGTGTTTACAACAATCCAACTCAGCTTCATTCCTTCGCGAAGTTGTTTCCAAAGTTTCCCGTCTTTTCTCTCTCTTTCCATCGAGGTTACCACAGGTAAACCATCCGTAACAGAAAGAGTAACACCACCTGCACGTATTTTCAAAATCGATTAATTTGAGGTCTGTTTTATCAATAGTGAAATTTTAAAAATAAAATTATCTGAAAAGTTATGGAATTAGTACCCGGGTGGTCATCACCTTGACCCGTGAAATTAAACAAATCGATCCGAAACGGACAATTAGAAAACCAACCATCCACACCATTTGCATTTGGTATGCCCCAAATAACCTTGGAGCAGATTATTTTATCTTTATATTTAATATCCACCATTGACACAAAATCAGAAGGTGAAACATTTTCAAATTCATCAAAATCGCCATAATATTCAGCTTCAGTCATTTCTTCGGGGTACTCGGTGTAATCACTCCATCTAAATTCAGGAACCTCTTTGTTTACAATAAGCGGGAAACAATGTCCATAGAATTTTTTGAATCCTCCAATTGATAATATCAGATTTTTGACATCGTCTCTTTTTGTTGAAGGCCACATTGAAGAACACACGTCTTCCCATAACCTTTCTTCTTTTGACATGGAGCTAAATGCTGCACATGCACATGATGCACTTGCTAGGGTTGCACCATCGAGGCGTCTTAGAATGTCATAGAAAATATCACTGCTTAATGTGCCCATGTTTTCAATTGGTGTCACGGACATTTTTCTAGTCCCTTGATCATCTGAAAAGTTATAAATTTTAACTACGGACGTGAAATTATGAAAATTACTGAAACTAGAAAATTGCAAACTCTAGTGTCAGAAAGAAACAACTGTATCACTGTCTCATCCAAAAACACAATTACTTTGTAAACTCAAATTACATGTTTCGTTATACTATGCGTACGAGCAAAATTAATCAAGACATTGCCCTACTTTGATTTTGGCAAACTCAAACCTGTTATTGAGACTTCGATTTAGGAAAAAGTGGTTATGATTATGATTTTCAGCTTGATTAGGATCAAAGTAATAGCAATTTCAAACACCCACAACAATATTTCACTGTGGAATCAATAGCTATGGCCTATAAGACCTAAATCATACGGCAGACGCAAACAATAAGGCAAAAACGATAAAGCTTCTTTTGAATTCTCTATTTCAAAGTCAAGTTCTCATGATTTCCATGAACTACACCTCTAAATCACAATAAACACTAGAATATTAACAACGAAAACGATCTACAAACAATATTACAGCCATGCGAATTGCAAATAATGACAAATCTACACCCAAATCTAAAACTAACATCAAAACTTAACAAAACAATAAGAAAACGCACCTTCAGAAAACACCCATGTGGACCTTGGTCGGAATATCAATTGGGTCGAAAGGGGAACCGAGAAAAAACCACCGCCGGGATCTGGTCGTCAAAACCGGGCAGAAATTTTAGGTCCCTCAGTTTGATTATAGGCTTCTAGGAAGTTGAGTGTTAGAATACTGATAGCTCAGGCTTTAATCGAATTTGTGCCAACAAACCGAGTGATTTTTGTTTCGACTTTCCAAGATGAGGAAATTGATTGATAATTGACGGCAACAAAGGATACCATATGTATATATCCCGGCATATGGAGCCCACAGACAAGCTTCGAGAAGCTTTTTGTGGCTTCATGGTCGATGCCTATCAGCCTATCAACTTACGTGGATCCAGTAATTAAAAGTTAAGACGATCAAAAATATCGGATTTGGGGTCCCTCGTCCCGCTGCCCAATGGGCTTTCCCGACTTGCCACCCCAAAATTAGAACTTGGATCTTCTATATGGAGGAAACTTATTATGTCTTATCAGGTAGGGTCGTAGGGATGGAAAAAAATCTAAACCCAACGGAGGCAATCCGGTATCCGACAATATCGGGTTTGGGGTCCCTCGTCCCGACCCGACCCAATAAGAAAAAAGTTTTCATTATAGTTTTTTTTTAAAAGATTTATATATTATAAGAATCATGTTCCCTATAAAATGCGATATATGCGTCCAACGAATATGATTGTAATGGTATATATTAGCGGCATTACCTTTTATCATAGTATGCTTATATTATAAGGTGTTTGGTGAACCTGATAAAAAAGCTGAAACCCGAATGTAACACCCCTTTCTCAAACCATGATTTCATACAGTTTATTTTACAAATATTTTACAACACGCGACTATCAGGAAGTCACTCAAATTTTTTTTTTTTTACAAAACTTATTCTCAAGGAGTAATTACAGACTGAACTCAAAAGCCATAATTTAAACTTATCTGTATTATACATTGGTCCCAACTCCAGCTCTTGTACCTCTCACCTAAGTACATAGCATTTTAAAAAATATACGTGAGACATAAAGCCTCGTGAGTAATATGGGTTTTAGACCCAAAACTTTTCTGCTCAAAACTTGAAATATTAACAAGTAAACTACTTAAAACTTATTTTGATAACAAATCTCAAAATTTCTTTTCTTCTCTATTTTCAAACCTCAAAGACTGCTTTCTTTCTCAAAAACTGCTTTCTTTCTTATTTTCTTGTGACCAACTGAAACTCATGAATTAGTTTAACTTAATTCATTCTACTAACTCCCCTTCGCGGGACAGAACAAATCCACCCGCAAGGTTATGCTATCTCTGTCTCCCCTTCGTGACTTGGAACAGATCCAAGCACAAGGTTATGCTAAGCTAGACAACTACTTCGCGACGGGAGGTACCATCCCAGTAGTATCTTCAGATCTCCCGATTATGTGGGTGATCCTAGTCCGGACAACTGACTCTTATTACTTTTTTTATTTTATTTCTTATCTCATTACTTTCTTCATTTCATCTCAAATTGGTTAAATACGGACACAATTTCAAAACAAGCTCAAACTTTAACTCTTTGACTCATACTCTCGAAAATCACTTTGAAACTGATTTCAATATATTTAGCTCTCATATGGAGCCTCTTTCAAAATAACTTTACAAACTACATTGCTTTAAAATCTGCTTAAAAACACTTAGCTCTTGTGTAGAGCTACTTTTTAAAATTGTTTCCAAACTTTAATATTTAAAAGTACTTGGAAAGTCTCATTGTCTGAAAATATCATTTGCTATGTACTAGAAAAAACCTCATAAAACTCACCTTGGTTTTGCTATGGATCACTAAGCTTCCCGTACACCTTTTTTCCTTTCCCGTGCTCGACAGTATTTGAAGCACCACCTATACAAGTATCATATATATTTACTTAATTAATAAATACATACTACACTTGACTCTATAACTTAAGAGTCTCATATGGCACAATTACAAGTTATAACAAGTGTATAACCATTAATAACTCATTTTACAATTTTCCCGAAATACGCGTATTTTACTACAGTACCCTCGGGAGGTCGTATTTCGGTTCCGACAATTTTCCATGAAGTATTAGGCCATAATAGGCCTATGTTTAAAATTTGAGGTCAAACGGACAAGTTTAAGACTAAATCTCAAAATCCAATTTCACTTGGCAGGAGACTCTCTGCAAAAACTGCATTTTGGACATGGTGCGAGGTCGCGTTGCGACCCTAGGGTAGATCGCGTCGCGATCTATAGTATGTTGCTATATTTGATGATTTTCCAAACTGCAGTTTCACTATTCACTCCATTAAGCTCTTACTACTTGACTTAATCACTTTAGGGTCACTTTCAGGCCCTAAATACTAATTTACACTTGATTTCAAACTACAAAATCATCAAATCTTCTTCTTTATAAACTTGAAAAATCTTCCAAAATCACAATTTTTCACCAAAAATCATTTTATTGCATTTTCAAGCTTGTAAACTGATTTCTTACTTCATTTATGACATATGTGACTTAACAAAACTACAATAACCATATGAAATCAGTTTCAACTCATGAACCCATTTCTATGGTTCTTAAGCTAAAAACCCATTTCACCACTCTTGCTTCAAAGCTTCAATTCCATTGAATCACTGGTTAATACAAGTTTCTTCCATCATTGCTAACCTATTAGACTCATCAAAACAGACTCATCAAAACCACTTGTTCATCCAAACCCGTGGCTTAATGTTCTTGCACCAAAATCATCATTTTTCTTGTATTTCAACATATTCAACAACTAAACATGTTAAATTGATGATTTTGAACAAGCTGAGTTGGATGATTTCATTAGAATCATGATTTTTGGAAAAATCAGAAGTCAAGACTCAACTCCCGTTCAAGATTTTGAGTTTAGAACTTGGAGATCTTACCTCTTGGAGCTTGGAATCACCAATTCCAAGTGTTTTCCTTTGATTACTTTGCAGAACTCCTAAGCTTCTTGTTCTTCCCGTGCTCTCTCGCTCTCTCCCGACTCTTCTACTGCCTTCCTGAATCTTCTACTGCCTTCTGGAGAATGAGAGCTGGATAACTCTCATATATATAATTAATTTATATAAAATAGTTACATTTTATCCCCTAGATTTCTTCCTTTGTTCAAAACTAACCCCATGGCTCATATCTTTGCAAATCATGTTCCATTAGTTACCAACTTAGCTCCTTAATACAATTTCTTAACATAATGGTCATTTTCATGTCAAATGACCATTTTGCCCTTTTCGGCCAAATTTTACTATTCACGCGGTAAAACTCCAAATTTTATATAAACTTTTATTTCTTACATTCTTATTTCACAAACTACATATTATTTTACATAATGGCCTTATAACATGACAAAAGACCATTTTACCCTTTTTACAACTTTTTTTTTGCGGGTTCTTACACCGAAACTCGATGGTACCGACTCAAAACTTATTGGGTCGGATTTGAGTTTCCTCGCCTCGGCCCGTTGCCATTCCTAAATTCAGGTCAGCCCTCAATTGATGGTTCGGTCTCTCGTGTTTGAAATCGTAAAATCAAGTTATTGAAGGGGGATTAAATATAAGGGATAATTCTGCTCTTCTACTTTTTATTATAGGCAAAATGACACTGTAGCCCCACAACGTTTTTGACATTGGTTTAAAAGGTCCCTAAATTATTTTTCTTGTTTTCTAAGGGAACGAATTTTTGTTTTGTGTGTTTAAATAGTCACTAAGTCGAAATTGAATGGGTAATCCGGTTACCCCTTTGCCTAGTCAGCTTCTTTTTGCTATGTTAAATTCCATGTAGATAATTAAAATTCCACCTCACACCTCACAATTATTTGACCACTCTCTCGTAACCCCTTCCCCTAAATCATTAACGATGGTTGTAAAGAAGACAAGATTTCAACATGCGAACATGAAACCTTCAGCAATCTGATTACACAAAAACCAATAACGTCAATAAATCAAATAAAAATAAAAACATTCACGCATACCTTGTTCCATATGCTATCGAAAACATCAACACCTTCTTGAACTTTCTTCAGGACTCGATCGATCTCACCTTGAAGCTTTCTACTGGCTCCTATTGGTAAATTGTTGAATCTATTAAATCTGGAATTGTAATTGAATTGTGAAACCTAAGCATCCAAAACCTTCGCCGGACAACAAACATGGTGACGAGACGTGATTAGTTTTTGCAATTCTAGGGTTTGGTAAATTGTTGCATCTATTAAATCCGGAATTGTAATTGAATTGTGAAACCTAAGCATCTAAAACCTTCGTCGGACAACAAACACGGTGACGAGACGTGATCAATTTTTTGCAATTCTAGGGTTTCGACCGGGGTCTGGCCTTTATGTGGAGTTTTAATTCTGAGTGAAGATGATGAAAAGGGGTAAATACACTTGCCGAAAATAATATAATAATTGGTCTATTTCCACGTATTATGTTGGGTGGGTTCTCATTTTGTGAACCGTAAACCCAACGGTTTACAGATCCAGCAAAGCAATCCATTAGTGCTGGAAGCAGCAGTAGAAGCAACAGCCAAGATCTTGAACAAAGCTGTCAAACCAGTCATGGTAGCCGGCAGCAAATTGAGATACAGTATGTGTTTCTGGAGGACAAGGTGTCTGACTCGTCGAGTCAACCGGGCTGTTTTAACTCCATGGTGATATGGATAAGTGGGTATAAAATCCTGGTGACTAGGCTGCCTAGTGGGTATAAAATCTCCATCTAACCGATAGGAAAGGTTAGAGGGATCTGGAAAACAGGTGACACACTACTTTGTTCCCTTAAAAAGCAAGAAAAATAGTTCAGGGACCTTTTAAATCAACGTTGCATACATTATTGGGCTACAATGTCATTTTGCATTTATTATAAGATCATGTCTTACTTTTTATTATGAGATCATGTCTTCTTTTCTTTTACTTATAGTATTTTTTATCATAATATACTAGAAGACATGAATTGATGTTAATATTAAGGATGAATAATTTATAAAGTAACAGATTTTATTTCGTGTATATATTTAGTTATTTATATTTTTATATGGATGATCATTGAACTTTTTATCCTGATCACAAAATACTATTATAACATGTTTGTAGGTCGGTTTTCGACATCCTGTACATTTCTGGCGAGTCTCTAATCATCTTCTCCAATCATTTTCCGACGAAGTTTTTAGTTTGATATGTTCTTGTTTTGTTAACTTGATTTTGAGAGAATACACACTTCTGCACACAGCAGGATTACAAACAAAGCAAAGACAAGAATAGGGAATCAAAAAGTTACTTTTTTTTTTTTTTGAAGACATACGGTGTCATAAAGACTTACAAATATTAAAGGAAAAGGGACCACTACATGGTAACTACTACACGAAAGAAAACTACCCACTAAGTGCAAAACATGGCTGAGAAAACTGTTTCTAGCATTTGATGGTTGTGTTTATGATTGATCAATCTTGAATAATATTCTCTTACACCAATCCTTACATTGTGAGGTAATCGGTTTCTAGCATTTGATGGTTGTGTTTTATGATTGATCATGTTAAGTTCTAACTGGATCCAACTTTGATGGATTTAAAAATTTTAAATTGTTATTTCGACCTTGTGCAAATTCGTTAAACTATTTTTGGATCATTCAATCCCCAACGATAACTTCCATAATTAAAGAGAGAGTAGAAAGGAAAAAACTTGTATGGAGTGAGGGGCACATGGGCAACTTAACATCGGGGAGGGGGCGGGGAAGGGAATTAAACGTCTGTTATTTATAGGGACCAATTTTATTAAGAAGCATATTTTGGACGCTTGATGCAACTTTGAAATATTTTAGACACAGTCCGCAAAAAACAACAAACCAAAACGATCAAATTTGCATTTTTCTATTATTTCAATTTATTTGGTTCTTGATAGTAGCATTTTTATTGTATCGATATATATATGCAACTTGTCATGTCAGTTTTAATTTCTTTTCTATAATTTTGTCTAGCATATCTACAAAGATAAATTTTTGTTTTACAGATATACTAACGAATGTTGTCTATAACATAAGAGCTAAAACACAATATTCTTAGCTAGCCTTATGATAAACTCACATGCAAAGTGTATACTCTTGTCGGTTGATGATATTTAAGTGAGATCATCTTAGGAATCAAGAATACACAGGACGAGCCTATAGAACAGATCTTGTTCCAGTAAGGTCGTAGATTGAACATCTAATTCATATTCCTATTCATCAAATTCCCTTCTTTCCATTGATTGGGGAGAAACGATTAAAAACCCAATTGATCATGTGGAGTTGATTCACGATGAAACAACGTTGAACAAAGCTAAAATGATAAACATAAGACTCCTATAATATGATTAATTGTCAGTTTATCTTGCTTTGTGTGTTTAATAATCGTTTAATTGAGAAGAACCAAAATGAACACAAACACTAGAAAACATAAAAGAAGTGAAAAACAAGAAAATTCATAAAGAACTTTCAAAAGAGAGACATGGTCATGTATAATTTGTAAGTTTCAAATTCTTTATTCTTTGTGATGTAAAGGTCTTCTCTTTATAAAATAGGAGAATGTTGTTAGTCACACATTCAGTTTATAGATATGATGATCACAAAAAAAAAAAAAAAAAAAAAAAAAAAAAACAAAAAAAAAACAAAAAAAAAAAAAAACAAAACGTTCTATGATTATGTGATAAAAAAAAAAAAATTCACATTGTGATATACGTTCTATGATTATGTGATATTATTTTGAAACGGCATGATTATGTGATATTATACAAGTTTTTATAAAGTTTGATCATTTATGAAAAGATAACTAGAGTGAAATAAGAGTACAAGTTTCTCAAATTTGGTTCAACCATTCAGTAGCTAAATAGCAGAAACGTTTGATAATCAGTTTTATTACAAGATAAACCGCATTTTATCCCTAAATAATTAGGTAATGAAAAACAAAATCCATTTATCAAAACATTGAAAAACTAATTGTAATCTACCTTCAAACACCCCAAGGGAAAGATGATGGAAAGAGTTTCTTCCTTACTAACATGTAGGCCATGGATAATAAGTGATAATAGATGTTCCTAGAGGATCATTATCCTCTTAATTAATTAAGTAGATTTCCAGATGGAATTATGTCGGCCACAACACATGCTTAGCATCATGAACAACGGCTCGGATTTGTGCTGGCTGCTTGCCCCCAATTAAATAGACAAATTGGTAAGCATGTAAATTAAATCCCACCTGCCGATATGAATTCGAGTACGATTTTGCTAAATTCGATTCTGTTTAAGTTCGTAGATCTCACAGACAATTTTAACAATTCGTAAACGTTGAACAGATTACCAAAATCGAGTTTGGAAATTTTAATGCGAATTTTCAAAATCATAAGATTGATTCAACAAATTAAGCGCAGGCAGATACAAACCTAAACCAGTACAATATATCTAAGCGATAGAGCTATACCAGATCTACTCCTACCGGAAGAAACAACGTATTGGCAGTTACAGATCGGAGGATAAATCAAAGAGTGGCCGCTGAGGAGGAAGATGAAGAGGAGGAGGAGGAGGAAGCTGCGGCGTCGAGTTCGTCCGACAACTTTATAGCACCGGCGTCGAGATCGATGTCGTCAGGATCACGAGTAGGGTCGGACTTGTCCATGGAGGCTCGAGCCTTGTCGAGCCAAGGTTTAAAAGCTAACTCAATCGTCGCCCAACCAAAAGCTAGGGCTCCAAACACCACGACAACAGATTTCAGAGGTGTTGATTCTCGTTTCGTCATATCGCAACGAATCTCTCTTTTTCTCCGACAATTCTTTCTCTAAAACTAAAATCTCGATTGAAATAGAATCAATTAGGTAAACAATTTAGGCGAAATTTTATGGGACCGCGTAACGCCCAATTTTGGTTTCTTCTACTGTAAGTCAAAGGAACCGACAAATACAATAATTCAGGGGATAGATAACCTCGAGTTTTTTACTAAAATGGTGTTTTTAAAAAAATATTTATCAAATAGGGGTTGTTTTCAAAATATTTACCAAATAGGTGTTTTTTTTTTACCAAAAAGTGTGTTTGACAAAATTTATAATTTTCTAATTATACTATTTTAATGTTTGTTTAATATATTTGATATTAAAAATTTTACAACAAGGAATTTTAATGTATATAAATTCTCGTCATAAGTCTCGAATCATTAGTTTATATATTTATACGAGTACTTTGCACGGCATATGTATTACTATAACTTCAAAAATATATAAAATTAGTTGTTTTATATAGCAACCATGCATCATCTTCTTGTACAACATGCTTTATACCTTGTTCACGTTTATTCATAACGTATTCATGGTGTATTATAATATTATTGATGGTGCTACGGCATTGACTCTAATCAATAATCAGCGAAGATAAACAAGTTAAGAAACATTGGTACGTCTTCCTTATTGAAAACAATGGTTTTCTTACAAAAAACCAAAAGGAAAAAAACACAGCAACAAACAACATAGACAAAATCGAACCTCATACCAGAAATCTCGCTAAAATCACACCTGAAATCGAGGTGGAGTTGCCGGCGTTGGTTTGGCCGGAGATGACTGATTCGATCGTTTGGCCGGAGAAGACTAATGGCGTTGGAGCGTGATTAGGGCGAATTTATCTTGTTCAACGTAAATTTTAGAAGTAAATGTTAAATCACCCAATTTGGTAAATATTTTGAAAACAACACCATTTTGATAAATATTTTCTTAAAAAACACCATTTTGGTTAAAAACTCAGATAACCTCTGCCCCAAATCAATTGGCCATATTATAAACGTTTATCGAAACCAAGTAATAAGTAAAAAATGCATGTCAATGAAATTAATCTAAATTCATAAGTTCTGGGAGACCACCTTTGCACTATTAGATTTTTTTAATTTGAGTTGTAGTCTATAATAGATGTATAAAACATAAAATATAGGTAAAAGGAAAACAAGTACATACGTCAACAAACTAATAACTTATCCTCAAAAGATACTTGAACTGAAAACCAAAAGCCTAAAGGCAATCCTATTGGCCTAAACGATAAAATGAAGTTGGTTTTGGGGGGCCGGGCCATAGTTTCCAATGAAGATGACAAGGCAAACATGAAGGAAAAAACAACTCGCCAAAATGATCACATCCATATTTCATAACATTGTTCACAGAAACTCTCCAACAGTACAGCTGTTTACAAAACCAGATATCACAACAATTTAGAGGAATTAACGGCCTCGCCCACGACCACGTCCACGACCACGTCCACGCCCACGTCCCATCGGTCTCCCTGAAAGGATTTAATAAATATTAACACATTATTATTATGTTTATGTTTACCTCTAACAGGCCAAATTGGTAAAGATTAAAAAGTGTGGCTTTAAATAAGAAAATACCTGCAGTTGGTTTCTTTGGTTTGACTCGAGGTGTTTCTTCAACCAGAAGAGTCTCGAGATTTAAGCTGTCAGGCAAGATGTAGTACCGGATGTTGTTACCCCGCACACTCAGGTGATCTAAGCTCACTGGATTTTTCCCCTTTAGGGTAAGTTTAACCGTCTTCAAGTGTGTATTCATGCTAATATCCACACCTTTATAAAGATACATGGAAAATATGAGACATCATACAAGGTATTGGTGACATTTTACATTTTATATCTCAACATGGAAACAGCATTATCAAGTGTAAATAATCATCAAAACATGTGTGAGAGTCCCGAGATCCCTTATTACCAAAGAAATGAATTATTTAAATCCAAAAATTTAAAGTAGATATATCAATTTCAATCCATTTACTTGTGAATGGGTCAATTTAGGTTATGTTTTATCTCTAATGATTCAAAGTTTCAAACGGTTAAAATCAAAAAATTTAGCTAAAACGAAAATGTATAAATGGTCAAAAGTCATCCAAAGTATAATTTTAATGCATACAACATCCTAAATCGGTTTATTATAAAAGTTGATGATTATTGTAAGAGTATAATATATGTAATAATATTTTGACATATTAAATATTTATAAAAAAATGGACTAATTACAAAAAGCACTATATTTTGCCAAAAATTCGGTTTAACCACCAATTTTTGGTAAAAAGTTTCACCGAAGCAATTGTTACCACTTCTTCAGGTCATGGGGTTAAATTTTTTTCCAAAAATTGGTGGTTTATTAGAACAAATGAAAATTTGATGGTAAACCCAGAAAAAGTGATAAAATATAATGTTTTTTGCATAATTATATAAATTAAAGTGTAAATATTATCTAGGGCTAATTACGAAAAAACACTATATTTTGCCAAAAATTCCGTTTAACCACCAATATTTTGATTTCTGAAACAGCTTTTTATGGATATTTACACAGAAAGATCCAAATAGCTCATCATTATCTTTAATCGGTATCATCTCCATGGTACTCTGGTTCAGACACCTTCGGCTTATTTAGAAATTATATAGCCGTTTTGATTCTTAAGGCCATTCATCGAATCTTTGTCCAATTTCAAGACCTAACACCTACTCAAACCTGGTAGATATGCCTTCAAAGTTCAAACCAGATTTGCATACGACACTAATACAATGAAATAAATGAAACTTTAATGATTCTTAGAAGAACTATGTGGTTATAAAGCATGATTAAAGTTATTGTGTATAGGCTATTGTTCTCCACTAACATTTCTAAACAGTCCGGTAAAAATCTTACAGCCACCAAACGGAACAAATGAAATAACTAGTAGAAGGAACCTACTAAGAGTTATAATTTTGCATTGCAAACATGAAGTGAAACGGAAACCTCATCACTTTGAAACCTACAATAAAACGCAAGATTTAACCACCTTCTTCGACAAATACAATGTTCAGTGATTAAATTACGTCCATTACTTTGTAAGGAACTCAAAGCATAATTAACAAGAATCATGTGTACTAACGATGTAAATTTTGAAGCATTATTAAATGAATCCGCAAAATGCACGATTTTCAGATACTAATTCCTGTAAGACTGAATGGAGAAAGAGATGAAAACCTGTAATCGTCCCGTGAACAACGGTTCCATTCTTTAGCTCGATCGAAACTGTCTCGTTGTTCAGCTTCATCAAAAACCTGTTCAGTCAAAATCAACCAAAATCGAAAAAAAAAAAAAACAGTCAAATCATTGCATAAGAAACCTACAATCCTCAACAAAGTTCAAAATAAACTGCAGGGGTTATTGGCACTCACCGGACGAGCTTCATTTCCGAAGAGAACGCAGAAGAGACCGAGGATTAACAATTTTCTGGAGAACGCGAAGGGAAAGAGGGTTTTGCGGTTTTAGGGCTTTGCACGAGAATGATTGTTTATCGGCCGTAGACTCGAAGTTTGTTTTTCCGGCCTGCCCCCGGCCCATTTAGAAAAGGCCATCAATGAATACAGAATAATCTACGGGTAGACCTGGCAATGGAGCGGGTTTGGAGCGGATCGGCATTAATCCAAACCCATTTATCAAATTTCAAAAGTTAACCCAAACCCGATCCGTAACCCGCAAGGTTTTGAATAATCAAACTCATACCCTTATCCACCGGATCAACGGATACCCAAGCCCGATCCGTAACCCGCATTGTAACAAATATAACATGAATCGCATTTTTGCTTGATACTTATAAAATAATTTTTTCATAATAAAACAAACGTCTAATATAGCCTAATACTTAAAATAACAATTCCAAATCAAAACAAACGTCTACTATTGGAAACATGCATGAGAAAATCGATTGTTGTCTGATGATTGTCGATGGAAGTTGTTAAGATCGAAGCCATCGTTGATCTTTATTCCACTTGGAGTCGAATGATATTCAAGATTCACGAATCAGGATTTGGAACGACTCCTCGAGGACCTGACTCTCGAGTATTGTGTTTGCGTGTGACTTCCTATATGCTATCGGCTATACCTCTATGTCCCGTAATTGTAAAGTAATTAATTTATATATAATAAATTTATTTTAATATAATTTTATACGGGGCGGGTTATTAACGGAGCGGATCGATAGTGATCCAACCCAACCCTTTTACTTAAAGGGTTAACGGGTATGGGTCGTTAGCGGGTTAACGGATCATAAATAACGATCTAAACCCATATATTTTGCACGGGTTTGGAGCGGATCAGGGTCAAAACCCGCTCCATTGCCAGGTCTATCTACGAGTTTTATCGTACTCACCAAAATAGTTTTTTTTTTTTTTTTTTTACTGCAATAAAAGTTGTATAAAACTAAGAGACTGTTTGGTAGAATCTGAATTTTTAAGATCTGAACTTTTAACATGCTATTTGATTGGAACATCTGAATTATTGGGTAGGGTTGAATGGGGTGGGCTAGGTAGTGGTAGATGTAGGTGGGGTGGGGGTGGGGGTGGGTGTGGGGTGTGGGGTGGGGTAGGGCAGGGTGGGTGAAGTAGGTGTGGTGTGAGTGACTCTTAATTTTGTTCGACATGGTTCCACCTCTTAATTTTTAAGAGGTTTCTGAGAAATTAAGATACTTTTATTCAGATGTTATCAAACACAATGAATCTGAAATTTAAGAGATCGATTCTTAAATATTCAATTAATAGACTACCAAACATGGCATAAAAGAAAGTCTAACAGAGAGCTAACACTACAATATGCATGAGGTACAATAACTCAAGACATCCAAGGGAGTACAATATAACCCCAATACATGAAATAACACCATCATAACCAAACATAAATGTAAAATATAATATCAAACACGACCATTTACATCTTGGCATCATCAAGCATCGTGAATAAATGTCTAGCATCATAATGCGAAGAGGTAGGTAGATAGCATGGTGGCTCATGAGTAGCATCCATCAGAAAGGCTCATCAGGACTCCAACAAACATGTCATCCACGGTAGTAGAGAGACAATATATGTGAAGTAAGTGTCTAACCATCAATCGTGACTCGCAGAGTGGCTCTATCAGTTCAAGCATTGACTCCAACCTCAGGTAGGTAGATAACATGGTGACTCGTGACTAATATCCAACAGAGAAGCTTAGCAAGACTCCGTCTAGCAAGATAATAGAAGCAGTAATTAACCATCCAACGCCACTCACTACAGTATGTCTCTATCGGTGTAAGTATCTGCACAGAACTAAGCATATGTAAGTCTCCTGATTGACAAAATCCAAAGTGCAGGCCCGAGACCATGCCAAACAGTATAAACATCCAACAATAAAAGTAGTGTACGTGGCATAATGTATATAAATACAAAAAATGTATTTTTCTTTCCTTATAAGAACTTGATAATTATACCTTATTGCCTTATCTTTCACTATTTTATTATTTATTTATTTTTATTGATAAACCATAATATACATCTTATTTCTTTTGAATCAATAAATACCATTTGCAAACATTTATAATGCTTATTTTTAATTGTTAATCCTTTAAAACAATTATAAATCCAATATAATTTTTCTTTAATTTTTAGAAGTTGCAGATGTATCTATCTAAAATTCTAAATTCTAATATTATGCAATAATATTTTTGATATAGAGTGTGGAGAAAGCCAACAAGAAGTATGAAATCGTCATGCATCTTCGTGTTTTTAGAACCTGTGGTGGACTACTTAACTGAGGTTTTCGCTTTGTGATTTTGACATTTGGGATTTGGCTTGGAAAATCAAAATGACAAAGCGCTCAGACATCATATACCTTTTTTTTTCTTTTTTTTTCAACAAACCACAAATCATGATTTCTTGAGTTAATATTTAATTTTAGATTATACTACGACTATTTGTTAGTTTTGTATTTTATTTTTTGATTAGTTGTTAGATATGTGATTAATTATTAGTTTTGTTTTGTAATTACTAATTTTCCATAGTCCAAAACCCAATATTTTTTTGTAAAATATATTAGGGGTCATTAAATGAAATCATGCAAGAATGAAATGAAGAATGTAACTGAATGAGTAACGTAGTGGAATGAATCATTTCATTTTATTGTCATGTTTGGTTGGCTCAAGTGAATGCAATAAGTCATTCAAACATGTTGTTTGTTATTAATATATAAAAACCAAAATAAAGTAAAATTGATAAATAAAAAAGAATATTATTTTATAAAATAAAATTTTATTAGATAAAGATATATCGTTAAATAAATTACATATAAACGTATTTTATTTCGTTCAAAATGCATATTATATTATCTGTAAATAGTCAAAAAGAATTATCTATAGTTTTTAAAAAATTACGGAATAAAAGATACATATACCATAAAATATTAAACTATAAATATAACAATAAAAACTATTATTTATTTTAAAGAAAATTATTTAAAAGAAGTTTTAAAATGTTTTAAAATAAATAATGTATATTAAAAATTATATGAATAAATGTAATTTAATTCTATTGCACATCATTCTGCTTTTTTTGAAGGAATCGAAAAAAACATACTTCCCCATGGACTGAAAGTCAGTTCAAGAGAAGGAAACGTATTTCAAAAGGAATGTTTCATTTCATTCATTCGTGCAATCAAACATGATTTTTTTCATTCAACCATAAATGCTCAATTTCATTTCTATTTCAATCACTGAATACCAAACACTACATAAGTTTTTAGTGAATATTATAAAAGTAATTTCGTAGGTATTTTCTATATAAATAGATAATTATCTTATAATAATCAGGGCTAATAACATAAAAACCATTATAGTTTGATCAAAATTTGGTTTAAACACTATATTATTTTTTGTTCTATAAAAACCATTGATACTTTCAAAAAAAAAAAAAATCATAAAACCACTTATATTTTCAAAAAAATCTATTGCAACCACTATAAAAAATAAAAGTCATGATTGTATGTCGTCAACTTAGAACACTCTTTACCTTCATTGCATTCAAAATTTAGTGGATTCACTTGGACACCATAAGTTCTCACAACGTGGCCGAAAAGCTACACTTACGAAGACAAAAAATTCACATGTTGACAACTTTATGTATAATTTAACTGCAATGAAATTATAATATTTGATTCAAATGTCGATATAAAACTTTTCACATTATTTTCGATGAAAATAATCCTTAAATATTATAAAATAAAACAAATAGTGGCCACTAAGAAATTCTTTGAAAATATGAGTAATTTTTATAAAACAAAAAAAATATAATAGTTAAATCAGAATTTTGATCGGCATACAATGGTTTGAAATCTCTTGGTTTGTTTATTTTTATGATTATATTTTCATATTTTGTCAAGTTCCTTTACCTAAAAATCTAAAATCGATCGATTCGGTTTGATAACGATTGACCGCTTATTGGGCAAACCCGCTTACTGAAGTCGGTTACCACCGGTGAGTCAAACGTTCTACTTACTACTTAGCCAATACGCGGGAAACGACAACGTTTACGTGCGTGGCTTGAGTTATATGGTCGGTTTTTAATTGTCCGTTTGTACGTTTTCGCCCCTTCCTTTACATTAGTTGCCTGGCGGGCAAAAACCCTAAAAAACATTCCTCCAAATCCGAATCCAAAATCGAATTTTACGGTGCGCTCCTGTTATTCAATCTACTCGCATGGTTACTTTGATTGATCTTACTACCGCTTTGGAGTTCATCCATGCTTTATGTCCAGTGTATAGATATATACGTATACAAATATGTTCTTCAATTGAAATCTTCAACTCACTTATTTGTTATAAAATGTCATTGTGTTTTGTCGTGATCAAATTGAGAAATTTTTTTGCTGTTACGTGTAATGAAACGGGAGTAAAGGGTTTAATTGAATATTAACATGATTTGTTTTGAATTTGAACATATGGTCACTTCCTGGTACTTCGAAGAGAAAATTAAAATAAATGCACATTTTTAGCCACTTCTATTAGCTTGTTTCTTTCTGTTTCAAGGCAGTGGAATAACAACTAGTACTTCTGCTCGATATGATTTGAATAGATAATATTTTGAGTAAGCAAAGAGCTATGCTGATAGTGAAAAATCACATATTCTTTAAAGCTAAGAACGGACAAAGTCAAATTGCTTGACCATTCCTTCCATCCAAAATGAAACCAGCCTTTTGGCTTGGACCTTTTTCCGAATCTAATAGAGCCTTGTTTTTACCAGCAATCAATGTTAATTATCCTGTTTTGCGTTTTCTGAGAAATTTAAAGAAAAAAGGTTTTGTCTTTGAAAGTACTTAACTAACTTGAGCTTGAGAAGGTGTGAAAACATCATCATATAACGAAGTGACTTAAACTGTTTTAATTTTAATCCATTCATAATTGGGAGTTTGTGGTTTTATGGAATCAACATGATTGTCTAGCTTCATAGCATTTCAGTCATTCCCGAGTATTTGGCGTCATGCCATAGTTCCATAAACCATATGCTTTTGATACCAAATTTTGTGTGTAATCCACATAGCTTGACATTAATGCGATCTTAGTGGTTACAAATTATCAAACTTTTTGTGTTATGCTGATTGAGCTTTTGTGCTCTAAAATTTCAGTTATTCCCGAGTATTTGGATCTACATATCACCAAATCTTTCTGTTGATGTTGGGAATCAACACATGGACTTGAATGCCTCTCCTTTACCAGAAGAAGATGACTCAATACGGTCAGATACTGTAAAATATCAGTTCACTGGACGAGAGAGAGTGACTGGCTTTGAGACCATGGACCAAGTATTATTCACATAACTTTTCTTTTACCATACATATGCATAACCATATTTAAACAAAGTATCTAGAGTTCTAATAGCTGATATCAAGTGTTTTGAATCACAGGAGAGAAGAAATGGGGGATCAAAAAGAAGATACACGGATGTGGACCCAATGCATATGTCACAGCCCTCTAAACGTAGTCAAGGATTTCAGAATAGCAACAATGGATCCTATGACCGAAATAGCCTTCCTCCAGGTATTTGTGCATAGATATTGTGATTCTTGTTTTATATCTGATTTGCTTTTTACAAATGTAGTAATGTGATTCTGCCCTGTAGGTTGGTTGGACTGCCCTCCATGTGGAGATCCAATAAACTTTCTTATACCTTCAAAAGTCCCTCTTGGTGAGTCTTTTAATGAAAAGATTACTTCTGATAAAAGATATTCCCCTCAACAAGCAATTCGTCAGCAAAGGCGTTTAGGGAGAGAAGTAAGTACTAATCTTGTTAGGTGCCTTATTGGCTGTTTTTTTTTTTTACTTAATGGCTTAAGCACTAAATTAGTAAATTTAGACAGATATACAGGCTGTTTCTTTTTGACTTAATTTGGACATAATGACATAATGGGTTAAGTCAAAAGACACCAGTCATTTACCTATCTGCCCTTCTTTTTTCTCTAAACTCATTTCATGTTAAAATTAATGAGTGTTGTTAATTTTTTTTGGGTAAAATGGTCATTTAGTCTCATGCAGACGATTTATTCAGTCTAGAAAAGAAACAGACTTTATGTATACAACACTTTATCTATATAGATCATTACCATTCAAGTACTTTACCAATACATGACTTAATAAGAAAAAAAAAAAAAAAAAAACCCCTTGGCCTACCAAGGCATTTCTTTAATTTTAGAATGGTGAAACCTCTATCTGACTTGTTTACTCACATTTCATTGTTCTAATTCTATGTCTACCAGTTTACTTATCAGTTTTATATCATCTTTTTCCAGCTAGGTTTAGTAATAGATCTAACAAACACTAATCGGTACTATCGCGAGTCAGATTGGACAAGAGAAGGTATTAAATATGTTAAGGTAAGATCATTAGTAACTATTTCTTGATCTTGTTACAAGTGTCCACCACAAAACCAGTTAATTAAAATATCCTAAATCGCCCTTTAAATTCAGATCAGGTGTGCAGGAAGGGATTCAGTTCCTGATAACGAGTCTGTAGAAAAATTTATTCAGGAGGTAGGCTTCTTTTTGTTTAATTTCTGAGAATTTTGAAACTTATGAAATTAACTTTTTCTGACATTCTCATTTATGTTAATTAGACAACCCGATTCAGCTCCCAACAAGCTCATTTAAATAAGTATGCACTTGTCCATTGTACACATGGACATAACCGGACAGGTTATATGATTGTTCATTTTCTTATACGGACAGAATTGGTTTCCCTCACAGAGGTAAGTAATTTGATTTGACTAATCAGGAAGAGTTTTTAAATGGTCTGTCTATTTTAACAAATCAGTACGTTTGGGTACTCATGCAGGCAATTTATAGATTTTCAGAAGCACGTCCTCCAGGGATTTACAAACAGGATTATATCAATGATCTATACAATCTTTTTGGTGAAGATATTCCTGAAAACTTTGTTTGCCCACAAACCCCAGAATGGAAGATGTCACCTGATCAGGATGATGATGCAACTGGTAGTTTGCAGGTCAATGATGTGCAAGCAGGTGAGGTGGCAGATGATGTGGTGGGAGATGAGATGGGATATGGTATGGTACCAAATGAGATGACAAATGATGATGTATTGGGAGATACCGTGCCATTTAATCAGATAGAGTCCATGAGACAGTTTTGCAATCAAACCCTAAAGTTGAATGTACGGGTAAGTATTTTGGGACAATTCTATCTTTGACTTGGTAACTTTTTATGTTTATGGTTATTTAGTAATACCGAATGACATGGGTGTGTTTCAAATTCAAATTTTGATTTTTTTTTAATGATCGTTAATAAGAAATATTAAACATGGAGGTATTAGCTTTTTGTTGTTTGGAATGCATATTTATGTATTGGGAGATGACTTTTATACTTTTTTTTTTCTTCTTCTTTTTAATCCACAGGCACGAGGAAAGCCACAATTTCCAGGATCGCACCCTGTTTCTCTTAGCAGGTGCAGTTTAGTGTTCAATTCCTGTTGACTTGTGGTGCATGATTCAGATTTATGCATGTGTGTATTTGTCTAAGCCAGTTTAATTTACGTCCACAACAATAGATATTATAATAGAAAAGGATAATATTAGATACAAGCTTTCTATTGGAGATATGCAGTTTAATTTTGTTGTTCAAAGGTTTTATAATGTTGATTGTCCTAATTCAGGGACAACTTGCAACTTTTGAGGCAGCGGTATTATTATGCCACATGGAAAGCAGATGGAACGCGATATATGATGTTAATAACTTGGAATGGATGTTATTTGATTGATAGAAATTTCAATTTTCGAAGTGTTCAGTTGCGGTTTCCATGCAGAAATGTCAATGAGGTAGTGTGCAATTGCAGTGTACTTACATTACCTTTTAGCATTAAGGAGCTTCTTGGTCTGTCTACATAATTTTATTGTTCATTTTTCTCGCATAAGTTTTATCCAAACTGAAAAATCTATTTTGTCCTAACATTGTATGAAAAATTTACCCAATTATAGAAATGTCATCCAAATACAAAGCAATTTTTATTCATATATTTGAGTAAAGTAAAATGTCTGAATAAGAAGGGAATTGGAAGTACAATGCTGTAATTGGGTAGATTTTCCAAAGTACTAAGGAAAAATTTGAAAATACAATGGTGTAGTCGAAAAGAGTGGAAGTAGGATGCTATAATAAACAAATAAATGAAAGTAGGTTGCTATTCCCTGCATTTAGTATCTATTATCATATCTGACATGTTTTTTTGTTAGGGTGCAGCTGGAAACACTCATAACTACACCTTACTTGATGGAGAAATGATAATTGACACCGACCCAAGCACACACAAGCAGGAAAGACGATATCTCATTTATGATCTCATAGCAATTAACCGAGAATCACTCGTAGAGGTAAACTCCTTTTTTTCTTTTTAACTTCTATTTTGTACCCTTTGACTTGTTGACTAGGTTGTATTTTGTTTCCATGTCTCATGATTATTTGTTAATGAAAGATGGATCTTTGTGATTCTTTCAGCGGCCTTTCAGTGAAAGATGGATGATTCTTGAAAATGAAGTTGTTAAACCTAGAAACAGTGAACGAGATCGTTTGTTCAAGACTAGAACTCCTTACTACAGATATGACTTGGAACCATTTAGGGTACTTCCTTTATTTTAATTCTTTTTTTTTTTTTAAATGATTCATATTTTTAACAATTAATGCGTTTTAGGTGAGAAGGAAAGACTTTTACCTACTTTCTGCTGTATCTAAGCTTCTAAAGCAATTCATTCCACGCCTCTCACATGCCTCAGATGGTCTCATTTTCCAAGTAAAATCATTGATGATTTTGAAATATTTTCATTAAAAATTCAATTTTTATTTGGTAAAAAACCCGATGTGTTTTCACTGCTAGGGTTGGGACGATCCGTATGTGCCTCGCACACATGAAGGTCTCCTGAAGTGGAAGTATCCAGAAATGAACTCGGTTGATTTTCTCTTCGAGGTTGTAAAAAGACACGTGTGTTTGCTTTATAAGAGTTTTATATATTCCACCAGTATTTTATTTAAGCAAATGGTATCTAAATAAATCTTGACAGGTGGGTAACAACAACCGTCATATACTTTGTGTAAACGAGCGTGGAAGAAGGAAGCAGATGGATGGATGTCGTGTTGCTTTTAGAGGTGAGCATGACATCTTTTATTTCATTTCTTCCGGAACCTTCTAAGAATGTTCTCAATGCATTGTATTGACTATTGATCATGTAATTATGAACTGCAGATCCATCGGTGGATATATATTCGTTATCCGGGAAGATCATAGAATGTTCATTTGATTCAGAGGAAAACGTTTGGGTCTTTATGCGAATGCGGCCTGACAAATCGACACCCAATGAATTCATAACCTTCAAAAAGGTCTTTTTTTTACTTTCTCTCATGAGGGTCAGGAGGGCATTCACGTCTTTTGTACATTGATCTTGTTTGCTTTTTAAAAATGTAGGTTCTGAGGAGCATTAAGGATAACATCACTGAAGAAGTAGTACTAAACGAGATCCACGATATTATCCGTCTCCCTATGTATGCCGACAGAATAGAAACCGATTGCAGAACCTTTGAGAAAAATGGTAGACGCAAATAATAAATCACACAAATAATAATAGGTATTCATGAATCGGTTTATGAAGTATTAGCGAAATCAAAAAGTGAATCGACAAAAACTTATAAAAGGAAGCGGTTCTAATTGAAGGGGACACATTGTGTACACTAGGGTGGAGCTCCGGTGGCAAACTGTTGTATTTTAGCATTATATTACTGACAAGTTGATTTTTCCTGTAGCCATAGGTTTAGAAGGGGTTATAGTTAATGTTGGAATTTTGACCACATGGTTTGGATATTGATTTGGACACTGGTGAACACATATACTGCATAAATATGTTTGTTATATTCTTTGACATGAAATGATGCCAATTGTGTAAGGAGTGGGATTACGAAGCAAAACGAGAGAAGAAACGGAGAGGTCTCCGAGAGGAACATGTGGTCAAAAGTAACAGTAAAAAGCTCAAAATTTATGTTACATAAGAAAAAAATGGCATGGTACGAGATGAAACTGGGTAAAATCTAGTTGTATCCAAAAATTGGACAATTTAAAAGGTCAAAAATTAATAGAGGGATACGGATTTTCCTGGTGATATGCCGGCCCAGCATAATAGTTTTTGGTTTTCTTATCGTATGCTTTTGATTGTTAATAAAAAATCTTTAGTAAAATATACAATAACATAAATTAGTGTATCAGGGAAGTTTTGGCTTGAAAATCAGAAACATTTTCTTGATATACGGTGTTTTAAGATTCACATTTGAACAGTTAAAAGTGATGGAATTAGGACTCGTACAACGTAGGTAATGCAAGGTCGTCAGTGGTAGGGTTTTTGTTTAAATAAACAACTATCGTTATAATAAACCTATTTATCAAAGGAAATGTGAACTTTTCAAACTAATAGTACCCGCAGTATGCGGTGAATATCAGGAGGCACCGTGGGAGGTGAGGTAACATCATTCCGTTTGGTAGCCTTGTAGTGAGGTCCCCTCTGCGGTAAAAAAGGACCACACCTATCCCTTCAAATTCTAGCCATTGGAGAATGGTGGGGTCTATGGCTGGATCATAAAGAAGACAAAAAAAGAGGACGATGATGTATGTGGTGTGTAGAGACTATGATGATGAAGGTGGACGAAGGTGTTGGCCGGTTATTGTGGCTTATGAGGAAGATGAGGGTGTACGATAAAGAAAATGATGAACAGGACAAAACGTTCAATTTTGTATTCTTTGTGTTTTTTCCTTTTAACCGACAAAAGAAAAAAGAAAACGTCAATCAAAAACCTTGAATCTCATCTTTAATCGATTTGCAGTGTTGCAATCTCATTCAATCATTTAACGAACTTATGAGTTTTTGATCAAAATGGTATTTATGAAAAAAATATTTATCAAATATGTATAGTTTTCAAAATATTTATCAAATAGGTGTTGTTTTTTACCAAAATAGTGTTTTTGACAAAATTTATATTTTACTAATTATATTATTTTGATATTTTTAAATATATCCTTATATTATTTTTCTAAATGTTTAAGTAACGGTTCTTTCGAGCCTCGAAGTTAGACCTGGCAATGGAGCGGGTTTTGACCCTGATCCGCTCCAAACCCGTGCAAAATATATGGGGTTGGATCGTTATTTATGATCCGTTAACCCGTTAACGACCCGTACCCGTTAAATAAAAGGGTTGGGTTTGGATCACTATCGATCCGCTCCGTTAATAACCCGCCCCGTATAAAATTATATTAAAATAAATTTATTATATATAAATTAATTATTTTGCAATCACGGGACATAGATAGATGTATATGATCCTTATATCCGATAGCTTATAGGAATAGAAAGTCACACGCAAGTCGCAAACACAATACTCGAGAGTCAGTCAGTCGTTCCAAATCCTGAGTTGTAAATCGTGAATATCATTCGACTTCAATTGGAATAAAGATGGCTTCGATCTTAACAGCTTTAATCTTAACAGCTTCAATCGACATACATCAGAGACACCAGGAGCAATCGAGACCTACACCTTCAATCGAGGAGTCGTTCCAAATCAGTCGACCTTTAACAGACAATCGTTTCAATCGATCTTAACAGCTTCAATCTACAATTTGAAGGTATGCATCTGTAACTCTGATTAATTTCTATCGACAGCTACACCTTCAATCGACAATTTCTATCGACAATTTCTATTTTCGCATTTGTGATTTTCGTATCTGTGATTTCCGCATCTTTTAATCGACAATTATGATATTCTATTTTCGAGCTTCTACAATTGTGATATTCTATTTTCGCATCTTTTAATCGAAATCTTCTGATTTTGTATTCATCTTGTGTATTCTGTATTCATCTGTACTCTATTTAAGCATCTTTTCCGTGTCTGTGATTTTGTTTAATCGACATCTTCTGATTTCTGCTTTAATTTATGTATTCATCAGCTTTAATACATCACGATGGATGCCAATGTGCAACCAAATGGTCCTGAACATGTTGTAGATCTAGAAGCTCCAACTCAGGGGAATGTTGAAGACATAGATGAGAGTTCTGCCAAGAAAAGGAAACTCAAATCAGATGTATGGATTGACTTTGAAAGAATAACAAAGGCAGATGGGAGTGAGGGTGCTAAATGTAACCATTGTAGAAAGGTTTTTGTTGCAGGCTCTACAGTTGGAACAAGCCACTTAAGAAATCATTTATCAAGATGCAATAGCAGAAACAAAACAGGTATTGCACAATATATGATATCCACAAAGAAAAATATTTCTGATGATTCGGTTTCAATTGAAAACTTCAAGTTTAATGAAGAAAAAAGTCGAATGGACTATGCAAAAATGGTGATCAAGCACAACTATCCATTTAGCATGTGTGAACATGAGTATTTTGAGTACTTTGTGAAGGGTCTTCAACCTAAGTCGAAGTCCAAACAAGAAAACTAGAAAAACATTTTTATTGTGCTCATCAAATACCATGCTATTCTTTTTAAATATAGGAAAGTTCCTACAGTAATTTGACAACCGCCGGGTTCTTTTTTCTTTGCTTTTGCAAATTGCATATTGCAATATTTAAATCATTTATGGTTTGTTATTTGGATTTTACCGTAACCGAACCAATTAAATCGAAAACTGAATAACCGAACGTAATTCGATGTGGTTTTCAAAATATTTATCAAATAAGTGTTATTTTTGACCAAAATAGTGTTTTTGACAAAAATTATATTTTTCTAATTATATTATTTTGGTGTTATTTTAATATATCCTTATATTATTTTTATCATTTTTCTTAAACACTTGGAATTTTCTAAACACTCGGACACTACCAAAAATGACTAGCAACTTCAGACACCTCAAACACATTGATCAAAAAGTGAACGATAATTATGAAGTAATAAAAATAACAATTGAATACGTAGACTTTTTGAAACAAAAACCCATGAAATCATGAAAAAGATAATTTTTGATATAGGAATATATAATACCAATAAACATTCTGAAATTTATATTTAAAATTTAAAATCACAACAACTAAATGGAACACAATTTGAAACCAAAAGCAAGTTGAGTATTTAGTCAACTAAAGAACCGACTGCACATCAATTTTAATAGTGCGAACGACATATGAATAAAAATTTTGATTGTTCGGGAAAAAATAACATGGCATTTGATTTCTAGTTTTCTTGTTTGGAAGCCTCGAAGAGGACCAAAAGAACCGTTAGTTAACTTTTCATTTTTAATAAGTTTTTAATTGGAATTGGGTGTTTAACAAAGTGTTTAATTAGAATTGCCTAATTGGATACGAGGGATAAAACGCAAAAAGTGTTATTATTTTACTTCAACTAAAAAAAATATATTTATCAAAGGGATTTAAACATTGAATCTACAGTTACAAAAAATGATAAAAATAATCTAAGGATATATTAAAAAAACACCCAAATAATATAATTAAAAAATATAAATTTTGTAAAAAAAATTATTTTGGTCAATAACAACACCTATTTAGTAAATATTTTAAAAACCATACCTATTTAGTAAATACTTTTTTCAGAAACACCATTTTGGTCAAAAGCTCATCTTCAATTGCAAAAATTTCAAGTAGAGTACATGAATCAACTCATATTCATGCTGTTTGTACATTGATGTAAACCAATCAAGACGCATAAATATATTTCAATAAATATATTTCTTATATATTTATTAAACAAATCCCAAAAATGAGAGATAGGAGTGACAATTTCCTAAGTTAGGAGACTGAGGAGAAAACGACGTCACTTCTATATGATAGTAAAAAAGTGAATGAAATGTAGAGAGACCGCATCTCTTAGGTGTTGTTTATTTTTTAAGAGATAAAATGTCTACAATCTGCAGACCACATATGCAGAAAAAGAAATGGACTAAATGTTTACAATCTGCAAAAAAAGATTATTTATTTTTTAAAATCTGCAAACTGCTAAAATAAACTAAAAACATAAATTGATTTTCTTTAAAACTTAAAAGACTTTTTCAATAATTCTAGTTTTAAATTTAAAACTCTTTCTAATATACTCTAATAGTTTGTTAAAATTATGAGATATGTGATATTGTTATTGATGCATTTGTTAATTGAAAAGAAATATGATTTATAGACGTAGAGATATTATATTATACGATTAAATTGAAGAGAACATCCTTATTAACATACGTTGAACGGATAATTCATCTTCATCTTTAAAAAAAATACTCCTTATTTTTGTATTTTATGCATAAACTAGATCGTTAAAAATATTATGTCATTTGCTAGAATCCCACGTTATATTTTGATTGGTTCTTTGGCTCCACATAAAACCAATTTAATAAGTTGCGTTGATACATTGTAGTTTTCATTAATATGTCATGATGAAAATCACCATGTGTTGGCATTTAAAAGATACTTATTGAAAGTGGAGCACACAAATTTAAGAGTTACACGGAGCCTAAACAAGATGTAACATCATTTCGTTAATTTTGGGGGAAAGAGGATGCGAACTGTAAGAGAAAAAATAGAGATTTTTTTAAAAGTGGCGTGCAGATATAAAAAGAGGTTGGGTCAAGACCATGCGGAATGCTTATCATGCCACACACTGTGATGCCACCTAGGACGATCACGGTCCGTGAACACCGCCCTGAGGTGTTCGTGATGGCAGTGATCGTGATGAATTGTGATGGTGTTCACGGGTGATCTCACCTAATAACATTTTTTCCTTTTTTAATTACCACTCAACCAATTAGAACCTAGTATTTTTTATTATTATTGAATTATTTTTATTTGGAAAATATGATGTGGTGTGATGGGTATTTCTAGTGTGTTGTGATGGTATTGTGATAGAGTGTGATAGGGAAAAAAGATGATCTGGCAGTGACGTGGCACCCATCACATGTGATAGTGTGATGGGTATTGCAAGTGGTCTAAAAAGAGGACGCACAAACATTTTTAGGTTTGCGGTCTTCTAAAAGACAAACGGTCCGTAAAAAAAATATCTACGTGCCTGCAGTAAAAAATGGCCAAAAAACTTTTCAAAGAAAAAACAAAGAGCCCCTTAATCTTATAAAAAATTAAATGGCTATGTCAACATCATTTTCATCATTATGGTATGATAGTTTAGTTGGCATGACTAACGTCCCTTTAACATTCAATGTGTACTTTCCTTATCCAAATAAAATATGTTGTTTATTACAATACCAAGCTGTTTTTTTGCATTTTTTTACAAAAGTATTAAAAACATATTTTTTTAAAAGTTTATATATTATAAAAGACAATCGTTAAAATTTTCAAAATGATACAAATACTAATGATTAAAAAAATATTATTGTAACATACTATTTAATCATTTTTATATATTAAAATATAAGTATCAAGTAATATTATAATATGGCATACACTTAAAAATAAAAAAAAAATAATGAGGAAGATTAACAATTAGAATGAGTTTATAACAAAATTTTTTTATTAGTAAATGTTACTGAGAATCTAATATGCGAAAGTAATTTTCGTTTAGAAATTATCCATTAGAGATCTCAAAGTGATTGGTAGATCTCTGAAAAAAGTTCTCTTCTCTGATGGAAGAAATATATCATAAACTTATTTAAATAATAAAAAGTTCAAAAAAAAAAAAAAAAAAAAAAAAACTACTATAGGAGATGCTTGAAAATGATAGTTTCTTTTAAAGTTTTTTATTATTTGATAACTCTTTTGAATTTTTTTACCATTGAAGATAAACGTTTTTTTTTTTTTTTGAAAAGCTTACTAATCCCTATTCTTTTAATATTCTTATTGATTTTATCCATTTTGACATATATATTTCATAACAATTTATTTTAGAGAAAAAGACTAAAATAGCTTAATTATACAAGTTTTTACTTCAAAACAACCAAAAATTAGCAAATTTCTTATTTTAGCTAAGGAAACCGCAGGTGGGCTAATGTCATGTGCAAACTCGCCTCAAGAGCCGTAATGTAACACCCCATTCTCACACAATTTTTTTTTTTTTTTTTAACTTTATAATACAAAATATTTAGGTATACACACGGGGTATTACTCTTCTGTATCATTACCACACTTCAAGCATCACATCCCACACTCGACTCTTCTAATCCCTTGTTTGATTACCTGAGTACATAGCATTTTAAACAAAACATACGTAAGACATACGTCTCGTGAGTAATATGGGTTTTAGACCCAAAATAATTTTTCATATTTAAAACATTCCAAATTTTCATATTACTTAATTTCCTATGAGCGCACCCATAGGTATTCCTTTTCATTAGTGAGCACCTTCCTACGAGCGCACCCGTAGGTTTTATACGAGACGCACCCGTATAGCTACTTCCTCAACAGTATGAAACGAATTCATCTACCAAGGTAATTAGACAACTACTTCGCGACGAGAGGTACCATCCCAGTAGTGTCTTTTTGCCACCCCTACCGCAGCAGGCTGTGGTCTTTATCCGGATACTTCTTTTCTCATCATCGGGGCTCAATCACTTTATTAGTTCTCTGTATTTCTCATTTATCTTTTGTATAAATTATACTTACTTTTTCACAAAAATCATTTCCAGTTTCACAAAACATTTCAGTTCCGCAGAACCATTTCCTTTCTCATTAACCATATTAACTTTCATAAACCATTTTGACTCACAAATCATTTTTCATAAAATTCATTCCTTTCTATAAAACTCCTTTTTCTATGTACTCGAAAATCCACACATTACTCACCTTGACTAGTTAGAGAAGTCTAACTAGAACCATCCTTTTTCCTCGTCCCTCCTATTCATGATCTTTTACTCCTTAAGTACCTAAGGAGTTTATTCACATTTTATTAATAACATGTTATACTTTAACATTCATGCTAACTGATTCTATAACTCATTAGAGTCCTTATAATCTTATCTTAGGTCATAACAAGTCTATAACTTTTAAATGACCAACTTTAGTTAAGTTGTATTTTATACGTATTTTGCTACAGTACCCTCGGAGGGTCGTATTTCGATTCCGACAATTTTTCATGAAGTTTCATAACATATTAGACCTATGTTTAAAATTTGAGGTCAAACGGACAAGTATAAGACCAAAACTCAAAATCAATTTGGACTTGGCAGGAGACTACTTGAAAAACTGCATTTTTCTTCTGGCGCGAGATCGCGTCCCTACGGGGGAGCAGATCGCGACCCTACGGGGTCTGCAGCAACCAGAAATGGTCATTTTTATGGTATAAATTCCCATTTTCCTCATTTTAAGCCCTTAATTCACGACTTAATCACTAAGGTTTGTTCCATGACTAAAATCATTCATTTCCTTCAAGTTTTTAACCACAAAAATCATAGATTTAAATCATTTTCCAAACATTTTCGTTTTTGCATTTTGTTGTCCAAAACCGAAATTGTTCAATATTATTCATTTCTACTGACTTATTTCAACAATTTCCACATATGGAACTCATTAAAACCCCTTGGAATTAATTTGATCATATAAAATTGATTTCCAAGGCTTTTGAACAAAATTCAAATTTTTCAACAAATAGCAACATACTTTGATAATTTTTAAGATATGTTCTTAATACTTGACTTAATTGGTTTAGAATCATTCTAGGACTAAAATAACAACTCCTTTATACATCTAAACCATAGTTTCTTCAATTTCATCACTTTTGATTGAAATCATTCCCAAAAACTCATTTTTACTCAAAAAATCATTTTAATGAATTTCCAAGAAGGGAATTGATTTCTCATGTCTTTTATGACACTTTAGGCTTATTAGATCATTTACAATCAGTTTCAAGCTCATAATTTGATTTATTCTCATAAAATCCCGTTTTTGACAATTTTCACCAAAAATGCAAATTTTTGAAATCAATCACTTAGGAATGTATTTATACATCTTAAGTGATTATTAGAACCTAACAAAACAATAAAAGTCACTTTCAATTTCACAAACCCATTTCTAGGGTTCTGAAGCTAAAATTCTCATTTCTTGATTTTTAATACTTTCAATGGTTAAACTAGGTTTAGGTAGTGATTAAGACACTAGTTAAGGCTTGGAATCATAGGATAATCCTCCTCTAGCCACTGAATTTTCGAGGCTACAGTAACTCATTCAAGAAAAATGGGTTAAACAACCCTAAAACAAGATTACTAACCTTCTTTGGCTTGAAATTATGAATTGGAAACTTAAATCTTCAATTTCCATTGTTATCTTCAAGAACCGATCCTTAGCTCTCTCTCTCGTTCTCTCTAGATTTTTCTGAAGTTATGAGAATTAATGATATATTTTCTCATTTTTATATTTTCCATATTTACAGTTTTAGTCCCTGAACTTTCATTCCTTGGACTTTTGACACCAATATTAACTTTGGCCACATGAAACTAAAATTCTTACATTTTAGTCCAAACTAGAATTATACTTTTATAATAATTCTTGTATATGGTCAAATGACCAAATTACCCTTCTCATGGTAAAATGACTAATTTACCCTTAAAAACATACTTTCTCATAAAATATACATAAAACTTTAAATTATACACACATTGTTTTACATATTTATATTATTAAATTTGGGTCGTTACACGTAATTTCCTCCATTTTCCCCTTAAGATCTGCAATTTTGTCATCTAACACATAAAAATATTCGGACCTGCATTTTGAGGAATTCGCCACCTGAGATTTTCCTTTTGCCACTTGTGATTCCATGAATAAAAAAATTGTCCCTTATGCATAAAATATTGTACAACCGCTAATCTACACCTTAGAACGTATAATTTGTAACTAAAAATGATTAAACATATTATCAAACATCTATAAAACTATAGATTTGAGATGCTTACAGTAATCCAAGATAAATGATTTTAACCCGCCAATAGAGAGAAATTTCTGCCAAAGTCAATGAAAAATGAGTTTATATATATATATATATATATATATATATATATATATATATATATATATATATATATATATATATATATATATATATATATATATATATATATATATATATATATATGGTTTATATACTTTGAGCTGATGAGCCAAAACCCACTGAGGAATTCACATCCCATAAGGGCAAATCACAAGCGAATGAGGAGTTCGCAGATGGCACTAGCCCACCTGATATTACTTTGGCTAGTTTGGGGATTTTGCTGATTCTTTTGTTATTTTGAGGTAAAAATTTATGTGATTAAGCTATTTTAGTATTTTATTTCTATTTTACACCCTAATTATATTTAGATATTAATTTTTTTAAATAATCTGTTTGATTAAACATACAAAATAGGTTTAAATATATTTTATAAAAATTTATATCATACAAAAATAATTGTCAAATATATCAGAATGACACAAATTCCAAAAGATTAAAAATATTACTGTAACATGCTATTTAGCATTTAATTGTTTTTTATTTATTAAAATATTAATATCAATTGATGTTATTTTTCAAAAAATATGAAATAGACTAAAGAATTTTAAATTTATATGATGAAATAGTGGAAATCTGATAAAACAAAAGTAAAAATAAACTACTTAACTCTAATTTCTTTTGAAATGTTAACTATTGGAGTGTGTTTATAACAATACTTTTTTGATAAAAAAATTAGTGAAAATCTAATGAGACAGAAGTAAAAAGCTTTTAAGAGGTCGTTTATTGGAGAAGTCCTAAATAGTTGGAGTGACCAATAAAAAGTCATTCCACTCCAATGGCAAAAGGCTATTAAAAAACTTATTGAAATAATATTTTTTTTAATAAGCTACTATTAGAGATATTTTAAAAGTAATAAACATGCTGCATTCAATTTTAAGGAAGAAAATACAATAAAAACTTGAATAAAAGTTTCTGATTAAACTATTTTTTATAGTTATTAATAAATATAAATAGAGTTAGCTAGAGTTTGTTATTGAGAAAAACCTTGAGATCCAAAAATCTATCCCTGAACTTAAAAACCGTAATAAATCAAATGTAGAAATGTTTTTTTGAATAAAAACACTGATCAAGTATAAGAGGTAGAAAGTTTTAGGTCCAAACCAAGCCGATCAAATGCTTACCTCTATTTAGAACAATGAGTTGTCTTTATTAGAGGGAATTATATAAATATGACAATTCGAACATACGTTACTTTTTCACATAACTTCTGGATAAATACTTAGGAGTAAAGTTCGAATTGAGCATAATAATAAAATTAGAAAAAAGGTGGCGCCGTCCTTTACCAAACCGGAAATCAAACACATAAATTTCTCTATAGGAAATTGTTACCATTCATCGTATACGTAAAATTTTCTATTGAAAATTGTGGTCTTTCATCATATAACATGTAAAATTCTCTATTGAAAATTGTCGCCTTTCGTCATATACTTAACTTTTAGCCATACGAATATCCAACTAACGACACGATAAAATAATTTTATTGATATCTTTCATTTTATTCAGTCAACATCATTAATTTATAATTGTATATGTATATGTCTTTACAACATAATCACGTTGCAAAGTAATTCTGAACATATAAATTTTAAGCACTCGACGTAAAGTTGAAGTTGGCACAAGTAGTTTGCCTGCCCAAGAGAGTCGAGCTGAACCTTAGATTTGAAGTAGCGAGATCAAACTGAAGAAGATTGTTCTCCAGTTGGTACCCTCCAATCACAACCGACGTCCTTGGGTTCGATCCACCATTAATGATTCCAAGACATAATACGTTATTGTTAACTTGCACCATAGAGTTTGACCCCGTGATCATCCAAACAACGTTATCATTCTCGAGGACTAGCTCGATGGATGGGACTGCGGGTCCGACTCGAGTGCTTAACACATTCGTTGTGCTGAAACACACATCGAATGGTGCCACAGATGCGACCCTCGTGATGTTCCTAGCTGCAGCCTCTATGATGTAGGCTGCAGTCAAAGCATTATATATTGAGGTCTCAAGCACCGTGTAAGGATTTACAGTGCTGATCTTGGTCCCACCGTTGCCTTCATTGTCAATTGACAACAACGAAGTATTCAACGGTATAGATATATTGTTGACTCTAATTGAAGTCACTCCTATAAAGTATTCAGCTGAAGGTTCGCCCTGAGTGGACGCCGAAGCGGTGCTCACCGGATTGATAAAAAGTCGGGTGCTCGTAAGTGATTGTGAAGCATCAATATTTGGAAGGAAGTTGTATGGTCCGTCACCGAAGAAAACAACACCGTCCGATGTAGTTGATGATGATAAACAAATGGCAAACTTTCGGTCAAAACTGAAAGTTGCAGCTAGCTGAGTTGGAACCCCTATCCGGGTTCGGCCCAGACCGGCAATTCCGGATACACCGCTGGCAAGTCCTTGCAGCAAGAAAGTTGGTGCACAAGAAAACAAGAACCGAGAAACATTGACGGGTCGACCAGGATTCGACCCGTCGGTTGACCGGACCTGAACCAGGTCCGTGGCCAACTCACCGCCCGTAGCTGTCCTAGTAATAGGGTTGTCTGGGGACACACCACATGTGTTATTATTGCATCCCGGTCTAGGCGAACTAAAGCAGTCCCCGCACCCATTGGCTCCAGCTAACGAGCATTGGGCCGACCTGCACCTAGCCGGCTGGTATGTTGAGGACACGTAGTTATTATCACAGTCCACCCATAAAAACCGGCCACCGAGATCTACCACCAGGTTTTCCGGTACTAACGGAGTCCTCTGGTTGATTCTAGTGACATATTGGTTGGTGGTGGCATCTTTTCTCACCGGAACCACCAGTGCATCTGGCCGGAATGACGTCTGTGCAGAGGAGAGAGATAGACAGAAGTACGCGGAGAAGACGAGTAATTGGATAGCGTAGGGAGTCATTTTCATCGAAGAAAGCTGTGGTGTGGTGAATCGGAGGAAATGGCATCTCAATTTATAGATACAGTCAGCCATCAAATCTCAGATATGAAGGAGGTTACGTGACGAGTGAAGACAACATGGATGCCACAAATTCAACAAAAACAGCTTTTAAAACCCCTTTAAAAAAATCAAGAATGCAAAGCTAATTTTGACTTGAGTTCCTTGTGATTAATTTATTGGATTATGAATCGTATTGTTAAAATATAAAGTAGATCTGATGATAAGATAACAAAACCGCTATATTTGCATGTTAATTTGTTTCATTTATGGATGTGCATGGTAAGTTGATCAAACCGTCTAAACATGCTAAACAAAAAATTGTTTTGCTGCGTTAGGTATCCACTTATTCGGTTGCAAGATTATCGGATCCAAATAACTTTATTTCGTTTGCTGTTTGTAACTTTATTTCGTTTGCTGTTTGTAATGCTAAACCGGCCTTTCTCGATGAAACATAATTTATTATTTTATTACATTTAGAAGAAGGAAAACCATGCCGGTTGCCTTAAATCCCAACGTATTTACTTCAATTTTAATTAGTGTTTTTAAATTGTTATATGTTTATACAAAACGATTTTGGTTGGTTCGTCCCAAACAATTATTTGGCTGGTCTGTTTGTAAAACGTCGATTTTGAACTCTTAACTTTTTTAGGAGAGACATATTTCCAACACATACTGCTAAGCTGAAGGCCGTTTGATGGCTAAAACTAATAGACCAAACTATGCACATCTCTAATTTGGTTACATGTCCAATATATTTGCCATGATAGTAAGGATGCAGCAAGTGGCAAATAAGGTCTCAGGTTCTACCATTGAAATCACTTATATGGTAATTAAGACTATACAAAATGGTTTAACTAACAAGATTATCGTTATTATCTGAATATATAATTGAAGAGAACCACAAATAGTTATACCATCTAATTATTTAATGATAGGTTTTTCTCCTAATGGATTTGTCGGTTTGAATTTTTCAAACAGAATATCTTATCTAGAATTGTCAATATCTGACCAAAAGGAACAGAGAAAATGACATGGAAAACCGAGCGATTTTGTTTCATGATATATCTAAAAAGATTTACCTGCATAGCCGGACACACACATGGTAGAAGGTATCCATCGCTAAATGTCAACGACGGATTAGCAACTTAAAAGTCCGCCGGAAAAAGCCTCGTCGCTGATTAACAACTGCTAAATTAGCGAGGTACAATTATGGCTTAGGGACGGATTTTTCTTGTCGCAAAAATGTTCATGAAAAAGACAGCCCTGTCGTAATTATGGCACTAAATCCTTCGCTCGTTATTGAACAAATATGCAGTTTCTAATTATTGTCCCTGATAGAATTAGCAAGTCTATAGGTGTCGAATTTATTGCTAGGGATGGCAATTCATGACACGTCCCGATAAAAATACACGAAACGAAACGAAATTGGAACGAAATTAAATTTTGGATTTGTGTTTGCGTAAAGTGTAGAAAACACGATGTCTTGTCGTATCGTGTTCGTGTTCAAAATTTGACACGAAATTGACATGTACATTTGTTGTGTTTATCGTTTTTTTGTATGATCAATTATAAATTAAATAAACTAAATTATTTTATCTTTTTTATGTTTGTCGTATTGGTCGTGTTTATCATGTTTTAATTGGGTTGTTTTTGTGTTAGTAAAACAGAACACGACGTTTTGTCGTATCATGTTCGTGTTTTATAAAAAATTGTTATGTCTTGTCAGCTCAGTTAAAAACCAGATACGACTGCCCAAATTGTCACCCCTATTTATCGCTATTCTATAACCTTCATTCTCAAATGAAATCCAAAATTTATATTCCAAAATCAAAACATTAATATTCGACTACCAAAATAAAGATTAATATTCGACTACTGAAATAAAGATTAACATTTGATGTCAAAATAACGAAGCCAAATCACAAAAGTCAAAAGCGTCAACGTCTAATTAGGTGTTAACATTATTTCATTGGGTGAACTTTAGGGTTTCGTTATACATCTTCACGATTTCTTGTTTTTTGGCCTCAATTTCCTCACGTTCTGCTAAGTTTTTTTTATCCCCTTACAAATATGATCAACAATAAGCCACAAATATGAAAAAAAAAAAAAAATTCAAACAACTAATAGCAATGTACTTTTAACTTGATCGATATAGGCATTTTATAAACAATTAATAGCAACATACATTCAATTAGACAGATCTGAAGTGCCTATATCTACCCTGTTCACATTTTTAAAAGTAATCTGAAGTACACATCATATATGATATATCTATATCGTTCCATATTTTTAAAAGTTATTACTTTCTTTTCAAACCATATAAGAGTAATAGACTAAAATGTGATGGTAATTATTTAATAAAATCAAAATTATATCTATTTTTATACCAAATTCGTCCCTAATTATTTTGAAACTCAGCATCCGCAATATCATGGAACGATCATGGCATCACATTGAAGCAATAACTACATCATACCATGAATGCATTTGCCAACTGCAATACCAAAAAGACCACCATCAAAATATGATATTTTGAGGAAATGACAAATACGACCTATTATTTTATGAATTTAAAATGAATAACAAACACCTACCATTCCTATTGAAGAGCTAAAAGAAGACTTACCAAATTTTAACAATATCTTCAAAGAAGTTAACATTTACAGAAAGTCGTTTAATTTAAATAGGATCAAATCACTATACATTTACTAGTTGTTTTAACAAAACCCATTTTTCCTTGTTATTACATGTAACATCCCCTAGTGGTTTTGGTCCTTTTTGGTGGGAATTTTTTTTTTTTTGCAAAAATAAATTCAAATAATTAAATAAAATTTCAAATAAATAAAATAAAATTTGTAAATAAATAAAATAAGCTTATAATAAAATATTAAATTCATTTGGAAATAGTTCATAAGTTAAAAATCTAGAATTTGTGACCATTTGGATAAATTTTGAGATAAGGGTATAAAATTGTCGAATTCTAAAAACTTTAACATTTGGGGTAAAATAGACAATTTAGGAACTAATAACGTTAATGACAATTAAATAAAGACTAATTTTGAGTTTCCTAAGTTAGAAATGGGATTTGGTATTCTTTTGAAACAAATGAAAATGAGGACTAAAGGTGACAAACTGACCAAAGTTGATTTGAGCTATTTATCCATTAGCACTTGTATTTTTCAATCAAAAATTTGTTTAATAAGTTAATATTAAGTCCAATTGATGATTATTTAATGCTACTTCAAGTTTTAAAGTGGGTTTGAACCTCAAAAAGAATATGATGAACCTCCTTTGTTGTATTGTTCTAGTCATGAAAGATTATCATATTGTGACATAAATCAATATTTAATCATGATGTTTAAGATATTTAAATGAATCAAATCAAGTTATAGATGTTAATAGATCAATAAAAATCTTTAAAACTGAAAGAACTAAGCCTAGAAGTTAATTATACAAGTGCATATATAACTTGGAAGGGAATATTTCATGTTTTTAGTTCATCAGACCTGTGACTCGGTCGAGTCATTCCTCCTATGGATCCTTACTCGTTCGAGTAAATGATTGGGAAGGCAAAATCTCATTTTTACAACTGTTGCATGCAATGTTCAAATCAAGTCTAGTTTTCTTCTATATTTTTCTATGAATATATGGATGATATTAAGGTGATGAAACTCCATTTTTTCAATAAGAACTTAATATGATGATTAATGGGTTAAGAAGAAATTATAAATGAGCTTTTGGTCTTTCTCTAGGTGACCACTACGTGCCATAAGTGTTTAGAAGACAAATGAGCTTATGTTAGGGAATAAGGTGAGTATTTCTCCATGCGTACATGTTCTTATAACTTATTTTTGGAAATGTTAGATTAAATAATATATTATTCATATATAATCTATGTGAATCATTTAATCTATGTGTTGAATGTATAATTGGTAGTTTGGAAATCATTCCATGATAATCTTGTCTATTTTTACATTCCATTTAAAATCAACCTTCATATACATACATGTAGGATGAGATTAGATTTGTATGTAGCCCAAACACTTATGGGAACTTATTCCTTTATGACCTTAGTGGTCTCTTGGGACTTGGTGGTCGGTAACATATTTGAGTATAATGCTTAATCCGAATGTGGAGCCAAATTAAGCATAATTGCTTTAGGGATGGCCATTATTAACCCATTTCATGGATTCAAGTGTCAATGGTCGCTTGTTTCCTAAGTTTGGACCTTAGTATGCATGATTGCATGTGGGAAATGGATTTGGGGTTCACACCTCTGTTGGATTAGGTGTCTAAACCATGACTAATAATTTGTATTTACTTAATTGATAGTAGCAAAGTCCATTTGGGTTGCCCTCATGGCTAGAGGTTTAGCAGAAATACCAGGAGAGAGAAATATTGATTTATTATATGATTAATAAATCAATAGAAATAAAATAAATAGTTTATTAATATATTATATTGATAATATATTAATTAGAAACATTGTTAATTAATTAGAAATTAATTGGAATTAATTTAGTGATTGATTTAATTAGTTAAAGGTGTAGGGACTGAATTGTAATTATTCAATAGTTGAGTAAGTGACAATTATAGCAGTAGTGGCTAGCGAAATTATGGTGAGGATAATACATAATTTCGAAACCCTAGTAAGGTGTTAAATGGGTTTAATTCAAATGATAAAAGGCTTTATCTTGATTTGAATTAAATGGGCTTATCTCTAGGGGTTTATCTGTCACCACCTGGAGGCTATAAATAGAGACCCCTAGCACCCTAAAACCTGCGCCACTTTTCATCTCCTCTCTCTGGAATTTTCGAAACCCTAGTTGCTGGGTGTGACTGTATTTGAGGCAAGACAATTGTGTTGCTTGGCTTTCAAGATTTGAAACTAAAGGTTAGTTTTCTTATTTATTTCTTTTAATAATTTTTCTGTTGGCCTTTAGGAATTTTATTATATGTTCAAAGTTAGAAAACATAGATCCAATCTAGGTTGCATGTGAACTTAGGATTAAAGTTTATTGATTGCTTAAAACCTTTCAACCTCTTTCCAAATTTCATTAATCATCTTGACCCTAGTTTGAAAAAGGACCATTTTGAGAGTATAGAACTTGGGATGGGATTAGTTTCATGTGCATTGCATCCGCACATTCTATTTTGTTTTGTTGTCATAATTCAGTTAAACTATTTCTCATTTCAATCACTTAAGTATAAAGAGGTTTTGAAATCACAAATATGAAATGATTTTTTTAAATGTTTTTGGTTAATTTGAATTGAAGTTGGATTATTATTATCAAACATTCACTAAAAGTCAAGTTTTAGGGTTTACTCACTAGACTCCTATAGTCTAACTTTATATTTTAACATGTACTTACAGTAAAGGATTTATAAAACACCTAGAAGTGACATTTGGAGTTTTAGTATTTGGTCTATCGATTGCACACACACACACACACACTTATGCTTGGAAATGTCATATTGAGGATTGTGACTAGTTTATCACTTGTTTAGAAATCATTCTTCATATACATATATGTAGGAAAGGAGTGAACTTATGAGTTGCCCAAGCACTTATTGGAATTTATTCCTCTTTGACCTTAGTGGTCGGTTAACTATAATGCTAACGGGATGGGCCTTGCTAACCTATTCCATGGTATATGTGTGATGATTATGTATGCCTAAATTGACCTTAGTGGTCGAATTGGTGTAACCAATGGCAATGATTCATGAGTAACTTACTCTTTCCGGTTGTGAGCCAAATATCAAGACCATAGAATGGGAGAGACTTCGACAATGTAGATTCTAATGAAGAATTATGCTAATCGCATTAATTTCTACTAGCCATTAAAATTTTGTTAAATTCTAACAATGCTATCAGTTTCAGAGAAATACGACAAAAAGTGGCGAACCTATAAGGTTTTAAACCGACCTGCTTATGAATTCTCATAGATAAAGAGATGTGTTGAGACAAAAGGTGTATACCTGATTTGAAGACTAATGTATGTCGAAGAAGAAAAATGACATAAATGTTAGAATATGGAATAATACATAAGAGGAAAAATGACATACGGGGAGTGTTGTTTTGGAGGGTAATGAAAAATTAGGAAGCGTTGTTTAGGAGGGAAATAAAAATCTTGGAATCAAAATGTATTACACTTAGAAGCATACTTCATTAAAAAAAATATGATTTTGTATTTGGAATTAGATATTATATTTTTCTAAAATGATCATGTTTTGTATTTGGAAGCAGATCTTATTAACCTTTAAAAACGTGCATCATTAAAAATCATATTGGTATGGGAACCAGATCTTATATTTATGTTACAATTAGGAAGTGCACTCCGCGCGATGCAGCGAGAAGTCAGAATACAAATAACTATATTCCGGAACATCATTAGAGTGTAAAATATGAAAAATAAAGAATAACAAATTACTTTGTTAATTTATAAGCTTTTTAAAAATCGTTATTATATATATATATATATATATATATATATATATATATATATATATATATATATATATATATATATATATATATATATATATATATATATATATATATATATAATTGTTATAATTTTTTTAAGTCGTTTGCTATAAAAATATTTACAAATAACTATATTACGGAATATTTTAGAGTGTAAAATATGATCTACGCGTTTTAAAAAAACATGAGTGGTTCTTTTCTTTTTCAAAATTGATAGTTGTTTTCGAACGTGAGTATTTTGAAATTCTAAACGCATATATAAAAAAGTTTATAATCAAATGTTACTAATAATATTATGTATTTTTCAAACATAAATAACTTAAAATTTATAAAAAGCTTAACGTGAAAAAAAAAAGATTGTAATACTTTGTAATGACTAAAAAAATAAAAAAGAGATAAAATGAAGGGAAAGGGGATTTCAATTTCATATATACTGGAGGATAAGGAATGAACAAAAAAGAAAGTAAAGTAAAAGATAAAAAAAATAGTAAATTACAATTTTGGTCCCTGTGGTTGTCCCAAAATTTCATTCTTGGTCATCCTTTTGGTTTTTCACGCTCAAGTTCTATAAACTGGTTGTTTGCTTACACATTTGGTCCCTTGGCCAAGTAAAAAGACCAAACTGCCCTTTTTATTTTCTTTTCCCTTTTTCTTTTAAACTTTTTATCATGTTAATAATTAAAAAAAATTCCCGTATCTCTCTCTTCCATCGCCGGGATCAAACTTGGGTACGATCGAGAGATAAGAAAGGAAGAACACACACACCGGTTGTGTGTGTGTGTGCGTAAATTAGAGATCAAGAGAGAGAATAGGGTATCGAAACCCTATCGAGAATCACACAAAAAAAACTCCTCCACTGTATGTATCGAAACCCTAGCGAGGATCACGCAAAAGATCGAAGAAGATGGTGAATAGGGTTAGAGAGTATCGGAGGGTTAGCTATTCACATCATCGTATAGAAACTCGGACCTTCTGATGCAGCAGCTGTGGCATGTGTCAACAAACGCTTCAAGGATTGGGCTTCCGACGAATCTCTATGGTCATCTTTCTGTGCGCAAGAACTAAACCTCTCTTCACCAATTGATCCTCTCGGCAATCCATGCCCTTCTTTTAAGGTTATTTCACTGAACATCAGTTCTATGTTTTGTTTTATATTCACAGTGAATCTGATGCTCAATCCGTTTCCTGATTGGCTCAACAATTCCATGTGGTCCACTTCGACCACCAGCACTCCTTCACCGCCTAAATCGCAATCGCAATCGTCGCCGTCGGCCAGTTTAATTAAACGAGTTCCTGATTGGCTCATTAAACGAGTTCCTGATTGGTTCTTCGTGTCTCTCTCGCGTTTCCCGTACACAGTCCATTTGCTTCATCCAAGTAATCACTGTAAGTTTTTTGATTTCGTTCCTTAAAGTCCTTCAATTGCCACACACAAATGCAATACATATTTGTGGATTTGATCTGAAAAGAGAATACCTGTTGAAATGTATGTTCGTGTGGTCATTTAGAAGTAGAATACCTGTTGAAATTTTCATTCGTATATCCTTGCTGAAAGTTTGTTGACCTTGTTGTGTTTCCAGAGGAATCATTAGCAACGAAGAAGAGAAGAGGTGTCCTTTGTGCGCAGAAGAGATGGATTGGACTGATCAATTGTTTAAGAAGATAGTTTTCCTCATCGATAACAACCATGGATCCCGACGGTAAATTAGTTCCGACGGTATGAGAGAGAGATTCCTAGACGGTTATGAGAGAGAGAGAGGGGGTGGGGTGGGTTTGGGGTATTTTTTTTTCTTTTTTTTAATTCCCAAAATAAAAAGATCTCAAAAGAAAAAAGAAAAAGAAATTAAAAAGGGTATATTGGTCTTTTTACTTGGCCAAGGGACCAATAGTGTAACCAAAAGTGCAGTTCAGGGACCATGAGCGTGAGAAACCAAAATGATGACCAAGAGTGAAATTTTGGGACAACCACAGGGACCAAAATTGTAATTTACTCTAAAAAAATTAACATGAAATTGATGGTGATGATCAAAATCGAGACCTCAAATTGGAATGCGTACGTAACGGTAAATCGCCTTTTTGTCATTAAATGGTAATAATAAAATTATAACACAGGTTTAATATATCCGGGTTTAAAAAAATAGTTGCTCCCAAGAGGAATCAAATGCTGGTCTCATGCTTGAATAAACGCTGCTCATAACGCTGAGCTAATACCAATTACACGCTAAAATTCACTCAAATGTTATATAAGCAGTTGCTGGAAATACTTTGCAATTTGTATAGATTATATAATATCCATTTTTAGCCCGCACCTATAAAAACTAAAAAGAGTGAGTCAATTAGACATTTAGACCCCTTTTTATTTGGAAACTAGGCGTATTCCCGCGTGTTGCGCAGGAGTAAATTTATATAGTAAAATATATTGACCGAACTAATATTATAGAAATATATTTACATAAATTATCTCAAATTTTAAAATAAATATAAAATAAAACGAACTAATAATAACATAAAGATAGTCTATGAGAAATATATTGTTGTGGATCATTTTCCTTTAAAGTTGTATGTGTAAATAATACTTCAATAATATTAACAAAAATAATATTATATATTTTTAAATAAAAACTTTTTAACATATAAAATTTAATACAAATATATGAATATGCTTCTATTAGACTTATTATTTAAAACATATTTTCAATCACTTTTAATCCCTTATTCACTTTCATTTATAAAAAAAATACTTCTATTAGAAAATTTTATCTTTTTATTTCTTCATTTAGTAAAATTTTCTCATAAAAACTTTGAAACCCTAAATGTTTAGATATACATTAAACTGGATAATAATAATGAATTAAAATTTGTCATATTTTTTTTTCTTGTTTTATAGTTTTAAAATCAGAATATATATATATATATATATATATATATATATATATATATATATATATATATATATATATATATATATATATATATATATATATATATATATATATATATATATATATATATATATATATATATATAAAATAACTAAAATAATCATAAAAATAAAAACAAATAATATAAGATAAAGAAAAATGGTTTTATGTATTTTTCTCAAAAAAATAATAATAATAAGAAATCATTTAAAGATTAAGGAGTCAAATAAAAGCAATATGAATATGGAATATGAAATATGATGCGAATCTATCAAAAAGTTAAATATTGTCATAACTTTTAGTTTCATTTGATTAAAAAAGTAAACATTGATTGCTTCTGGTCTACTTATCAGTCTGTTATATTATTTTTAGAAAATATATTACTAAATAGTAATCAAGTTTTACGTTTGTTAATCTTATTATCTAAATATTTTAAGACTGTTTACCACAAAGTTTCATTTTTGTTGTATTTATAAGTAAAATCTAAAATTTTAAATCTTTAACAACCGACTTGACAAATTTATATTATTTTTCTTATCAAATAATGATAATCCCAAAAGTACGAATATGTTGGGGTAGAACTAAGCATGCAACAGGTCTATTGTCTTGCGACTTGTAATTTCTTTTAGTTTATTTATCTTCGTATTTTCTAGTTTAATATAAATAAATAGTCGTCTCTAAAGTAAATATTGTGTGTTATCAAGTCATGTTTTCCTCCATTTTATTTTCCAAACTACAGCAACATAAGCTACCTATGTGAACTATATATATCTTTATATTAACCAATGTGTCATAACTAGCAATTAAGTACCATAAGATCAAAAACTTTTAGGTTGTAATTTTTAGTTAGTTGAGAGATGAAGAGATTTATTATTAAAATAAATTAATGGAGTGGCTAATATTAGGAAGATGAAGAGTTGAAACTTTCAAATACATATGGTTCAATATATTAATACTGCAACTCTTAAAATTCTTAGCAATTGGTATATAACATTAAACAACGATAACCCAAAAGTCTTTTTAGTTATGGTACTTAATTGATATTTATGGAATCAATTAAAAATGATTGAAATATTTAAAGTTTTTTTAACTAACTGAATAATGTCTATATGAAAATTTATATCAACTACGTCCAAACACTTGAAACACATGAATGTAATAAAAATTAGTTAATTGCATTAAAGTTTTATTTAAACACTATAACTCTCCAAATTCCATGTAAGAGTTATATATCATTATATCATAATTAAATTCTTTTAATTGAAATAGTACTTGCAATTGATACAAAATATTTACACTTTCGTCAATATCTAATTTGTCACACTTTTTTTTAAACGATTTATTTAATAGGTTAACATTAAAAATTTATTTAATAAAGACGTACACATTCTAACTTTAAAAAATTATATCAAGTGAGACTGAAAATAATAACAGATACATACGGTTTCGTTTAAACAATTTTTTAATTCTGTTTAATAAAAATATAATATTATTTAAATTGTGTGAAAATAAATTCAATGAAAAAACTAAAAATATTTACTTCTTTATTTGTTTCCTTCTTCATCTTCATAATTAATCTCATAGATGTTCTAAATATACAATTTAATTTATATTATAAATAACAAATGATTATTTTTGGAAATTGAAAAAAAAAAGATAGTTCGTTATACGACGTCTAATTTAACATTTGTTATTTTCATTTTTGTAATGATATAAATCTCTATTGTTTTGAGTTTCATCTTCTTAAAAAAATTATTAACGCTATAAAACCTAAAACAATCAAAAGCAAACTTCACTTTAAAGCAATTGCTAGTTATACTAAGAAATATTAGAAACATTAGTGATTTATCTAAAAATAATTATAAAAGAATGACAAAACTTACAATATTAATAAAACAATTATGGGATCAATTGTGATGATATCTTAGTGAAGAAATAATACAACGAAAATCAATTAACTTGTAATGCAAAACATAAACGTATTTTACATCAAACGAATAGTTTTATCGTTTAAATATTTGATAGAGCTGAAGATCGTATCCCGCTACATATTTTATAATACTTTTTTCTTTTACACATCACACGACTGCAAACTCCTATATTTTCACCCACTTTACATGAAAATTGGAAAGATAAGAAAAACAAATGAGACTAACCAAACATGGAAAATAAGATTCTCTAAACATATTAACTTGCTTTTTTTCATTAATGCAAATTCTTCAAAAGTGGCAGTGAGACATTTGTAGAGACGCATCACTATGTTTTAAACCAATCAAACAATTCGATCATTCAAATATTTGATATAGCCAAAGAACAACATATCTCTTGACATATTTCATCGTTGAACTTTTTCTTTTACACATGAGATGAATACGACCTTGTACTAAAATTTTCATGTACTCTACAAAAAGAAATTGGAAAGAGAATAAAAAGAATTAAGAGTAACCAAGCATGAAAAATGATGTTCTTATATAGCCAAAACATTTCATTTAATCAAACCATTAAGTAGAATAAGTTGAAGAGTCTTGGGGATTTCAAATGAATATGGTGGAAGTATTTGAGTTATCTTGATCCACATTCATGAATGACCTCTATTATAAGAGTTATATATATATATATATATATATATATATATATATATATATATATATATATATATATATATATATATATATATATATATATATATATATATATATATATATATATATATATATATATAGATCTTACAACTTCCGTCCATTCAAAAACCCAATTTTAAAAATATTGTGGAATATGCCTTCAAATCTTTCAACAACTTATTTTCAAAGATGGCTAAACAAAGTTTTTCAAATGGCTGCTAAACAAACTTCAAAGATGGCATGTAGAATTTTTTAAATGAGTCATTTTTTCTTTAAGTGGCATGCAAAGTTTTTAGTATAAATAGGTTAGAAACCATCTCAAACACACCACACCAAAACATCTCTTCCAATTTTCTCTTCTTGTTAATACATAAGAGTTTTATAAACTCTTTGTATTTTTTATATTCTCCAAATGTTTTGTAAACACCGCAAAGTATAGTGAATTGGTTCTCGGCTTCCTCCGCCCGTGGTTTTTCCCGATTTGGGTTTTCCACGTAAATCCTCGTGTCTCTATTTTATTTACTTCATTCGTATTTTTCGTTGTGATTATTATCGTTTGATAATTTTGATCCTATTCCGCATTGAGTTAATATTGTCTAAAGTCAATTCGGATCCGTCGTATTTTACAACAATTGGTATCAGAACATCCGGGTTTTGATATTAGCTTGTTGGGATCATTTTATCAAGTAATTAATCATGTCTTCGGTGAAATACGATATTCCGCTGCTGGATCGGAATACCCGATTTCCGCTGTGGCAAGTAAAGATGAGAGATATTCTCATTTAGATGGATTTACACAAGGCGCTTTTGGGCTTCGAAAGGATGCCAGCTACATGGACCGAAGAAGAAAAGGAGATGAAAGATCTGAAGTCTTTATCTCAAATTCTTTTGCACTTGTCAAACGATGTTTTACAAGATGTTCTAAAAGAAACGTCGGCGGCTGCTTTGTGGCTGAAGTTGGAGCAGTTATTGATGACAAAGAGCTTACCGAACAAGTTGCATCTAAAGCAACGGTTGTTCAATCTCAAGATGATTGAAGGAGGCTCATTAGCTGAACATTTGTACACATTCAAAGAGTTAATAAATAACTTGGAGAATATGGATGTTCAGTATGAAGATGAAGACTTAGCTTTATTTTTGCTGTCATCGTTGCCCGAATCCTACAGCCATTTTCGTGATACGATCATCTACAGCCGTGACACTCTTGTTTTAGATGAAGTCTTTACAGCTTGGGATTCTAAAAAGAAGATGAAGCATATTACCGGTGGTGGTTCAAGTGATTCTAAAGCCGAAGGTTTGAATGTCAGAGGAAGAACAACAGAGAGAAGTAGAACTTCTCAATCTTCCAACAAGAACCAGATCCAAGTCAAAAGGCAAACGAAAGTTTTGCAACTATTGTCACAAGAAGGGATATGTGCTTGAAGAATGTTTCAAGTTGAAGAATAAAGAAAAAGAGAAGGCTGCAGCAAATGGTAAACAAGCTAGCATTTCGGGTGAAGCCGATGCAGCAGAGGACTAATGTATTGGAGAACTCTTGACAGTTTATTCAGATAAACTGGATTCCACTGGTGATTGGATACTCGACTCTGGTTGTACTTTTCATATGTGTCACAACAAAAGTTGGTTTTACACATTTGAAAAGGTTAACCAGGACTATGTGTTGATGGGTAACAATACTACATGTCCAGTTCTTGGACATGGTTCAGTCAGAATCCGTATGTTTGATGGTGTTATCCGAACCATTGGGGATATTAGATATGTCCCTGACCTCAGAAGAAACTTATTATCTCTTAGTTCATTTGATAAAAAGGGATACGAGTTTGCCGGTAAAGGTGGAGTTCTCAGGGTGTTCAAAGATGGTTCCGACAAACTGAGAGCCAATCGAAAAACCTCCGACCTCTACTTTCTTGACGGGTAAACAATTTCGAGTGATGCTGCTGTTGTTTCAAAGTCTTTTTTTGATCCAGATCAGTCCCGTCTTTGGCACCTTCGACTTGGCCATATGAGTTTTCAAGGCATGTCAGAATTGAGTCGAAGAGGTTTACTTGGTCAACAAAAGATTGTTGATTTGGAGTTCTGTGAAGACTGTGTATATGGTAAGGCAAAACGAGTGAGGTTTGCAAGTGGTATCCATACAACGAAAGGACCACTCGACTATGTCCACTCAGATTTATGGGGACCAGCTCGAGTTGCTTCTAAAGGTGGAGCTAACTATATGCTCACTATCATTGACGATATCTCCAGGAAGGTGTGGTGTTTCTTCTTAAAATATAAGGGAGACGTTTTCTCTACCTTCAGAGACTGGAAAGTTCAGGTTGAAAAGCAATCAGGATCGGTAGTAAAGTATCTTCGTATGGATAATGGACTAGAGTTTTGCTCAGAAGAGTTTAATGCCTATTGCCGAAAGGAAGGCATTACTAGACATCGCACGATAGTCCATACGCCTCAACAAAATGGTGTAGCCGAAAGGATGAATCGCACCATTATGGAGAAGGTCAGATGTATGCTTTCAAATTCCAAATTGCCAAAGTCCTTTTGGGCAGAGGCTGCTTCTACTGCTTGCTATGTTATCAACCGATCACCGTCACGAGCAATCGAAAAGAAAACTCCTTATGAGTTATGGTTCGGGAAACCTGCCGATTATACACATCTGAAACCGTTCGGATGTCCAGCTTATGCACGAGTTGACAATGGGAAGTTAGAACCGAGAGCACTTAAATATGTCTTTCTTGGTTATAATCCAGGAGTTAAAGGTTACAAGTTATGGAGTAATGATCTAAATAAAATCATCATCTCAAGAGATGTTACTTTTGACGAGTCTGCTATGATTCATCAAACTTCCAACTCTACAGAAGATACAGTCGCATCATCAAAAGCAAATGAAGAGAAAGCTCAAATGGAGGTGGAGTTTCCTACTTCACCTGTCACCATTCCGAGTCCAGTTGAGCAACAAGAGTCTTCCTCGCCAAATGAGCATGTCGTTGTTGAAGATACAACAATTTCACAACCACAAGCTACTACTCGAAGCATTGCAAGAGATAGGCCGAGAAGACAAATTGTTCCTCCAAAGAGGTATGCTGAAGCTGAACTTGTTGCTTATGCTTTTATTGTTGCTAATGATATTGAGTCGAAAATGGAGCCTCTAAATTATGATGAGGCTATCAAATCTAAAGACTCAATTGATTGGATGATTGCTATGCATAATGAGATGGAATCCTTGCAAAGAAATGGTACTTAGGATTTAGTTCCTATTCCAAAATGGAAAAGACCAGTTAAATGCAAGTGGGTCTACAAGCTCAAAGAACCTGTTAACCCGAATGAGAAACCAAGATATAAAGCTCGGTTGGTAGCTAAAGGCTACAGTCAAATTCCAGGCATTGACTATACTGACATCTATTCCCAGTAGTCAAACACACTTCTATTCGTGCATTGTTGGGGTTAGTTGCTTCAAATGATTATGAGTTGGAGCAACTAGATGTTACTACAGCTTTCCTAAATGGTGAGCTTGAGGAAGAGATTTTCATGCAACAACCTGAAGGTTTTGTAGTTCCTGGCAAGGAGGACTACGTATGTAAATTGAAGAAATCTCTTTATGGCCTCAAGCAGTCTCCTAGACAATGGTACAAGAGGTTCGATTCTTTCATGACCAGTCACAAATTCAGCAGGTGCACCTATGATAGCTGCGTTTATTTCAGGAAAGGTGACGATGGTTCAAAGATCTACTTACTCTTGTACGTGGATGGCATGTTGATTGCAGCAAAAGATATGAAGGAGATTCAGAAGTTAAAAGACCAGTTGAAAGCTGATTTTGAAATGAAGGATTTAGGAGCTGCCAAGAAAATTTTAGGTATGGAAATTGTTCGTGACAGGAAGTCTAGGATCTTGCATCTTTCTCAAAAAGGTTACATTGAGAAAGTCCTAAGACGTTTTAATATGCATGAAGCAAAGCCTGTCAACACATCTTTTGCAGCTCATTTCAAGTTATCATCCGCTTTAAGTCCTACTACTGAGACTGATATGGAGTACATGGCACGCGTACCATACTCTAGTGCTGTTGGATCTTTGATGTATGCTATGATCTGCACACGCCCTGATTTGGCTTATACAGTTAGCATGGTTAATAGATATATGACGAACTCGGGGAAATAACACTGGAAAGCAGTACAGTGGATCTTATGTTATCTACGCGGTACGTCTTCTATGTGTCTACACTATGGACAATCTAACACTGGGGTGGTTGGATATGTTGATTCAGATTTTGGCAAAGACTTGGATAAACGAAGATCCATTACAGGGTATGCGTTTACACTAAACGGTTGTGCTATTAGTTGGAAAGCCCAGTTATAGTCTACAGTTGCACTGTCTTCTACAGAGGCAGAGTATATGGCGATTACAGAAGCAGTTAAGGAAGATATTTGGTTGAAGGGATTGTTTAGAGAACTCGATGATAGAATAAAGGTTACCACAGTATTCTGTGATAATCAAAGTGCTATCTTCTTGAGTAAATATCAGATGTTTCATGACCGTACAAAGCACATTGATATTCGTTATCATTTTGTGCGTGATATCATTGAAAAAGGTGATTGCGTCATAGAAAAGATCGATACAGATTATAATCCCGCTGATGTGTTCACTAAAAGTCTTCCAATAGCCAAGTTCAAACTATGTTTGGACTTAATTGTAACGACCATTTTTCAAAAAAAAAAAAAAAAGTTGTGAATAGTAACTCCGACGTGAATAGTAACTCCGTCGTGAATAGTACTTCGGCGTGAATAGTACCCGAGAAATTAAGTAAGCGCTTACCTCGTGATGACGTCGACGATGATGTCGTGATGACGTCGTGATGATGTCGTGATGACGTCGTGATGACGTCGTGAATAGTGTTTTCAAGCCCTATAAATAGAGTCCCAACTTCTTCATTTCAACCCACAACAAACACCAAACAACCTTACGATATCGAGGAGTGTTCTGGTGAGGAAAATATGTCGGGAGGAGTTAGGAGCGAGCGGTAGCTGGTAACGAGGTGCTCGGGAAGTGTTGGAAGAGCGGAACGGGAAACGTGCCAAGGCTTTGCGAAAACGCCAATCTTAAGTGAGTAATCGCTACCGTATCTCCTTAATAGTTTATATGTGTTAAACTATAAAATACGAGGGGTGTAATAAATTTATTTCCAATAATTCATAATTCCAAAGGTAATGCTGATTGATTTACTTACGAGGACGGTGTCTAGGCCGATTACTTGGGATCTGGTTGTTGGATTTTCCGAAAGGCTAAAATGCTGAAAGGATCCTGCCACCCCAACTAATCTTCTACCTGGCCGTTCTTTATTTGATAAATCATGGAATGCCGTATTGGAATTATTAAAGGAAATATAAAGCTGTAAAGTAATAATACTTGTGTGGGAAGCAGGTGTGTTGACGTGAGGGTAAATCCAAGTTATAAACCTAAAAGTACCATAAGATGATACTGAGAAGAGTGAATAAATAATGGTATATAATGCATGTCAGGGGACTGCAATATTTACCATATACTATCAAAACGTGAGGTAATCATAGATGTACTATGACCATACTTGTATGAGGAAGCCGTTAAGTGAGGGGGTATACCGTGAGATGGTATAAGAATTCGTGAAAACTAATACCAAATAATAAATAAAAAGAGATGGCAGTAGCTAAAGATGTGAGTCGTGACGATGTAAGATAAGATTGTGTGGGACAGTCTAATAGTGAGTATCAGTGGGCGATACTGTATAGTGAGTGACGTCGGATAATACGGTAGTTTCACAGTGTGAATTACGAGTCGGATAGGACTGTGAAGCTGACAGGAACGGTGATCCTGTAACGTGCGTGACCATATAGGTCATACTGTGATTAGATTACTCACTAAGCTTTATAGCTTACCCTGTTGTTTTATATGGTTTTGCAGGATAGGTAATGCTTGGCTTGGATCATGGGATGATCCCTGGTGATATTATCTTGTAAATTCCAGGCTGAAAAACCGGGCGTTACAAGTTGGTATCAGAGCCAAGATTTGAGTGAACTAGGATAAGATCCCTAGACTCAAATTAGTAGACACACGAGAATTGTGTGCTAAAATATAAAAAAAATCACAAACATATTGTGATAAAAGTCGAACGTAGATAAAGCAGTTATTCTAACATGATAATAAAAATGTTAGTAAACTTTTTCAGAGATAAAAAGAACTAGAGAAAATGAGTGAGTTTGTGTGGTATTTCCCAAATACGGGAAATGTCTTAAAAGTAAATCCAGATGCAAATTTTGTCAAAAAAAGAAAGTTTTGAAAGTTGATTTGAAAGAAAATTTTTGGGAAATTTGAAAAGTAGGGTATAGCTGAGAAATACGAAGGATTTTGACAAGCTGATCTGAAGCTGAGTCCAAAATAATTTGGAAAATGTTTTGAAAAAGTATAAGTTGAAATAAAAAATTCTAAAAGTACGAGTTGGTGGGTGGATTTATAAAAATATATGGCGACAGCCATAGCAAAGAAAAAGTGATAAAAATATGTGATGATTGGATGTAAGATGGTAAGAACTATAAGAAATGAGTTCGTGAGGAGTTATACAATCTCTAAATGAGACAAGTGTTGAGGTATGTGGTAGTACTAGACATGTCTAAGTCTAGCATGTGGATAATATGGGGTTGAGGAATTGAGAGATAAAGGGTGGCTCGACGTACTGAGCAACATAGAGATGTTCGCAAGATGCATTGAGCAGATACGCATGATCCGACGTACAGGATATACGCGGCTCCGAGTGCTGAGCGGTGGAGTTTGAGTTATTGAGCAGATACGCATGACTCGACGTACTGAGTATGCGCGGCTCTAAATGCTGAGTGGTTGAGCAGATACGCATGACTCGACGTACAGAGTATGCGCGGCTCTGAGTGCTGAGTAGGGGAGTTTAGTGAGCAGATATGTATGACTCGACGTACTGAGTATACGCGGCTCAGAATGTTAAGCAGGAGAGTATAACTTGAGATATTGGGTAGAGTAGATTATGTGGAAAATTCTCCGGAGACATAAAAGAAGTAAGGCTGGTAGATGTCCTGAGTAAACATATAAGACTAGGATGGATTGATTTATTCCTTCAATTCTAGAAGAATTAAGGGTACTATTTTACTTAGTAAATCTAAGTACCAGGGACCATCCAATCATCACTAAACAAATAAAGGTGAGGTTATAACCAAAGAATGTAACGGGGTATTTTCCCAAAACATAGTTGATTTTTCTACTGATGTAAAGGTTATCTTATGACCAGAATTTTACAAGTTGAAAGATATTTCAAAGAAAGAGTTATTTTGCTGAAAGTTATTTTATGACTAAAGTGTGAAAGGAATAATCCTTTAAAAAGAGTCATTTTACGACTAAAGAAGTCATTGTTATGACTAATGGAAATCAAAAGAGTAAATGTTTTTAAATAAAAAAAGCATATGTTTAAAAAGAGAAGTGTGAGTAGTTACTCAGAGAAGTAATTAAGTATATACAAATTTGGTGAGTATTGAGATGACCTAATCGGTCGGTAGTTCTAGGGTGTACGTTGAGTCTTTGGGACTCGATATCGTATAGGGTTCAGAAGAGGACGAATACGTGAGTATTAGGTGGTGATAACTATGGATATGGTATCATATTGTGAGTGGAGATTTTGTGGAGGCTAAGCTGATATGAGGATTCTTGTTGTCATGAGGTTGGTTGCAGAGCTGTGCAGTTGTGTGTGTTAGCTGTTAAGCCTTTAGAGCGAAAAGCTGTTTATTCAGTGGGGCCACTTATACTTGTAGTTGGGACCACTTATTAGGTGGGGCTACTAGTATTGTGGTTGGGACCACTTATGCTATGGGGCTACTTGTACTTGTGGTTGGGACCACTTATTCCGTGGGGCCACTGGTAACTTGTAGTTGTGACCATTTATTCTGGGGGTTAATAGTACTTGTGGTTGTGACCACTTATTTAGTGGGACCACATTTGGTAAGACCACATATGTGTTGTGGATCTTATGAGCAGTAATTGTGGTGGGACCACATACAAGTGTTGTGATGGCTTTATTGGCTGGCAGTTCTAACACACATACAGTTGGGTGTTTGGTGAATAGCTGAGCTGTTGAGGTTGTGAAGAGCAGGGGTTGTGATATGATGTGGTGAACATGTGATTATACGATGCATAACAAGTACCTTGCATCCATGATTTCTGTATGGGATTACATAACGAGTACTTTGTAGTCTCAATATGATAGCCTAGTTGATTAGAGGTGGTTAATGTGCCAGTATTGTGGTAATACCCTTTGGGTTTACTAATACAACCGTATTGTGTTGAAATAGGGAATGATTGAGAGGAAGAATAAGTGTATGCAAACGCTGGAGATTCCGGGGACGGAATCTTATAAAGGGGGGGAGAACTTGTAACGACCATTTTTCAAAAAAAAAAAAAAAAGTTGTGAATAGTAACTCCGGCGTGAATAGTAACTCCGACGTGAATAGTAACTCCGTCGTGAATAGTACTTCGGCGTGAATAGTACCCGGGAAATTAAGTAAGCGCTTACCTCGTGATGACGTCGACGATGATGTCGTGATGACGTCGTGATGATGTCGTGATGACGTCGTGAATAGTGTTTTCAAGCCCTATAAATAGAGTCTCAACTTCTTCATTTCAACCCACAACAAACACCAAACAACCTTACGATATCGAGGAGTGTTCTGGTGAGGAAAATATGTCGGGAGGAGTTAGGAGCGAGCGGTAGCCGGTAACGAGGTGCTCGGGAAGTGTTGGAAGAGCGGAACGGGAAACGTGCCAAGGCTTTGCGAAAACGCCAATCTTAAGTGAGTAATCGCTACCGTATCTCCTTAATAGTTTATATGTGTTAAACTATAAAATACGAGGGGTGTAATAAATTTATTTCCAATAATTCATAATTCCAAAGGTAATGCTGATTGATTTACTTACGAGGACGGTGTCTAGGCCGATTACTTGGGATCTGGTTGTTGGATTTTCCGAAAGGCTAAAATGCTGAAAGGATCCTGCCACCCCAACTAATCTTCTACCTGGCCGTTCTTTATTTGATAAATCATGGAATGCCGTATTGGAATTATTAAAGGAAATATAAAGCTGTAAAGTAATAATACTTGTGTGGGAAGCAGGTGTGTTGACGTGAGGGTAAATCCAAGTTATAAACCTAAAAGTACCATAAGATGATACTGAGAAGAGTGAATAAATAATGGTATATAATGCATGTCAGGGGACTGCAATATTTACCATATACTATCAAAACGTGAGGTAATCATAGATGTACTATGACCATACTTGTATGAGGAAGCCGTTAAGTGAGGGGGTATACCGTGAGATGGTATAAGAATTCGTGAAAACTAATACCAAATAATAAATAAAAAGAGATGGCAGTAGCTAAAGATGTGAGTCGTGACGATGTAAGATAAGATTGTGTGGGACAGTCTAATAGTGAGTATCAGTGGGCGATACTGTATAGTGAGTGACGTCGGATAATACGGTAGTTTCACAGTGTGAATTACGAGTCGGATAGGACTGTGAAGCTGACAGGAACGGTGATCCTGTAACGTGCGTGACCATATAGGTCATACTGTGATTAGATTACTCACTAAGCTTTATAGCTTACCCTGTTGTTTTATATGGTTTTGCAGGATAGGTAATGCTTGGCTTGGATCATGGGATGATCCCTGGTGATATTATCTTGTAAATTCCAGGCTGAAAAACCGGGCGTTACATTAATGGGTATTTCTGATCGCAGTTGAACCTGATTATGCTCGTGGTGGAGGAAGTATTTCATTTTTCAGGATCAATTTTTCTCTATATGGTGATTGCAATTTCTTATGGAGTTTTGAAGTTTGAAGAGTTGAAGAGTTGTTGGTTTTACCAAATGGGTATACAAGTTTTGTTCCATTTTGAAGTCAAGGTGGAGATTGTGGAATATGCCTTCAAATCTTTCAACAACTTATTTTCAAAGATGGCTAAACAAAGTTTTTCAAATGGCTGCTAAACAAACTTCAAAGATGGCATGTAGAATTTTTTAAATGAGTCATTTTTTCTTTAAGTGGCATGCAAAGTTTTTAGTATAAATAGGTTAGAAACCATCTCAAACACACCACACCAAAACATCTCTTCCAATTTTCTCTTCTTGTTAATACATAAGAGTTTTATAAACTCTTTGTATTTTTTATATTCTCCAAATGTTTTGTAAACACCGCAAAGTATAGTGAATTGGTTCTCGGCTTCCTCCGCCCGTGGTTTTTCCCGATTTGGGTTTTCCACGTAAATCCTCGTGTCTCTATTTTATTTACTTCATTCATATTTTTCGTTGTGATTATTATCGTTTGATAATTTTGATCCTATTCCGCATTGAGCTAATATTGTCTAAAGTCAATTCGGATCCGTCGTATTTTACAACAAATATGTAATAGTAGACTATATATATGAGAATTTTGGGGCTTCCGTGACCCTTTTGCATTCTCCAATGCTTATGCATTCTAGTCCACAAAAATTATTTAAACAAAATATTATGAGTTCATTTATCTTTAATCTTTTAGTACTATTTTTATGTAACATTCCTGAATCTTCTTTAAGTGCATGATTGGAGATAGTTTTGATACTAAATAATCGACTTGCACTTAGATTTGACAGCTCATCGTTAAAAACGCTTTCAAGATAACAAGATTTTTGTTGTTAGAATTTGTTTCGAATTGTTCGGTCAGGGATATGTCATTATCTGAACAATAATTACTTGTAGAAAGACCAAATTAATGTTATATGTTATGTGAAATCCTTCAGTGTTATATTGGTGGTATTCTTTTGAAAGGCAGTGAAGATGAATTCAAATAAAGCATTCTTGTTCCCGTTAATGCAATTATTGTCTTGTGGTAATAATCACATAACTAAATTGCATCTTGTATTGATATGGATGAAATATATGTTGATTAACATTGAATTGGATATCTGACCTAAGGGTACTTTTAGTTATTTTTTCGGGTAAATCGAGTCCGGTTAATCAAGTTTTTTTTGTTTTTTGCTTTTTTTTTTTTTTTTTTTTTTTTTTTTTTTTTGAAAACATAACCATCACCAAAATCGAATTATATTTTGGTTATTGGAGTTTCAGGTTGGGTCAGATTTGTTTTGGATATATCCAAATGTAAGTTATGTTGGATGCTTATCTATATTGTGCTTGTGTTTTTGGGCTACATGGATCGGGTAGACCCCTATTTCTAATTTAAACTTTATAAGTTGAATTTATTAGTCAATTTTTTTAAATGTAATTTTAAGAACCCACTTTAAGGGCGAGTATAACAAAGATGTTGGTTGTATCATTTTATAGGTGTTTGTTATAAACAATTCATATAATTATTGACTCAATATTTAGAAACTAAAGTGATTAGTTTTTAAAAATAAAACAAAACGCATGCATTCTAGTTTTTATATGTTTTTTGTTTCGAAAAACATGAGTAATTTTTTTTAAATTTAAGCAGGACACAAATAGTTTTTGGGAAAAAAATTGAGTTATTTGAGCTTAGGAGGATTGACTGTACGAACTGCTAATTTTCCAATACGAGATATTCATCCCAGTCACTATGAGCATCTTTGCCCAATTGACACATATGAAGGAATAAATGTTGGACTTATTGGATCCATAGCAATTAATCTGAAGATTAGTCGTTGATAGTCTCTAGAAAGTCCGTTTTATAAAATTTAGGGATCAAAAGGGGCACTCATGTTTTATTTATCATTGGACAGAGATGAATATTATATGGTAGCGACATGAAATTCTTTGGGCTTGAATCAGGGTATTACATGGGAACAAGTTCATCTTCGAAGAAATCAGTATACACGAAAATAAATATCCCTACCCTATACATGAACCAATAATACGAGGGGTAAACAGATTACCTAATACTTGATTAATTCGAACCGATCTAACCGAATCGTAAACTGGCTAGTCGTTTTATTAGGGTATCAATTATTTTCAACAGGCCTAATCCGCTATGTGATGTTGGCATTAGACATTTTAATTACGTCTTTGGTGAACATGTGGAAGCAAACAATTTATAGTACGATATTACAAAGTGGTTTAACATTTATATTTCAGTTTTCTCAATTATTTCAGGTGATTGTTACTTCCGGTTATCAACTCACAACAATTTTCTAGTAGACAGTAGGTTAGTCTTAATGCGGCTATTAAGACAAGGCATTTCAAGATTAAAGCATGTGAGGTTCAAATATGAAGAAACTCAATTTTGGAATGCTTAGCTCCCAAGTGATTATTGCTAAGCTATATTGTTGATGGTATTTCGATTCGGTTATCATAGTTGGAGTCTAAAACTTAAGAAAAGATTGTGAATTTGTATTTTCTCCGACTTTCAAAACTAGAAGTTTTCAGGTGCATAGTTTGTGGCGATGTCAAAACTTACTCTTTCTTTTGGATCAATGATAAAAGTCAAAACCTCTTTTATGAATTGGTCTTATTGGATTTTATATTATATTGTATCTTCCAATCAAGCCTTTTAATTATGTAGGTTACTTTTTTTTGTAACTTTTCGTGCTTGCCATTTTCTTAATATTGTTTATTTTTTGTTATTAAAAAAGGAAAATTTCTATAAAAACCATTAAGTTTTTGTTTTTTTATATGAAAATTTAATGTTTTATTTGGTTTTTTTTAGAAAACGCACTTATATTTTTAAAATCTTTTAGGAAATTTATTCATATTAGAAAAAACTTTTTAAAAACATTATTTTGGAAAAGAAATATATTTTTTCAATAAAACGTAATTTCTGACAATAAAACAAAATTTATTAGGGGTGAAATGGTTCGGATTTTGACTAAAATAAAAAAAAGATTTGGTTTTGACTTTGGAAATATCAAACCATCGGTTTTTCGTTTTCTTTTGCTGATTTTGTTTTTTTCTTGTGTTTCTTAATCATAACTGTTGCTAATTTTTTTCATGTGTTTCTTAATCATATTTGTTGCTAAATTGCTAATACGTAATTTCTTAAAAGATAATACGAGATAAGGTCAACACATGCTTATTATTTTTGTTTTTTATTGAAATAATAATAATAAGTATGTGTTGATCTCATTCTATATTATGTTACATGAAATTACGTATTAGCAACATCACCGATTAATAAACCCATGAAAATAAAGAACAAAACCCAAAAACCTGATGGTTTAGTATTTCCAAAGTCAAAAACCAAAATTTTTGGTTTTGTTTTTGTTTTAATAAGAAACTAAACCATTCTGATCACCTTTAATGATTTAACAAACCATGTTTCATGATTATTAATTACGTTCTATTTTATTTTTTTTATTAAAATGATGTTTTAGAAAAATTTTATTCTAATATGAATGATTTTCTGAAGACTTTTAGAAATATGAAAGATTTTTTCAAAAAAAATAAAAAAATAAATCAATGATCTTTCAAATATAAAAATTTAAAAATAATAATTTTTATGAAAATTTTCCTAAAAAGAAAGTGAAGATACTCTTGGTCCAGTTTACCATAAGGGACATCTCCAATAAAGTCCTACTATTTTGAGACAATTGTAATATCGTAATACTAAATAGTAATGAGATTGTGTTAATCTTAGTGTAAATAAGGTTAAATAAGTTTTTATATGGGTTAAAATGGTTAGAAACTTATTTGGAAGAAGTTTGAGCTTAAAAAGTGAAATTCCAGACTCACACGGGGCGTGCAGAATTCTGCACGGGGCGTGTAGAATTCTGCAGTAAGCCTTCCAGACTTGCACGAGGCGTGCAGAATTCTGTACGGGGCGTGTAGAATCCTGCAGTAGCAAGCAGTAGAAGCGGTGGATCCACACGGGGTCGTGTAGATTCCACACAGGGGCGTGTGACGCGCGCATAACACTTTTTAAAGTCAATTTTATTTCATTTATGGGAAAACCCACTTCGTCCAAAACCTCTCCAAAACCCTAGAAACTTAATCCTAAACCTCTAAACTCGAAATTGAAGTCTATAATTCAAGAATTGAAGCTAGGATTTGATTTCTTACGGTTGAAAGGTAATTCCCTTTGATTTTGACTTTGTTTTAACGGTTGGGTTGTTGGATTTGAGATGGTTCCAGGTGGTTTTTATGAACCACCTGCAACTAGCTGATGTTGGAGTGAAGTCTATGGATTAGTAAGTGTAAAATAGCTCTTATCTTAGACCCGAACTAGTAAAGTGTTGATTATTGCGTTTTTAGGGTTGTATGAGTCAAAATGGTGAAATTGGAGGCTACAACTAGGATAGTATTACTATCTTTTGATTGTAACTCTCCTCTATGATTCCAAATCCTTGATTGTTATGAATATTGAGTATGATTGAGATTTTCTTGAAATTGAGTATTGAGTTTGAGTTATTGTGTTACAGCTAAAGCTAGACAGGAACACACACGAGGTTCGGAAGTTCCACATATCGACTCAACTTCAGGTGAGTAGTTATCATTAGATAAACTATATATATTGTTGAGATGTTTGTTACAGATAAAAAAGTATATCTTGTTGGATTGATTGAGTAAATCAAAGTTTGAGTATGGAATTACAGAGTGGCAGTGTTTGTGATACACTAAAGGCTGAGATAGCCATTTGAAATTCACTTAAAGAGAAGTTGGTATATATAACCAAGTTATTCTCTAAGTGCTCACTGAGCTTCTAAAGCTCATAATTTGTTTGTTATTGTTGTCTGTGTTAGGTTCTGGTAGTGCAGGTCATGGAAAACACATCATGGAGGGTTAGCTGGAATGGACTTTGGACTCTGGAATGGACTTGGACTTTGTAATGGAATTGTGTTTGTTGTTTGAACTTTTAAATGTCTCGGATTTTGTGTAAAACGTGTAATACTTGTTGTATATAGATTATGACTTAAACTAGGCTTTTGATGCAACTTTGTAACTAGTTACTCATATTTTAGGTTTACACCAGTGTAATACTAATGTTTGATTAAATCGTTTGGTGTATCCTATGATTGAGAAACCGGGCATTACAACAATTTATGAAAAAGTCTTAAAATTAATTTTATTTATTAAAAAGGACAACATACCGGCTAACGTATTCAGTTTAGTCATTTCTTCCAGTTACTAGGTTTCCTAAATTAGAAATCACCAATAAAGTCTAATTATTTTGGGCCTGTTTATAAAAAAATCATATTATTTTGAGTAAAAAATATCCAATACTGAGATTTTTTCATAAACTGAACAAAAATAGTGGGACTTTACTGAAAATTTCTAATCTAGGAAACTTGGTAAACCGGAAGAAAGGCTAAGTTGAATATGTTAGCCGGTATGTTGTCATTTTCCGTAAATAAAAGTAATTTTGAGATTTTTTCATAAATTTACTCAAAATAATGAGATTTTATTGGAGATTTCTCTTGCCAAAATACAAATAATAAACTAAACGAGCTATGCCAAAACACTAATATATGCAATAAAATTACGCTGTTATGCTATTTTTTGTCTAATAAAGTAAAACTTCTATAAACTTTATAGACAATTTATTAACTAGCTCAACATATTATTTTACCGAATTAGTTGCATAATTTGATTAAAAAGTGAAACTAGTTAGCAAGAACTCCATTTGCTACATACATGGGTTATTGATTATACCATTTACATCACGGCCCGGTAAATTTTATTAAGATCACTAATTTATTTGGGATAGTATCGACGATACAAAGAATAAGTTGTAAAAAACTAAAAATATTATAATCCGTATAATTATAAAAGTAAATATTTCTATATAAAGTAATCTTACCCTTTTAAAGAATAAGCGTGGTCTCATGCGCAGGTCATATATGTTGCATGTACGCACAGAAACACAGAAGAAAACCAGCGACCGACTGTTGGAAACATTCGAATCCCCAAAATCTCACTCCACATTTCTACCAAAACCCTAAAATTATCAGTACGCGGTAAGTTTCTCTCCATCAATCTCTTACTTTCTGCTTCACTTTCACTGTGCTGAAGAATGAAGATAGAATCACGTAATCACTTGTGTTTATACATATACCTGTTGCGTTTTATCGTTTTTATGCACAAACGTGTATCTTCTTGATCATAACTAGTACGTGTTCGTTTTTGTGCAAGTAGTTAACAATATATAGTCAGATTAAAATAAATACTTCATGTGTTCAGTAAGAAGCTACGTGCCGTACACGTAAATGTTAAAACCATTATTTTTTGGATTCTATGGAGTGTTTGATAGGGTTTATCGTTGAAGAGAAAACGAGAAAACTTGTGATTTGAAGACTATGTTTACAGCAAAGAAGTAATCCCTCGGTCCCATGGAAACTGTTTCTACAATGTTCATCTTAAGACGATTCTTCTTCATTACAATATGTAATTAGTTGAGAACATCTAACCTAAAATCATCTGGTTGCCCCCAAGTCATTGTCAATTATTGATACGAGACATAATGTTAGGTTCTACTTTGATTGCTGCAATTATCGACTAAAGTTACTAGTTCTGCTTTGAATTGAACTAGCATTCCAGTTTATGAACTTCTTCAATATCGAGGATGTTTATTACTGTGAGTGTTGGTCTTCAATTGATACGGGTCCTTTTACACTAGGTGACACTCTAATTTTTCCTTTAAGCTTGACTCTGTTCATGGAAAAAAGTGGTATCTGCTGTGCTATAATCTGTTGTTTTTTTTGTAGTTTTAGGTATTTGTACATAGTTTGAAATTCAATTCGGTTCCTTGACATCACCAGATGTAATGCTCAATGTGAAGTTTCCGATTGTTTACATATTAATTTGTGGATATAAATTGTACTCCTATATATTATCTTTCCTATATGAGTCTGGACCTTTGTTAATGCAATCTATTCTAACAATTGTCATCCATGCAGTTTTCGCTGTGGCTAATATGGATGAACATGTTCTTCAAAATGGATCTGATTTGCAGTTGTCCTCATCTACTTTAGAAGGAAATCTCAATTATGCACCCAATTTAGCTGAAAATACTTTATACCAGCAGCATATTGCCAAATCAGAAGAGTATGATAGCTACTCTGTTCCTCAATGGATTGGATACCAACAGATGGCTCCATACTATGTGGAGTATCTTGTAGCAAATGGGATTTCTAATATGCATGGAGAAATACCACATGACAGCACTGGAATCGGATGCAATTTAACACCTGATGATTCTTTTCTCAGCATGGATGCCCATCAGGTAAATGCTTCATTGCCATATCATGAATCTTTTCTTGTTGCATTTCATCTAACATGATGTCAACCCCATCTACATTTTCAAATACCTAAAAAGAATATTCAAAATGATAATATCGTTACACGTATGATGTCTGGATGACAAGTACTGCATCTCTAACAGGCAAGACATTCGAGGCGTCAACATGAAGAAATACTGATGAAGAATTTCATTAATACACAAGATCATATATGCTATCAGGTCACTTAAATATCAAGTCCTCTCCAGTAGTACATATATTGTCACACATGAACTGATAATTACATTATTACTCTATAGAAGCAAGGGCCAGATGAAGGCCTATACAATGCTGCTCAAAACCAGCCAAACATGTCAGTCTCCACTTCAGGCATTAACAAATCACGCAAGACATATACCAGACAGAAGGCCTCTGATGCAGATCGTGTAAGTCTACACATATCACACCTTGAATAACAATTTGTTTTGTTTTCTATTCATCTTTACAATGTCCAAAAGAAAAAAAAAATTATTATTGTTTGCCATTTCAGCGCCGAAGAACAAGGATTGCAACAGCACTAGATGCATTGGAGGATTTGCTTCCACAGTCTAAAGAGGTATTATAAATGGGTGTTATGCCTCCTATTACCTTTTTAAATCTTGGGTTACATGTGCATTTATGCAACAACTTTTCACTTTTTTTTTCTAATTTATGCAACAAAAGACGAAATATATGCAACCTTGTAACTAGGAGCGGGTTACCACATGATTTGGCAATGGTTAATTACTTATTTATGCAACAATGTTTCATTTTTGACCAATTTATGCCACTGACTCGAAGTATGCAATCAGTTTTACCCGGTTAAGTATTTTATGAAATCGGATGTTTGATAGTGAACTCTTGCTGACACAAAAAGAGCACTCAAATTAGGTCAAAGTCCATTACATTTGTATCCTTCATTTCTGCAGGGAAATAAAACAAACATAGTTGATGATTGCATAGACTACATAAAGTACTTGCAGCTTCACATGAAGGTGAGCCCTTTTCACCCTACATACAAACAAATCAATAAAACTGGTCTCGTTTCCTATGACTCAAATGACTCTGAAATTTTCAATCAAATGGTGCAGGAATTGAGTCGCAACAGATTGGTAAGCGAACCAACTTCTAATCACTTGACGTACCTTGAGGTACGTATACCAATGGTTGGATTACTCGTGAATTTTTTAATGCTAGGGCCAAACAGTGGAAAAGACGAGAATGCCCTGGTTATATATTTAATAGTTGGGGAGTTTGTTTGCAGGGATATGGGCATTACCTTGTTGATGAAAACACGGCTAGTGGACCACTGCAAGAGATGGTGGGAAAATTGCTGGAAACAAAGGCGTCAACAGCAAGCACACTGCTAGAGAGTAGAGGTCTTTTCATGAAGCCTATTTGAGCATCTGGTAAACAAACCAAACCAAAACACCAAACTAACAAATTCTACTTTTATGCACTTATTCCCTACTCCTATTATATGCTTAGAGATAGTGATGGTTACGGAACCAAACGAAACACACGGTTTCGGTGGATGGGCAACCTTAATTATTTATTTCCCATTTTGCCCTTCCTTTACTCATCACTCATCACCCGTCAACTACGTTTCATAAGGTTCGGGTATAAAAGCCCTGGAGGGACCGTGATTTTGGGGATATGGTCGGGCTTTGCCAAGTTGGTCAAACCAGATGCTCAGATAAAATGGATTCGTTTGCAATTTTTGGTCAAAAATTTGGAATCAAGCTAGTGTGGTTGTGGTAAAGGTCATCTGATCTAGTAAGTAGAATAAAGGACCACAAATAAATATAGAGGACAAAAAGTTGGTACTAAAAATTTTAAAAAGACTATTTTGTTTGGCCTTGCCCACTGTTCCATTAAAAGGTCAACACTCAACAGGCATTTGTTCCATTTTTAACATTGCCCCCAACCCCTCTTCAACTCACCGCCTTGGATTCAAACTTATCAAAGGCTAGGTTGGGTTGATTCGTTAACGCTTCTTCAATTTTAGATTTATTAAACAAATAGTATATTAAATGTCATTCTAAAATAAAATAAAATAAAATAAAATAAACTGATTTTGAAATGGGTTGTCTTGTTTATTCAATTAAGTTTTTAATTTTACCCGTTTGGCTTATTAAAGTTAAATACAACTATGGGGATTGGAATCGGCCCACTTTGGTTGTGTTCGCATTTCTTTGGTAACCGAAACATGATTACACGGTTTACACCTTTGTAGATATGGTAAGCAAATTAAAATATCCTTGGTATATTTCATTTTCAAATAAATGAAGATAAAAGCTATAGTTATGTTTGATAACATTTTTTATTGTTATTAGAAAGTGGTAAACTACATAGAAAAATAATACTCCCTCCGTCCCAAAATTATTGTCCACATTTGACTTTTTTAGTCTTTCATCTTCAACTTTGTCGTTAAATAATTCCGTTTGTATTCTATTATTTTTGATGAAAATTATACCAATAAAAAAACATTTTAAAAAACTATCCGTTTATATATTTTTTTGTCAAATACTATATAACAAAAACATAGATATTCGTGGTCAAAGTTAAAGTAAAAAGATTTTGAATTTTCAAAGTGGACAATAATTTTGGAACGGATGGAGTATGAGGTAAGCGTTTTTGTTTTTGGAAAATGAAAAACGGTCTACGAAGTTTTCTTCCTTTTAGGAGAATAGATTATCTGAAAAGTTACTTCAGCCTTTTTTTTTGTTTAATATTAGAGATATCCTTATTTTTTCATTTTTAATTTTCAAAACAGCCAATGATGACTTGTTATAACTCGCGTTTTTGTTTTTGGAAAATGAAAAACGGTCTACGAAGTTTTCTTCCTTTTAGAAGAATAGATTATCTGAAAAGTTACTTGAGCCTTTTTTTTGTTTAATATTAGAGATATCCTTGTTCTTTCATTTTTAATTTTCAAAACAGCCAATGATGACTTGTTATAACTCATTAAAACCGGCTAGAAGTATGTTTTTAAAACCCAAACCGAACCGGAACCGTTTAGAACAGGATAATGGGAGTTCGGTTCGGTTCAGGTCTTCGATTCCTTACTTATTTGATTACAAGTTATTTCGATTCTAGTTCCTGCCTAGTTTTAGAACCTGTTTCATCCCTAGTAGCAACTGTTGCTCCTTCTGCTCTTGTTCCCCCTCCTTTTGTATCTCCTCCTCTTACTGCCACTGCGACCACCACCACTATTATTATTATTATTATTATTATTATTATTATTATTATTATTATTATTATTGGTAGTAGTAGTAGTAGTTTTTAGTAATTAAGATACATTCTCATGCATTTGATACGGCCTACTAGGCCATGCCTAGGAGGTAGCCGACATGAATCGGTAAAAAGGGTAGGAATCAATGTTAATAAATCAATTTTGGTCTAAATCGGGGCTAGGCAGTCAACAAACGAAAAAATAGTCAAGGTCAAGAATAGTCAAAATCATGTTGAGTTCAACACTTTTTTTTTTTAAGGTAACGGAGGAACCCAACTAACCCATCCTTTGGATGACCCAGCCGAGCCAACCTCCGGGGTGCACTGAACCCCCGGTAGTGCCCGTGCTCCCTTTTAAAGCATCCCCATTGAGGAGACCGGTGGTCATCCCTGATTGAAACCTGTGGAAATCGAACCCTGGACCTCCTTTATGAGGGGCAAGAGCCGTAACCACTAGGCCATCAGGAGATGGTTAGCTCAACACTTTTTAGAGTCAAAGAGGAAGCGATTAAACCATAATTGACTAACGAAGAACGGTAAATAGTGTATGAAAAGCACCTGGTTACACTTTTAGAGTATAATATTTGGCATGATGGAATAAAATCACAATGTATTTAAATGAACAACATAATGGAATGAATAATGTAACGAAATGAATCATTGCACTTTATTTTCATGTTTTGTTGACTCGAATAAATGACATGAGTTGTTTAAACATATTTATTATTAATAAATAGAAAACTAAATAGAGTAAAATTGATAAATAAAACAAAGAATATTATTTTATAAAAAATTAAGAAATAAATATATATATAATTACATAAATTACATATACGCATATTAATTTCGTTCAAAATGCATTTGCATATTTGACAAAAAGTTAAAAAAGAATTATCTATTATCTAAAAGAACAAAAGAATTAGATACAACGAAAGCTCAAAATATAATTATAATAAAAAAATATTTATTTATTTTTTAAAAATAAAAATATTATTCGATTGATTTTAAGAAATCTTTTAGAAAAAAACTAATATCGTTGAACATTATACGAATGAAGGTAATTCATAACTATAATATTTATCATTCCATTCCCCGAAAGAATGAAAAAAAAAAAACGCATTCCTCCATGGAGTAAAAATCAGTACGAGAGAAGGAATTATATTTCAAGAGTAATACTTTATTATTTTTATGTGTGTCAACCAAACATGTTTTTTTTTCATTTAATTATGTTACTCAATTTCATTCCTTTTTTCGATTAACGCATACCAGATGTTACATTAGGTACATGTTTGCTATAGTATTTCCTTTTCCAATAAGGAAAGTAAAGTAGTAAATGTAATATTAAAAAATAAACATAAGTAAGGAGGCATAAACGAAAAGCATGGACATATAAAAGAAACTAGAACATGTACTACTCGACTACCCTAATTTTAAGGCTCGACATTCTTATATATGGGGCAATGTTCTTGGAGAGAGCAAACTTATTCAAGCCAGCCTCACACTATTTTCTCGCTTCCTTTTATATGTACTATTCTCCTCGCCCAATCAACAGTGATCATCTCTAACCTCCTAATTGTTGTTGGTTTCTAATTTGGACATTCCCAAACCACCACAATCTTCATTTCATCATTTTTCAGTGATTGTTGCCACTTCAATTTGTTCTTATTGTCGTATGCGATATCATGTCTTGCAATGTCAAATCACAAGCCCATTACAACCTATCCTTATTTTCACAACTTTCATCTTCCTCTCATGCTCTTTTTTATTACATCCATACAACATAGCTCGCCTAATATAACACCCGTTTTTTTCATACAAAATGCACCATAAAATTTTCTATTTTTAAGGCAACACAAAAGTTCGTGTACTAGTATTTAAACCACAACATACAATATGTTATCAACATAGATATATACAAAAGTCCCCAAGGATCGAGCCGTGTATTACAACTGCTAAAATACGTGTCAGCTACATAAAGGAAACTCCAAGTCTCTACCTCTCAGTCACATGCTTACTGCTATCATTGATGCAGGGTCTTATAAAACAACACACAACACAAGAGTAAGCTTACAAAAGCTTAGTGAGTAATCTTCCTGCTAATTACAACCACACTATTGTAGATCAACATATATAATAATAATTGACAACAATCAAACAATAATACGATAATTGACCTTTTAACGTATATATTAATCATATGATTTACTAGCCACCCAGTTATAAGTTCACTGACTACTCTAACTACATATGTCGCTATCGTGCCACTTAGGCACAACCACCAGCCTCATAATTATCATTCCAGACACGTAGGCATTATCTAGATACTTACAACTACTTAGGCAATACCTAACTACTCACATGTAACAACTACCCAACCACCAAGGCATTCACTACTCAGCCACCAAGGCACTCTCAGCTATGACATAGGTGGTCGACTCACTAGGTGGTCAGCTCGTCAGGTGGTTGGCTCTCCAGGTGGTCTACTCATCAGGTGGTCAGATTCCCATGGGTGGTCAGCCTGCATAGGTGTTTGACTCAACTGCTAACACTTCCATGCCAACACTACCCTACCAACAATATATGGACAACTAACACTACATGTCCCGCCAACATTACCTATTCTGTAACATTGTCTATCCCATCAACACTGTCTGCCCTCTTGGTGATCGACTCTATGGCCAACACTGTCCTTACCTCTGGGTGGTCGGCTCTACGGCCAACACTGCCCTACATTCTAGGTTGTTGGCTCTACGGCCAACACTGCCCACAATACCTATCATAATCTGATACACATATTGTCTCATTCACTAACTGTATACAGCCACACCCTGCCAATTTAGCTATGTTTAACCAACAACCACACCTCGATTATCTAGTTATGTCAATTAGAACTATCATGTCTATTACCCTAGTTATATAAGCTATAATCAGTTAATCCTACTATTTCATCACACATACATAATATATCAACGTGTAGTGGGAACCAATCCCATTTAAGTACCAACGATTACTCACCTGATTGAATAATGCAATAGTTGTAGATAAAGAAGCAGACTCTAAGCGAAGAACACTCATGCTTCAATTCAACCTATATCAATTACCACATGTATATAAGTGTTATAGAAGGATTTTATCCCTTTAAATAACTTCCCAGTAGATATGGACCCTAATGTTACTTAGTTAAATCAAACTGCACCTCAAACAATGGAATTTGGACCTCCTGCTAAGGCTATATACACAGTGTAGTTTATCCTACACGCAATGTAATTCATCCTACATGTTGTATAGTACATCCTACATGCCATGTAGCATGAATTCCAGGCCCAAGTATTTATCAATTAAGTCAAGTTTCTCCATAATAGAAGCAAACATGGCTCCTTTCACTGTAATCTTTTGCCACATTACCTGACTTTCTACAAACATAACACATGGAACGAGATGTAGTAATCTCACAATCCCCGCTTGCCTTTTTTGTCACCTTTCACATTGTTTTCTTTTACCCCTCTGAAAGTCATAACGAGATTGAAATCCCATGAACTGCTGCTTTCGGAAACTTTCCACCGGTTGTTCCTCCCATTTATGCTTCACTGAATCATCGTTTCGTTTCGTATTCTTTTCGGTTTCTGACCGCTTCAATTCCCTTTCAAGGCATTCAGACACCTCCACCATTTGATGAAAAATGGTAAATCCAAACACCGAAATAAATTCTCGAATTTGGGTTTTCAATCCCCATAAATAACATTCGATTTTCCTTGCTTCAGTGTCCACCTAATGTGTTGCAAACCTTGTTTTATCGTTAAATTTGGTTGTATACTGTTGTACCGAATTTGTCCCCTGTTGCAAATGCATAAAATCTTCCTCTAATTGACGTATAGCCACTGACGAGCAATATTCCTCCATAAATTTCACTTTAAATTGTTCCCACGTCAACATTCAGACCAAGTTTTCGCCCAAAGTACTGCTAGTAATTTCCCATCAAAAGTGAGCTGCTCCCCGAAGAAAGTTAGTGGCATACTCCACTTTGTCCTCCTCGACACATTTACTCATCCAAAATATATTTTCCATATGAGTAAGCCAAGTCATGGCTGCTACTGGGTCATCTCTCCCTGTAAACTCAATAGGTTTAAAGTCTAGAAAATCTTTATAGGTACCACCGCCTTTCTTTTCACATCTGATATTTTCAGGTATTATTGACCATTTAACTAGTGACGTTATTTTAGTTATAAATTTGATTAGTGAAATAAAACTTATATCATATTTAGTTACAACTCATGACCATTGATTGTATGATCATATCACTATGACCATTAGGGTATGGCCTATGTTTGCATGCTAGATTATATTAATTATTCATAATTATAAGTTATTTAGTTACATGACCATTGTGCTATATTTACTTAGAAATTATAGAATTGGTGACTTGACCATATGATCCTATCACTTAATGCTACCTATTTTAACTCATTGCACATAGTCAAAACTAGTCAACTTAGATTTATATGAATCAACAAATCCTAGGCGAAAGCTTTCCTTGTTATAATTCGATCCTATTATCTCTTTATTGTTGTGTTGTTACGATAATTGTTATTTATTATTTCGTTTACTTTACAAGCATCCAAAACTTAGTTTTACGAGTTTTCATTAAAACTCGCCTCTAAAACTGTTTGATTGATAATTGAAAACCTTAAGTTAGTTATTAATTCCCTGTGGAAATTCGATACCTTTACTTACCAAAACTATACTATTAAATGATCGAGTAATACTTGCTCGTTAGTCTAATAGTCTTATAATTAGGTAAATAATTGGATTAAGACTTTAAAATCATAATAACTACAAGTTAGTTGTTTTGTACACAACAAGTTTTTGGCGCCGTTGCCGGGGAATTATTTAATTAATTCTATTGTTTACAATTGTTAGTCAATCGATCCTTTTTACGGTTTCTACCGTGGAAAGTTAATTTTTCTAGTTTATTTCAAAACTTGCATGTATTTCTCTATGTTTGTTTACTAAATAATTTTAAGACTTGCTTGCAATTTATTTAGTTGTTTCAAACAATGGAATAAAAAAAATTTAAAAATTAAGACCCATTAAGACTTTTATGTAATCAATTAGTTATAACAACCGAATATCTTATCAAATCCACTATAATGCGTTGACTATCAAATAAAGAACGGCCAGGCAGGACAGTAGGGAGGCAGGACTCTTTCGGTCAATGACCTTTCGAAAATCCAACAACCAAACCGGATCTGTCTATTCTGACACCGTTCTCGTAAGTAGAATTACTAGCATGATAGTTGGATTGATAATCAATTTAGTTTGAAACAACTAAATAAATTGCAAGCAAGTCTTAAAATTATTTAGTAAACAAACATAGAGAAATACATGCAAGTTTTGAAATAAACTAGAAAAATTAACTTTCCACGGTAGAAACCGTAAAAAGGATCGATTGACTAACAATTGTAAACAATAGAATTAATTAAATAATTCCCCGGCAACGGCGCCAAAAACTTGTTGTGTACAAAACAACTAACTTGTAGTTATTATGATTTTAAAGTCTTAATCCAATTATTTACCTAATTATAAGACTATTAGACTAACGAGCAAGTATTACTCGATCATTTAATAGTATAGTTTTGGTAAGTAAAGGTATCGAATTTCCACAGGGAATTAATAACTAACTTAAGGTTTTCAATTATCAATCAAACAGTTTTAGAGGCGAGTTTTAATGAAAACTCGTAAAACTAAGTTTCAATTGTAAACAATAGAATTAATTAAATAATTCCCCGGCAACGGCGCCAAAAACTTGTTGTGTACAAAACAACTAACTTGTAGTTATTATGATTTTAAAGTCTTAATCCAATTATTTACCTAATTATAAGACTATTAGACTAACGAGCAAGTATTACTCGATCATTTAATAGTATAGTTTTGGTAAGTAAAGGTATCGAATTTCCACAGGGAATTAATAACTAACTTAAGGTTTTCAATTATCAATCAAACAGTTTTAGAGGCGAGTTTTAATGAAAACTCGTAAAACTAAGTTTTGGATGCTTGTAAAGTAAACGAAATAATAAATAACAATTATCGTAACAACACAACAATAAAGAGATAATAGGATCGAATTATAACAAGGAAAGCTTTCGCCTAGGATTTGTTGATTCATATAAATCTAAGTTGACTAGTTTTGACTATGTGCAATGAGTTAAAATAGGTAGCATTAAGTGATAGGATCATATGGTCAAGTCACCAATTCTATAATTTCTAAGTAAATATAGCACAATGGTCATGTAACTAAATAACTTATAATTATGAATAATTAATATAATCTAGCATGCAAACATAGGCCATACCCTAATGGTCATAGTGATATGATCATACAATCAATGGTCATGAGTTGTAACTAAATATGATATAAGTTTTATTTCACTAATCAAATTTATAACTAAAATAACGTCACTAGTTAAATGGTCAATAACTAGTCCAATGATATATAGGTGTCAATTACACATCAAAATGGTTCATATGATCGATAAGTTTAAATGGTCAATAAACTATAATCATATGACGAAGGTTATCAAGATTATAAACTTTAATCAAATTCAATATGTATAGCATGCAAATTATATAGTCTAACCGATATTTAACTCGAATCAAGAACTAGATCAACACAAATTTATATTAACGAATCAACATTTCCTAGGCAAAAGCTACAGGGATCTAGCCTAGCATGGTATCAAATATACAACAACAATATGAAGAATACATGATAAAAGATACCAACCGGTTAAAATCGACGAATCCTTGCAACAAATGAAGATCCTAGCTCCTTCTTGTAATGTAAATAACTCTCAAATACATTTATCGCACATCAAATGTTGAAATACACGAAGTACAATAGTTCTAAAATGTTAAATGACTGATTTCTCTCCTGGATTCTAACAATGGTTCTTCAAATGGTCGTCCATGGCTTTCTATTTATAGCAGTCGAAGGTCCAGGGCGCGGTGCGCCTATGGTTGGGCGGGGTGCGCCCTAGTGGATCAGATCTGGCAGCCTTTATCGCTGGAAAGGACCACGTGATCGATCGCTTTTCAGATTGGATCTGGGCGCGGTGCGCCTAAAGGTCAGGCGGGGTGCGCCCTTGCACATGTGAGGCAACCCGGTTGAATCATTAGATGAACCCACGCGTGATTATTTTAATGCCAAGTTGGCCAAGTTGTCGAAGACTGGCATCACCCTCGGCGCGGTGCGCCCTTGGTCTGGGCGGGGTGCGCCCTTGCTGAAATCAGAATGTCACTTTGTTTCGTTTAACGCTCAAATCTCTTGTAAAATCCGATCTTTCGCTCCATATGTGTCTTTTAGCTGCAAAATGTATTTTTAGCATATTAGGTATCTTTAGTTCATAAAATGTATGAAACTAAACTAAAATGACACTGATATCGCCCGGAAAATATGTATAATTTACGCGATATCAGGTATTTCTTTTCCTCTTCTATCACCACCAGTATTATCTAGGTCTTCAGCCTTCAAATTGACCGGAGGTCGGTCGTGTATGCCTTTTGATACTTTCTCAGCTTGCGGCTTGACAATAGTAAGCAGTATCTCTCGTACTGTTCTCGTCAACTCTGTTACAACTATATCTCACATCACTGGTGGTTGTTCCGAAAACCTCTCATTGTTCGGGTGACACACCGAACTCTGAGACATGTTCGTCCTCCCTGCGAGCCACCACTTCCCCGACGTCTTCGGGTATTCATCATCTTAAATAACAAAACAATAGTTTAATTTAGACCACCACATTATACTAGTACTGTAAAGAACACTGAATTTCAATATTTAGTATTCAGCTTACTAACTTATACACTAACACCTGCAGTAGTCTTTTAAACCAAGCATGTGATAGAGGTTTCTTTCACTATTCAAGTCTAGGACCCTACATTCAAGGACCTAGTTCCCTTAAACCATGACTCTGCTATCAACTTGTAACACCCAATTTTTCATACAAAACACACCCTAAATTTTCCATTTTTAAGGCAACACAAAAGTGGGTGTACTAGTATTTAAACCATAACATACAAGATGTTATCAACATAGATGTATACGGAAGTCCCCAAGGACCAAGTCAGCTATTACAACTACCAAAATATGTGTCGGCTACATAAGGGAAACTCTAAGTCTCTACCTCTAAAAATCACATGTTTACCCCTATCATTGTTGCAGGAACATGTAAAACAACACACAACATAAGAGTGAAGTTACAAAAACTTAGTGAGTAATCTCCCTGAAAATCACAACCACAATAGTATATCAGCTTATATAATAACGATTAACAACAATCAAGCAATAATACGAAAATTGGCCTTTCAACGTATATATCAATCATATGATTTACTAGCCAACCAGTTATAAGTTCACTAACTACTATAACTACATATGTCATTATCATGCCACTTAGGCACAACCACCAGCCACATAGCTATCCTCCCAGCCACGTAGGCAATATTTAGGTACTTACAACCACTTAGGAAATACCCAACTATTTACACGTAACAACCACCAAGGCATTCACTACTCAACCACCAAGGCGCTCTCAACTATGACACAAGTGGTTGACTCACTAGGTTGTCGGCTCATCAAGTGGTCGGCTCTCCAGGTGTTCTTCTTATCAGGTGGTTGGATCCCCACGAGTGGTCGGCCTACACGGTTAATCGGCGCAACTGCCAACAATTCTCTACCAACACTGACTGAACAACTGACACTGCCTATCCTGCCAACATTGCTTATTATGCCAACACTGCCTATCTTGTCAACACTATATGCTTTCTAGGTGATCGACTCTATGGTCAACACTGTCCTAGCCTCTAGGTGGTCGGCTCTACGACCAACACTGCCCTACGTTCTAAGTGGTTGGCTCTACGACCAACACTATGCACAATACCTATCATAATCTGCTACACATAATGTCTCGTTCACTAGTTGTACGTAGGCACACTCTGCCAACTCATATATTCTTAACCAACAACCACACTCCATTAATCTAGTTATGTCAATCAGAACTATCATGTCTATTACCCTAGTTATATAAGCTATATTAAGTTAATCTTATTATTTCATCATACACAAACATAATATATCAACATATGATGGGAATCAATCCCTTTTAAGTACCATATATTACTCACTTAATGGAATACTACAATAGTTGTAGATGAACAAGCAAAATCTAAGCCAAGAACACTCCCGCTTCAATTCAACCTATATCAATTACCACATGTATATAAGTGTTATGGAAGGCTTTTACCCCTTTAAATAACTTCCTAATAGCTAGGGACCCCAATGTTACTTAGTTAAACCAAACTCCACCTCAAGGAATGTAATTTAGACCTCCTGCTAAGGCTACATGCCATGTAGCTCATCCTACATGGCGTGTAATTCACCCTAGAGCATCCTACATGTCGTGTGGCACCAATTCCAGGCCCAAGTCTTCATCAATTCAGTCCAATTTCACCCAATAGAAGTCTCATAACATTATATCATCACATAAGTCGTTTATCCATGTTTAAGAGTTCCAAAACCCCACATCAATTCCAACTTTAACTACTACGATCAAACTCTATTACTTATAGGATTTGGAACATGAATTAAACCTCAACAAAAAACCATACCTTAGATTCAAACTAGGAGGCTTTAAGCTTTGAATCCCCTTTCGAATTTTACCACCCAATACTCCAAAGATTCACCCTTTCCTTTGTTCGGATGATAAACATACTTAAGGCTGAAGAATACCGATTTATGACTTAATAAAGTTGTGTATTGCTGCCCCTACACGTCGTATCGCTTAGTGCTACACGTCGTGTAGCTCATCCCACACCCCAACTTCTGTTTTAGCAACTTACTTCTCATTTTCCTTCAATCTTAGCATCCTACTTTCAATCCTCCTTTAATTATAGCAATATTCTTTCTACTTTAGCATCATACAATCATAGTGCCTCGACCAGAAGGTCTTAGCATAGCTAAATACCTTTCCATCCTTTGTTCCAACCCAACTCTTTTCACACTAACCCCTTTAATTAGCATTTTACAAAACTAGGGGTTACACCTAACGACCATATTATTAGAATTTGACTTTAGTTTCAACAAGACCTTGTTGGATGTGGTGAATACAACCAAATATAAGTTTTAAAAAACCTTCAAACAACAAAGGTAGTTTTCATAGTTTTTGTATATTTTATTAAGAACGCACTTAGTAAAAACACAAAACTTGGGTTTTGTCTAGGAACTTACAAATAGTCACATTCACGCTTAATTATTGACCATTGTGATTCTATTATAATGAACAGTAACACTTGAAAAATCTCACTAATAAAATTTCATCCTAAAAATATATCTCTAATTTACGGCTAGTGTGTTTCCACGATTACCAACAACTTTTTTGTTTCATTGTATATAGAACAAATTTGTTATGTAGTCTATAACATAGTGATTTTCCTTGTGTGGATGTATGGAAAGATGATACAATTAGATCATGATGCTAATTTAGAATTATATCAAAAGAACAAGCAACATGAGCATAAAATCATACCTAATTCGTGTTTATCTGGACTTAACATGTCTGCATTGTACTCTTCATACCATTTCTTTAAAGCATCCTCAATATGGTTAGCATAAATGGATATTTTAGCATCATTCTCATAGACAGTTAGTATAAAAGTGGTGTAATCATCTTCATTTTTAATCAATCGAATACCATAATGAAGGGGAGGGTTCTCGTAGAAAAGTTTTTCAATTAGTTATTGCAGGTATCGTTCCAAGAAGATTAAAAATTCAGAAAAATACATCCCAGCAAAATCATGCTTATTAAATAAAAAGTGCCTTCTACCGGAATACGAGAATGCACAAAGTACAAAAACTCTATCAAAGTTCAAATCAAGTTGGAGATAAACAACAGTAGGATTGATATTCGACATCAAGTAAAAAATTCTAATTAAAAGGTTGGATACTTACAAATAGAATGCACCAATCAAAAGTCAAAACCTTAATTGTAGCTCGTATTCTTCAATTAGAAACTTTTCTTTGAAAGCCATAAATCATATACATACGACTTTAATAAACATTATTTTATCAATATAAAATGTTATCCACGTGGACTAAAATAAATAAAGAGGTGAAAGTCACTTGCCATGCCAGACATGTTACCTGGTCACCATTCATTTCACCACCAATTGTGTAAATGACACCAATTTTGGAACTTTAAGGGTTCATTATGTGAGAAAATAACTTAAGTGACCAAATGAGACCAAAAATCATAATTTGAAGTGCTATAGTGACAATAACCATATTAAAAACAACTTATGCTTATGTGTAAAAGTGATTATTAGCTTATATGGTATTGAAATAGAAGTTAAGAAAAAAGTGTTTGAATTAACTTATGAAGTATTAAAATGCAATAAGTTGATAAATTATTTTTATTGTTTGTCAAATTTCTGATTATCAAATGTAAATTAATCAAAGAGAACATCTATTTTATAATTGACTTGTTTGTTTTTTACATGTAAACTTTTATTTTCCTCGCTTGTAATAATATTTGTTACAAAAATTCAGTACCATCAAAAAGTACTTTTATAACCACTAAACTTGTAACAATTTAATCTGTTAATCTCTTATAAATACACACAAAATGAAGGCGTATAAGGTCATTGATAAATATTACGTAACTTATCAAAATCTAGTACTTAAGTAAAAGAACAAAATTAAATGGTAATATTAAATAATAATAAAAATATATATAAATAAAATATTATAATGTTAAAACACAACAACCCAAGTTCATATTTCTTAATTGCATTATTCTATGAACAACACACATCGATTAATTTTTTTTGGGTAAAGAGGATGGTACCTCTGGCAAATTTTATTAATAAAAAGAATAAATACAATTTAAGGTTGGGGACTCCCCACCAAATAAACAACAAAAAGACCCATTGGGACAGGCCCCAATGGTCAACAAGGCAATACTAGGAACCAAAACAGGTTTTGGAACCAGAGAACATAATAGGAACATAAAAAGCAAACATCCTGCAAAAAAAACCATACAAGCAGAGAAATATATAATAGAAAAGATGAGATAGGAGAGAATAATAGACTACAATGGAAAATAGGAGATACATCTCTCAACGTTAGGGTAGGGACCATACTCTTTTAGCCAAAATAACATTAGGACAAGGTTTCATAGAGAGACTCACCAATCTACAACGGACATCATCAATAATAGTCTTGACAACATCATGATACGATCGTCTCTTATTCTTAAAAATCCGGTTATTTCTTTCCTGCCAAATGTGGTAGATAGCTCCCGCAAGCACAAGTCTTCGGATAATGGACCAAACGGTCTTACCCTTAGTGATGGGCTTGAGGAGATTGATGATATCCGACCAACAATTTGTGGGGAAGGAGAGGTTCATAACATGCTGAAGATCATGCCAAACCATAGAAGGGAAAGAACACTCAAAGAAAAGATGTGGAAGGGAATCAAAACAATCACCGCAGAAGGCACAGATAAGATTGGCGTTAGTCTCCCAGCTTCTGATTTTATCATGGGTCTTGAGCCGATCTTTGAGAGCAACCCAGAGAATGAAGGCATGTCTAGGGATATTCTGGGAGTACCAAACAAGATGATACCAGTCGACAGGCTGGTCCGAGGGGCGTATAGAGTGCCAGACAGAACGGACCGTAAAAGGAGAGACCTTACCGTCGGAAGATCTCCAGAGGAGTTTATCAGGAATGGACGTGGAAAGAGAAGGGGGTTATGAGAAAGCAGAACGGGATGGGAGTCCAGCCAGCAATAGGGGCGCACCCAACACCCGTTGAGGACAAGGTCAGCAACCTTAGAATCAGGAGTGAAGCACGCAGTATGGATGTTACGGGCGGATAAGAACTGAGAGAGGGGACCAGCAGGATGCCAGTTATCGAACCAAGCAGACGTAGAGCAGCCATCACCAACCTTGGAGACAATAAAGCCCCTGATCTTACCCCGCATGCCGAGGATATTGCACCACGCATAGCCCGTACCTCGCTTCTTGGGGGCATCCCAGAAGTTACGCCCACAAAGGCGGTAGCATCATGCATTAACTGCCAAGGAGATGATAGATGAGTTTTGTATCATAAGTCGTTGATAAGATCAAGGGGTAATACTCATTACGAAGTCATCGTAATGCCCACTTGGAATTTGATTACACTCGTGAACACCACCCCGGGTGGCATGTGATGACTAGTGAGGGCTAGTTATGTGATGCACCGTGTTTCTAATTACATTTCATCACACCCAATCAAATTAAAGTTTGGATTTACCAATCAATCAATAAAATTATTTTTACTTTATTATTTATTTTTTTAAATTGAAAATGATGATGTGGTGTGATGGGTATACCAATGTCTATGTAATGTTTGTGTGATGATAATATTATAGTGACATGACACCCATTACATGTGATAATGTGATGAGATATTGTTTGGTACTACCAGAATATCCCTAGACATGCCTTCATTCTCTGGGTTGCTCTTAAAGATCGACTCAAGATCCATGATAAAATCAGAAGCTGGGAGACTAACGCCAACCTTATCTGTGCCTTCTGCAGTGATTGCTCCGATTCCCTTCCACATCTTTTCTTTGAATGTTCTTTCCCTTCTAAGGTTTGACATGATCTTCAGCATGTTATGAACCTCTCCTTCCCCACAAATTGCTGGTCGGATATCATCAATCTCCTCACGCCCATCACTAAGGGTAAGACCGTTTGGTCCATTATCAGAAGACTTGTGCTTGCGGGAGCTATATACCACATTTGGCAGGAAAGAAATAACCGGATTTTTAAGAATAAGAGACGATCGTATCATGATGTTGTCAAGACTATTATTGATGATGTCCGTTGTAGATTGGTGAGTCTCTCTATGAAACCTTCTCCTAATGTTATTTTGGCTAAAAGAGTATGGTCCCTACCCTATCGTTGAGAGATGTATCTCCTATTTTCCATTGTGGTCTATTATTCTCTCCTATCTCATCTTTTCTATTATATATTTCTCTGCTTGTATCGTTTGTTTTTTTTTTTGCAGGGTGTTTGCTTTTTATGTTCCTGTTATGTTCTCTGGTTCCAAAACCTGTTTTGGTTCCTAGTATTGCCTTGTTGACCATTGGGGCCTGTCTCAATGAGTCTTTTTGTTGTTTATTTGGTGGGGAGTCCCCAGCCTTAAATTGTATTTATTTTTTTTATTAATAAAATTTGCCAGAGGTACCGTCATCTTTACCCAAAAAAATAAAAAAATTATATTTCGTGAAAGAATACGGGTAAATGAGGTAATTGATTCCTATTTATAATAAGCAGTGTCAAATAAGCTAAAAGAAAACAATTTGTTAAAAGTTATTTATTTGAGTCATAAATATTTCTAATCTATTTTATCTATAAATTAAAAATAATCTATTAACGATACTGACCCGTATCCTATCCTAATAAATAAGTAACTCAAAGCCACATGTCATCTTCTCATTGAATTTGTCACATGTCATTTTCTCATAATTTTAAATTTCTTAAGAAAAATTAATTGGTTTGAAACGTTTCTAAGTCTTTAATGATTGGTTTAATTATCATTCAATTCCAACATTAATTGTTATAATTCAATTTCAAAATTAATTGGTTTTTGATATCATATTATTTTTTAATGTTTAGAATGATTTGAGAGACAATTGATGTCATAATAAATAATTCCAATCATAATAGTAAATTTGATTTTAGTACCGGTGACATTCTCATAATCAATTATATTTATCAAAATACAAAGTCGTAATAGTTAAAACCAAAAGTTTGATGTCACGATACACAAACAAATTTCTTATGTATAATTATTAATGTTTAGATATTCTTAATTAATAATTTTTTATATCATCCCGTGTAATACACGGGTCTTACAACTAGTTAATCTAATAAATCATTTAAGAAACAACCCCAGACACACTATTATCTTTGTTGAAAAACATAAACCGCTTATAAAAACAAATTAGCAAGTAGTCTTGTGGGCTATATGCAAAAGAGTGATTTTATGAAAAAGGAAAATCACAACAATTTTTATCCATATATAACATTTACTATTTTACCTTATATACGATTTACTTTATATATAAGTCAAAATTAATTGTATTTAATTATATATTGAAGTATATTTTTGTGGGCGTGAAATTGTGGGTCATACAAAGCAATGATGAGGAGATATTAAATAAGTAAGTCAATTAATATTAGTGGAAAAATATTCCATTAAAACCTTTTGGCTTAGAAGTGACCAAAGTGTTAAATGCATCACATTAATGGGCCACTTAATTTCATATTTGTAGTGGGAATTTTGAATAGGAAATTCATCATGATCAATGGGGCTACCTATCAATTCAAAAATATATTTTAAAAATTATCTAAAAGGAGAAAATATTTTAAAAATTATCTTTAACCATTATCTTTCAATATAAAACTAAGGACAAATATTATTAATTATTTCATGTATAATGCTAGTACTAGTTTCATAGATTTGTCACCAAAAATTATAATAAATTGTTGCTTGGATTTTTGTATATTGCTGAGCTATGAATCGTTTGTTGTGGCGTGAGATTCATAGAGTTAGCTTTTTATATTAATACATAAATAAATAAGTATATCAATCCTATATATATTAAGACATGTTGGGTCATACAATATTAGTTTTTGTAAAAGTAAAATACAAAAGAAATAAAGACAAAAACTACTTTTAGAAAATATTACAAACAGCACGGCAAAGTGATATGTTTAAATAAGATTTTAACTTTATAATTCATATCAACATATATATATATATATATATATATATATATATATATATATATATATATATATATATATATATATATATATATATATATATATATATTCAAATGAAAATGAAAATTCAAATTATCCTAAGAACACCCTTAAAGTGATAATTTTTATTTACACATTATTTTTCTAATAAAAAAACACACAACAATTAATATTTTCCATGTGTTTTAGATAATCGAATAAAAAAACTCAATTTTTTGTGTCCATATGAATATGTACATGTTCATATGCATATACACAAAACTTTTTTTTTTTTTTTTGTTTTTTTTATTCACAAAATTTCTTAATCACTACTAAATACACATATATGTCTATGATATTGCGGCGGAAATTTACTCGTGAAATAAAATAAAATTAAGTTAAACAAGTAAACAAAATCGAAGCTAGTTTGACCATATTTGTAGTTTGTTCTTATAAGTGTTATGGTATATGAAGAAATTAATAAACTTAGCATCTTGGTACGGACGGAACGGAAAAATTCCAAAATTTTTGTCATTTCCTTTTTGACTCTAGTGCCATAGATAGTCTTTTTCATATTTCGTTCCCATGACACTAGAAATGGAATTAGATGTTTTACTCATGGATCAGATTTTGTTTCGAAAGGTATCTTGTATTAACAAATTGTTTTTATGTTGATTCAATTATAACATATAAGTTCATAAATATTTGACTGAGTGAATATTTTTATAACATCATTGATCTTTGTATCTATAGGAGAATTACATATTATTTTTGCTGAATAATGGATTCAATGGTTGTTTTTTAAGTGTTAGGATGGGGGAGTCCAGCTCCCCAATCCTCTCTATCATCATGATACGTCAATTTTTCTTTCTATTCTCACTTTCATCTTTCATCAATCCACACAACTGTTAATTTATATTACCTTCAATATCATATCAGTTTTCCCATATTAAAATTAATTAAATAAAACCAAAATTAGAAAATAACATTTTAAAATATAAATAAAAATAACATTATATTAAAATAAAATTAAATATACACAAGTACAAACGAAAAATAAAATCTTAAAAAGAAAAATAAAATACTAAAATGACAAATAAAATCCTAAAAGAATCTATAACTCCCAACCATAAAGTTAGGCTAATTCCTGCTTGCGAATAAGAATTGCATTTAGTGGTTCTCCAGTCAAATAATCATGCGGGCGAAGAAAGAAAAGCAAAAATTTTCATAACGTCTGACTTTGATATATTCTAGCTCCTGCTCAATGATCATTGTTTTCCTCTTCGGTTCCTCCTCTAACATTCCCTTCTTCCAAGCACGGTAGTCCTGCTTCGCTTGCACTTTTTGCTGATTATGGCCAACGAGAAGAGATGTTTTTTCGACGACGGTCCTCATTTCCTCTTGTCCTAAGAACTGACAGCCACTTTCTTCCATTTCCTTTGTCGTGGTTGTGTTGATGGTTGTGGTACATCATCATTGATGTTATCAATCGACATCGTGATTGGATAGTGTGCATCAGAAGAAGTTGTGGCGTAGTTGTTGGACTCCGATGTCTTGCTTCATTTGGAGGAATGGCGGGGGACACTCATACCAATTTCCTTGACTCTGAGCCATTTTGGATGGTCTTTCTGAATTTCTCATGCCCCCATATATGCAAACCTGCCATGGACGATTGTTTGAAAATCATTTTATGTTGCCTTTAAAACATCAACATCCCCTCTCCTGTTGGCATGCATGTTGCATTTGTTGTTGTAAATGCAGTTGAACTTGTTCACATTTGTCTACAAATCCTTCCATTTGGAGTTAAATTGATGCCTTATCCGATCAAATCAACCAAGTTGCATGTTGAAATGGTTCAACACGTGCTCCCAAAAGGATTCGTGCCGTTGATGGTTGCCACGTTCTTCATTCTCGGAAACACTAATGTACGTATTTGCCAATGTGACTTCCTCTTTCTCACTCCATGGGCGGCGTCTCAACCTTGTGAGAAAATTTCGTTTTGGGGAGGTGGGGGAGTGGGTTGTTCAGTTTCTTGTGTTTCGTGGACTTCATCGCTTGACTTGTCGTCCCCTTGGTTATGAAGGGGGTGTGTCAGGGATATAACATTGAGAGGTCACTTGGACGAGTCTTTGTTGGTATTGTGGAAATTGGTGGTAGTCTTAGGAAAGTGAAAAATTGGTTGTAGTTTTGTTGAAGTGACATTTGTAGGTATTGTGGATAATAAGGCGATAGGGTTGGAGGAACATTCGAACCGCCTTAATCCTGACGGTTTTTTGATTTCGAAGAACCTCCTTTTATTTTATTTTCCACGGCTTGAATCCATTTGAAAAAGAAGTTTTTATAAAAATTATAAGAAATGGTTTGTAGAGAAATTGAGATAGAGTGTGTGTGAAGAAAAAATGTGTGATTTTTGAAGAGGTAGAGGGGGTATTTATAGGGTGGGGTGTGGGGGGGGGGGGTCAATAAAATTTTAGTTTTTAATTTTTTTAATCAAAGTAGCAGCTTCACCAACCCGAAACCAAACTACCACCTGCCAACCCGCAGGGCAGGGCGTCGTGATGCCGATGGCACCATCCCCCTACCCGCGCCTATCTACTGTCGGTTCCGCTCAGTCTTATACTCGGACAATGCTAAAAATTTTAACAATAAAGAGCTCGGTGATCGATGAAAATAACATACCGATCTTGAAAAAGAGATGACTTGTGTAATCATCTCCACCCATACAAATGTTGATTTTTTCGGATCGATTATAATACCGTTTTAATTAAAGTCCGTAAACACGTATTTTAAATTAGATGTACCATTTATCGTTGTTATATTCACACAACACACATACGATTGGAGTTCAAAATATATAATATAGACGAATGCTCGCGCGTTGTGCAGAAAAAAAATTAGTTAAAATATAAACAAATACATGTTATTTTATCCTAAATTAAAAAAATTACATAGAAAAATATTTTTATTATTTTTAACTATATGATAATATATACATGTGTCATAAATTTGGAAAACGATAAACGTTAACAATTTTAATGAATAAATACAATGTATCAAATAAAAATCAAATTAATATGGTTTAATATAAAGAGTTATCTCAAACCACATAAGTTTGGTAGTCTACCAACAGTTTGTGCTTGGATAAAATTTTTGTAAAATTTCAAATTTAATTTTACTTTTATCTATTTTAAAATCAATTTAAAGATTACGTATTTGGTTATGTTTTAATTTCAAATATTTAATTTAAATTAATAGTATGCTCTTTGCTAAATAATGAAAGTAAATTAATTGTATTATATAAGAGAAAGATAATGTCATATGTGTATGTGAAGCAATGTGAGATAAAGAAAAAAAACCTCAAAGTGATGTGGTAAAAGATAAATCATTTATCTTAAACCATATTGATTTGAATGACTTCATTTATAATAAAAAATAAATATAGTTAGAATACTCGAGGTGTATTTATTGAATGACCTTTGAGAAAATTAGAAATTGTCATTTTTGACCAACGATATTGCATAATAAATAAAAGTTCAAAATTGCATTATTCAACATAATGCATGCGATTTTGTGCAACTTGATGAACGAATTCATAGCTCACCTCGAATCGACTTGCTAAATATTTAAAGCTCAACTTCATTAAAAAAATAATAAAATTTTAATTATATATTTATCTGAACTTTACTATTTGGAAATGTTTCCAACAATAAAAAATATATAATGATCTATATAATTATTTTAATTTGAGGGAGACATTTATAATAAAAATACTTCTTGAGTTGGTTTATCATGACGATGTAGGATAAAATTTCCTTCATAATGTGTTATTTTGTGTCATTTTCTTATCCCACATCGCTTAAGAATACAAATGAAGAGAAATCAAAAATCTATAAGTAAATAGACTAATATATTTCTCATCCCATATAGGTTAAGATACAAATTTCAAGAGAAAGAAAATATCTATAAGTAGAGTGGCTAAAATCATTTGTCTAATATCTTTGTTCTTTTGTGTTTTTGATTATAACCAAATTAGGAATCGGTTGCAATATTTCAGGAACCTTTGGTTTCAATTTTAAGACCATTTTCCTAAAATTTTGACGGGTACTCACCGATGTCCACTATGATATGATTTTTTCTAATAAATTCAAATTAATGTGCTACATGATAAAAATTTATCTTGAACTGTAATGATTAGTGAAATGTATTGATTAAATAACATCTATTATAATATTTATATAAATATTTTTTTTGAACTTTAAACGATTATATTTTGGAAGTTTCATGTGCATAAATCTTATGAAAGCAAAATAAAATGTTTAAAACATTGTCATCACACATTGAACTGTGGCACACGACTTACTATGAACTTGCAACTCAACTGATTTTTGAATAGTTTTTAACTCTTTTAAATATTCACCTTTTAGTTTAAATTATTTTTGAAGTTAAAACAAAATAGGGAGATTGTTGAAGCTTTGAGATAAAAACACTAATTAATAATAGAGTTTGAAAACAATGGTATGCTAAAGGTTATATATGTGCAACGCAAAATCATTGTCATTTTTTTACGACATACTTTAAACTTGTAACTAGCCAGTTTTCAAAAGTTTGTTTGCAATATTCATCTCATTTTGAGTTTTAATATTTTTGGAGACTAAAGCCTATAAATAGAAGCTTTTATCACTTTGAAAAAACATGTTTGTACGATAATATGATATTTAATTAATATTTGTGACAATTGTAAATTTTAGTCAACAAAAGTCAACTGTAGTCAAACGAAGAGTACGTTAATCTATATGTTGAAAAGTTATTTTCCATAACTTTTGCGATGAATTATTAATATTGTAGTATTACGTATGCTAAATCAAACAATTATCGATTTAAAAGTCGAAAATACGGACAACAAACTACTGTAGCGTAAAAATTCGATAATCGTACAATTATTATTTTGAGAATAATAATATTCATAAAACGATCTACTCGTAAATATGAACCTGTAGATATATAGAACGTCGAAAACGGAGTTCGTATGGGGAAGTTACAACCATTAAATCGCTGTGAACGGATAAATGTACAAAGGGTTTGGACTCAAAATACAAAATGTGGAGCCTTAAACATCAAATATGAAATAAAAATTCATATGATAAGTAACGTAATAATATCTAGTATTTGATTTCAAAGCTAAATGCGATTTCCGGTAAAACGTCAAAAATCGCGAAAACGGAAGAATACTGCGCTTAAACGCGTATTTCGACACCCAACGAATTATAATTCAATCAAATTAAATGTTTGGCAATGTTTTTATACAAAATAATTATTTAGAACTTCGTTTCGTCAAAAACGCATAAAATTTCACTAAAACGTCTTACTATTTTATAAAAATCACTTATTTTTATAAAGTATATTGCTATTTTATAAAAACTAACCTACCCCACCCCCTACCCCCCACCCCCATCGGCTGAAGTAAGGTCCCAAGGCAATCCTTAGCTACTATTCACAATATCTTGGGCATTATGGAGCTAGATTAAAATAATACACCTAAAATCAAACTAGATACATTAAACAAATGCAACCTTTCTACACTTCATTTGAAACCAAGTCACCAACTCATTCTCTCCTTCTCTCCCTCTCTTGCTCTCGGCTCAAACCACCACCACCATCATCATCTTCAAGCTTCATTTCAAAGTCCTTTTCTCTAGTCCAAGTGGTAAGCTTCAACCATCTTTTGATTCTAAACAACATAACACAAGTTTTACACCATTTACACACACTAACATCCATCAAAATCCATTGGATATTAGCTTTGTCCAAGGGTCTTTGAGCTCAAATCTTCATCATCTTCAAGGATCTTTCAAGCCTTCTTGGTAAGTTATGATCATCTAGTGATTTAAGTTCTAAATACCTTCATTTACTCTTTTACACACACATACTCACAAAAATCCATTGGATAATAGCTTTGTCCAAGGGTCCTCCGGGTCCTAGAACCAAATTCTTCAATCTTCTACCAAGGAACCTTAAGATCAACCACTCAAGGTGAGTTCATACCCATCATTTTCATCTTTTCAAACCTTTTTGGGGGAGAATACAAGTTCTTTTACTATAAATGTTGTTTTATTCAAGTTTATATGTGTTTAAATGTTATATATGTTAATTTACACAAGTTTATAAAGTTAATATTTGTGTAAAAATGCTTTTGACATGGAATATGGATAACTCTTTGAAAGATGCTCATGATGATATATATTGTTAAGTGTAAAAGTCTCTCAAACATAAATAAAGTGTGTAAAATGTTAGTTCTTGGACAAAAATATGATAAAGATGAACTTGGTATGAAATATGAGTAGATCCATGTATTATGAACACTTTGACATATTAAGATGTGTAAAAGTTACAAAACTACAAATAAAGTGTACAAAAATACTAGATCTTGGATAAAAACGTTATAAAAACGGAAACTAGTAAAAACTACGTTTTTATAAATAAAAGCACTATTTTCTAGCAAAAATGGTTATAATCAAGTTATTACACCATTTTTGTGAGAAATATCTCAAAAGATGATATTTATAATCATTTGAATAAATTACTTCGTTATTATTCACAAAAATATGATTATTACGACGCAATACTAAAAATAGACTATTATTGTAATAGTTTATGAATACAAGGTTAATATGACGTTTGAACATAACAAAAATAATTATATAAAATTATATAATTATTAAACATTACTATATTATCATGGGAAAAATGATAATGGATGAATTCAAGAGTTTTTAAATACAAATCGTACGTAAACAAGTTGATTGGAATACATACATTTTTGTGATATTAATCTTCACAGTACTTTTATAAGTACGTACTATAAGTCCTGAACTTTTATAACCAGAGTCTCGGTAAGAGAGCGCGATATTTGAGTATAGATCTATACGGGGCTTGACAACCCCGCACCTGAGCTGCTAGCTACAGCTTGACCGGCAGGTCTGAGGTGTCCAAATGTCTAACATTCTGACGCCTGAAGAACGTCGCAGCAGGCCAACTAGTCACAGTATGGTTATAGGGTATCTCACATGGGAAAATAATCAACTTATTATTTTTATAAATTGTTTACGTGGAAAAATACATTTCTAAGGAATTTCACACTACAGTTTACGTATTACATTTGAGTCTTTGGGATTTAAAGACTTGGACATTTTATGAGAAAATATTGGATTTTCTTGGTTTTCAACACTATTGCTTACAAACAAAGGATATTTCTTACGCAAAATCTTATGAACTCACCAACTTAATTGTTGACACTTTTTCAACTACTTGTATTCTCAGGAAATTGTTAAGGTAAATTCAGGCGCTACAAGAAGAGACGTTACGACGTCGTTTTTGTTTATTTTTGATATCATTTCAATTGTATTTGAAACATGAAACAATTAAACTTTGTAACATTTGCAATTGGTTAATGATGGTTGTGTGCTTGGAAATCACTATTGTTAAACCTTGTTATGATATTGTTCATGAAGTCATCCACCCTTGAACTATTCCGCCAATACGGTTTGGGGGTGTGACAATATTAGACTTTGAAAGTCATATTATGATCAAGATTAATGTTAAACCATAATGTTTTGAATAATCTCCTGTATAATAGATGGTTAAAACGTTAACAATTGGAAATTTGTACGTATATACATATTGGTGAATCAAAAAATATTTATACCGGTGTCACTTTTTACAAACGACGTATTATAAACTTCCAACCTAATCAAGTTTTTAAAAGTTTTAAGTAATTTTCAAATCTCTACGTATATACATCTTGGTGAATCGAAAAATGTTTACACTGGTGACTGGTGTCAATTTTTAAAAACGACATACTATAACTACCAACCTAGTCAAGATTTTAAAAGTTTTAGCAATTTTGATTTTAATTTTTGAGTTTCAATACTTTTTATAATTGAAACTAAATACTAAAAATATTTTAAAATTTACGATAAAAGCATGTTTTATGATAAAATGATCACTAACTAATAATAGACTTGAAAGATCAAGTTTGATGGAGAATGGAAGCAAATGCATTGTATTATATAAGAGAAAAATAAATTGTCATATATGTATGTGAAGCAATGTGGGATAAAGGAAAAAACCTCAAATTAAAAAGGAAGTTGAAAGGTTGGGGGTTTCAAATGAATGTGGTGATAGAAAAAATGTTTCTTTTATAATATATATATATATATATATATATATATATATATATATATATATATATATATATATATATATATATATATATATATATATATATATATATATATATATATATATATATATATATATATATCCCGTTTGTTTTGCCTTGTTCCTAGCCTAGTTAGTTGCTAGTTTCCTTTCTTTGTGTGGTTAACTGTTTATACTTCACTTTCCCCTGTATTGAAGTCATGAAAATATACGAACACTTTTGACCCATTGAATTATAGATGGTATCAGAGTAGGTCTGACCTAGAAACACCAAACTTAAACTGCCGCCACCCTTACCCATGATCGGCGACGAGACAGATTAGAATCCTGGATCAAATGATACAGTCCTGATACAAACTCACCCTTCTACATACATGCTTGAATTACCTGAAACAAATACGTTGGCACCGACAACAACTATGCTGATTTGTCACAGGAGATGATGAACTTTCTATTTGCCAAAAACAAAGTTGGTTTCGTCGATGGGTCCATAGATAAACCAACGAAGGTTGTTGTAGATTATATGACATGGATGCATTGTGACGCCATGGTGAAAGAATGGCTAACAACGGCCATGAAAAAAGATATCATGAATAGTGTGAAATACGCGAGTACTGCCAGTAAGATGTAGAGCGATCTATTGGAATGTTTTGGGAATGAAACTGCCCCGAGGGCATATGAATTAGAACAAATCCTCACTGGTACACAACAAGGAGACGCCTCTGATTCTGCCTATTACACGAACTTACACAGGCTTTGGGATGAGATGCAAGATGGCCTTTCAATTCCATGTTGTGCATGCAATGGTTGTACATGTGATGTTGGGAAGAAGATGGTGGAACACAAGGAAAGAGAAAGGCTTTACGAGTTTCTTATGGGACTTGATAACAAATTTTCGGTCATCAAAACACAAATTCTCGCTATGAGTCTGGTTCCAAGTTTGGGAAAACCACCTTATTACAGAAGATGAAGGCAAAGAACTATATCCGGTGACAAGAAACTCGCTACTGAGTCTGCCGCCTTTAAAACCTTCACACACCGGTATAAGTCCCGTTCTAGGTTTGAGTAATGAGCAGTATGAAACCTTTTTGAAACACTTTGCAGGCAGCGGTAAAAGAAAAAAGGACGATCCAGCTTCGATAACTTTCATGGCAGGTAAAACTGATTTTGGGGACAATTGGGTAATTCATTCGGGTTCAACCAAGCATATTACACATAACATCGAGATACTTGAGAATAGGGTCTAAACTCGCAGTGAGAACCCCGTCGTTATTCCTAACAGAGATTTCGTACCAGTTAAAAGAAGAGACGAATGCACCTTATCGGGGGTGCCAAAATAAAAGGGATTCTCCATATTCCCAAGTTCACTTGCAATCTTTTGTCAGTTGGTCGGCTGAGTAAAGATCTTTAACCGGTAATAACATTTCCCCTAATTTTTGTATAATGCAGAAACTGTACACGGGGAGTTTGATTGGTGCGGGTGAGTGCATAAAAAGTCTTTATCGGATAAGGATGTTTGAAACCGAGAAGAAGGCTCTAATGACAACCATGGATGTTTGACACAAAAGGCTTGGTCATGCTTCTGGTGACAAACTCACCCAAATTTATTTCCTTAAGAATCTTTCCTTTAACAAGTTGTGTGATCTTTTTAGAGCTAAGCACACATTACTACCTTTTCAGAATAGTGATATTAAAACGAATGGTTTCTTTGAATTATTGCATTGTGACATTTGGGAAAAGTATCGTTCTCCCTCACTTTCGAGAGAAAACTAGTTTTTAACCACTTTTGAAGATTTTATTAGGGTTGTCTGGGTCTTTCTTCTAAAACACAAACATGAAGCAGACAAGTGTCTCATTTATTGGGGATCGGCACACAACTCTTCTTTCGAGAGTACCGATCGACCCCCACTAAGTACTTCAAACAAAACGATCAACCTTCACAACTATCTAAACTAAAGAGAAATACGAAGAATAAATTGAGAAACACAAGGATATAAAGTGGTTCACTTAACAATGAGTCAAGATACTTCCACTGTGAGAACCGAGAGAATTTTCATTGATAAACTTCAATGTTTATATATATATATATATATATATATATATATATATATATATATATATATATATATATATATATATATATATATATATATATATATATATATATATATACACACACACACACACACACACACACACACACACACACAAAGTTACAAACCCGTGTGTTACACGGTTGACAATTAAAAAAAATTGTATAATAGAAAACATTTTGAGTAACCAATCTGATAATAGCAATGGATAATGCTTTGTATTTAAGTGACATTGTTATATTTTTCCAATTTGACCGAATTTTTGAAGTACAAAGCTATAATTAGAATAACCAAAAAATATTGTTCACATTATTTTAAAACATGAGGAAATTACTTGCAAGTTCTCATCACCAAAATTATAACCCTCTATTTCATCCCACCCTTTTCCCTGGAAATTGATACTAAGCTAAAAAATATAAATTATATAGACAAAGAATTGCACCAAATTTGCATTTGCATAGCAAAATGAATGAAAAATATTTTAAAGAAGTATGAATTTTGAATACAAAAGGATGTTAACGCTTGGAATGATTTTAGGGAAATAACACATTTGAGAAGATATTTTGATGGGCTAAAAAACCCCGACTAAAATAGGATAACACACAAACTAATCACTTAGTTGACATATAACATAAACTATCTATTAGTTTTGCAATATGAGTTTTATAGATTACAAAATTGTTTTCTGAAACATAGATGAACCCCGCAGGGACTGCCTTCTCATGTATCAACCATGGTTTCCTCAATGTAGACTCAAATTCCTACAAAATATGTAAATTTTATATGTTATTGTTAGATTTTAGTTATAACTAAAGTATTAATACAATTACAAAGGTATATTATTCAAACACAAAGCATTTTTCATAGCTATAATTTTGTAAATTCTCAAAGGTATCATGTTCTTATACGATAAATTGCAAGTAAATGTTATATTTAGGTAAGTTTTCAAACTGCAATGTCTTAGTAAGAAACAAAATCCAAAATACAACATTGCAATAAAAAGAAATGAAAGTGGGATGTTATTGTTGACATTTATATAAGGTTAAGGAATATGTGGCTATCATATACCTAAGTTTATATATAGAACCCAATAAAGTACGTAGTTTTGACTCAAATATATCCAATTTATCATGATTTTTTGTTTACTATTCTTCCTAAATTCATATACATTCCTAAATTGATCGAATATCTTTCTTCTTCTTTATTGCGTGTAAGACCAAATTGAAAGCCGTAATCAAATTTATTAAAACTCATTACTAAAGTGTATCATTTTTTCCAATAATAAGTAATATAATAGATTCATAGAACTTAAAAATATATATATGTAGATCACTCAATTAAGGTTTTAAAAAATATTATAGATTGAGTTTTTCATCAAATGACTAAGCGATTTGAGTTATATTGCTGTTGTTTTTTTACATTTTTCCTAGAAACTTCGATGGATTTTTGCAATACAAAAAATTTATATAATTATTCGTTTTCATCGATAGTTTGCCCCCAAAAATGAAATCTGATTCGTTTTACTTAAAACTAAATCATGTTTAAAAGGTACTATACCAAAGTTTAGGTACCTACATATATATTTTTAGGTTCAATGCAGAACATATGTTCATAGATGAACATGGGCCATTTAACATATGTTCATAAATGAACATAGGTTCAATGCAGAACTTAGGATCTTTTGAGAACAAACTTCATCCCGAGAACCCGAGAACTCACAAACCGATATTCTTTTCAAAAAAACCTACCACATAGGCCTCTAAAACGCTCAAATAGGTGCCGGGGTGCTGAAAAAAATTTCCGAAAAAAATGACTTTTTTTTTTTTGAAAAAAAAATTTGCACATGTGCAAAAAAAAAAACTTTGTACATATGCAAACTTTTTATACGTACATTTTTTTCAAGTTTTTTTATATGGATGTCTTTCTAATATATATTTAAGGCGTTCTGTAAAAAAAAATTTTCAAAAAAAGTGTACATATAAAAAAGTTTGCACATGTGCAAATTTTTTTAAAAAAAAAGTCATTTTTTTCGGAATTTGTTTTTCGAAAATGCTTAAATATGTGCGTTTTAGAGGCCTATGGGGTCGGGTTTTTGAAAAGAATATCGGTTTGGGAGTTCTCGGGGGACTTGTGGTTCTCAAAAGATCCTAACTATATATATATATATATATATATATATATATATATATATATATATATATATATATATATATATATATATATATATATATATATATATATATATATATATATATATATATATATATATATATATATATATATATATATATATATATATATATATATGAAGGTTCAAATGAGAACACTTTCAATAATTATCGAAATTGAGAACATGAGAACAAATATAAGGCCCCATACGCCCCCTTCCACAGCAACCACCACCAAACTTCTACGCCTCCACTACCACACATCTCCACCACATCCCATATCCAGCGCCAATCTATCTTACCCGACCCACTCCCGCTCCACCTCACCCATCCCACACCCCCCCCCCCCCAATTTATTTTTTTTACCAACCACTCCCGCTCCACCCCACCCACTAGCACTCATCCTACCCTATCCACCCCACCCCTACCCTACCACACCCTCCCCGCCCATCAAAAAAAAATTATTTTTTTACCAACCACTCCCGCTCCACCCCACCCACCAGCACCCACCCTACCCACCTACCCCGCCCACCAAAATTTTTTTAATTTTTTACCACCCACTCCTGCTCCACCCCACCCTCCAGCACCCACCCTACCCTACCTACCACAAGCCACCCCTACCCTACCACACCCTCCCCGCCCACCAAAAAAAAATTTTAATATTTTTTACCACCCAATTCCGCTCCATCCCACCCACCAGCACCCAACCTACCCTACCCACCCCATCCCACCCTACCATACCCTACCCCGCCAACCAAAAAAAATATTTTTTTACCATCCAAACTTGCTCCACCCCACCCACCAACATCCACCCTACCCTACCCACCCCACCCTACCCTACCCACCTACCCTGTCCACCAAAAAATTTTTAATTTTTTTATCACCCACTCCCCTTCCACACCACCATGCAGCACCCACTCTACCCTACCCAACCCTTGCCCACCAATTTTTTTTTGTTTTTTTACACTCCCGCTCCACTCCTCCCACCAGCATCCACCCTACCTACCCACCCCACCCCACCATACCCTACCCCGTCCACCAAAAAAATAAAATTTTTAATATTTTTACCACCCACTCCCGCTCCACCCCACCCACCAGCACCCACCCTACCCTACGTACCCCATGTCACCCTGCCCTACCCCGCCCACCAAAAAAATTAATTTTTTTACCACACAATCCCGCTCCACCCCATCCACCAGCACCCACCCTACCCTACCCACCCCACCCCACCTTACCCACCTACCCCGCCCCACCACAAAAAAAATTAATTTTTTTTACCACCAACTCCCGCTGCACCCAACCCACCAGTACCCACCCTACCCTACCCACCCCACAAATTTTTTTTCACTCACTCCCGCTCCACCCCACCAACCAGCACCCACCCAACCTACCCACCACTCCCCCGTACCCTACCCCTACTACCCCCATCCCTACCGTACCATCACCCCGCCCATCAATTTTTTTCTAATTTTTTACCACTCACTCCCGATCCACCCCACCCTAACCCACCCCACCCGACCAACCAACACCCTACCAAACCTTACCCCTACCACCCCAACCCCTACCCTACCATCACCCCGCCTACCAAAAAAAATTTAATTTTTTACCACTCACTCCCGATCCACCCCACCCAACCATTCTCATGTGCATATTCACAAGTGAATGATAGACTTTTAATCAGATATGAATAATAAGGTTTAATCAAATGTGAATAGTTCAATCATATGTGAATAACAATGTTTAATCGTATGTGATTAAATACATATGATAGGAAAATTTATTTAAAAATAAAAAATGTGTTATGTACATATTTACATATGAATAACATGTGAATAACTTAATTATATGTGAATAACAAGGTTATAATCACATGCGAATAATAGGGTTTTATCACATGTGAATAGCTTAATCATATGTGATTAACAATGTTTAATCACATGTGATTAAATACATATAATAAGAAAATTTATTTAAACATGAAAAATCATTATGTACATATTTGCATATAAATAATAATATATGAATAACAAGGTTTAATCACATGTGATTGAAGAAAAAACATATCACATGTGAACAAGATTTCAGAATCATATATGATTAAGCGTTTAATAACACGGTTTAATCACATGTGACTGAACAAAAAAACATATTACATGTGAACAAGATTTCAGAATCATATATAATTCACTTAATGGTACCTGAACAAGCCTGCAGCTCCTTAGACTTCGACATGATACAAAATAAGGGTGTAAGACTGGTTTTTTGAGTTTGGTGGCGTATTTTGAGGTCAGAGTGAGTGCAAGGACCACTGCTAGGCGGGATATGGACGAAAGTTTCTTTTAGCCATTTTGTCGAACACCTTAAGTGCATAAAGTGTGTCTCAATATGTGATCAACAATGTTTAATCACATGTGATTAAATACATATAATAAGAAAATTTATTTAAAATAAAAAATTCGTTTATGTACATATTTACATATGAATAACATGTTTTAATCACATGTGAATAGCTTAACCATATGTGAATAACAAGGTTTAATCACATGTGATTGAATACATATAATAAAAAAATTATTAAAAAATAAAAAAATTCTATTTGAGTATATTCACTTACGTATTACAAGTTCTAATCACATATGAATAGCATGTTCTATTTAGATGTGATTAACAGGTTTTAATCATATGTGATTAAATATTGTTATTCACATATGATTAAACTATTCACATGTCATTTAAATAATTTTTCTTATTAAATTTTCTTTGAATTATTTCATCGAACACCTTTAGTGCGTTTATTGTTTTGTTCGTTTTTTTGACTTTCCCAAGACCATTTAAAGTACCATAGCTGAACAAATAGCTTCATAATAGATACAATCAATAATCACTTGATCATTTGCATCCGTCACTACTAATTTTCTTATTATATGTATTTAATCACATGTGATTAAACATTGTTGATCACATATGATTAAGCTATTCACATGTGATAAAACCCTATTATTCACATGTGATTAAAACATGTTATTCATATGTGAATATGCATATAACGAATTATTAATAAATAAAAAATTACTTATATACATATTTACATATGAATAACATGTTTTAATCACATGTGATTGAATTCATATAATAAGATAAATTATTAAAAAATAAAAAAAAATCTATTTGAGTATATTCACATACGAATAACAAGTTCTAATCACATGTGAATAGCATGTTCTAATTAGATGTGATTAACCAGTTTTAATCATATGTGATTAAATATTGTTATTCACATATGATTAAACTATTCACATGTGATTTAAATAAATTTTCTTATTAAATTTTCTTTGAAGCATTTCATCGAACACCTTTA